>JALIGU010000050.1:0-410134 GCA_023053565.1 Aquilegia eximia
ATTGCTTATATACACATTGCCATTTTATTCTCTGTTAATGAACATCAATTGTTGCTCATTGTTGTTTGATTTCAGTTAAATAACATCAATTTTCTATACTTATACTACAATAGGTTTTGCTTGTAGTGTAATTTGTGATGTTGTTTTGTTTGCAGTGTAATGGCTGATGATATTAAAAGTATTGTTATGCACTATGGTGGAATGTGGGGGCTTGTTATACCTGGTAATGTAAAGTTGACTGATTACAAATGTGGGAAGAAGGTTGTGTGGAAGGTTGATGGTGAGAAATTGATGTGGATTGATTTTAGCTATGATATTAAGGAGTTGATTGAGAATCCATCTATAGCTGATAAGGAGTTGTATGTTGCTTATATTTTGGATGGTGAGAGATATCAAGTGTCTGCAAATGTTCATCTATTGAAGATGTGGTCCTCAATGAAGAAGTTTTCTGATAAAAAATATCATATATTTGTGTCTACTATTGTTCCAGCAGTGGTAAGAGGCACACATGGTCTAGTTAGAAGGTCACCTAGGATTGCTAAGTCTTCTAAACCTAAAGTTGGTCAGCCTAAGTCAAAGAGAGTGATATTTGATATTGATGATGATGATTCTGGCACTCTATTGCCACCTAGTCCCCCAAGTCCAACCCTGTCATTAATGATAACCTTGATTGTTTAAGTCCAGTACCAAGTGTACCCAAGTCCAACATGAACCAAACACCTAGAAGGTCACCTAGGTTTCTAAGTCCCAATTCACAACCTGTTGAGTCTGGTAGTGTTCCACCCCTTCCCCCTATTGCAGTCAATAGTATGAGTTCATGGGAGGGTAGTAGTCCATTACCCGAGAGTCAGTTTATTTCTCAATATCCATCTCAATTTCCTTCTCAGTCCCAGAATAATTTCATTAGATAGATTGAAACAACTACCAACTTCAAGTGTTCCACAATGTGAGTCTGAAACTAGTAATGCAAGTGTTTATGTTACTGGTGATTTTGAGATGTATGTGGACCTAGGAGAAATCAGACATAATGCAAGGATGGAGTTGTTAGATGAAGATGAAGAACTAACTAAGAGGCCAGAATATTATGCAGGGCCTTTGTATGGCATTATTGTTGATGATGAGGATGGAGATGACTATGTGTCTATAGATGGGGAATATGAGCCAAGAGAGAGTGACTTAGATGATGATTCTGACAGTGAATTAGGTGATGAGGAGAATGAAGTATTGAAAGAAATACAAAATGATAAAAAAATCCAGCATGAAAATATCTTTAAAGATGAAGACAATGAGAAGCTTGGCAATATTGCAGAGAATAAAGGAATTCCATATATGAGTGCAAGTATGTCTTGGGCCACTATGAAAGACGGCAGGATTTACTTCAAGACCTTGGCTGTTACAAAACATTATGAATATAGCCCAGAAGCAAATGACACTTTGAGGTACAGAGTCAAGTTTAAAGATAAAGCTTGTGGATGGTTTGCTAATTGCAGAAAAAAAGGGTGGTAATGACTGCACAATTGTGTTGAAGACTTTCAATGATGAACACAGTTGTCGCGGTCTTAGGGAGAGTAAAAATAAACATGCTAAAGCTCCATAGGTTGCGAAAAAACTCATTGATTATTTTAGAGCACATCCACTGTCAACTCCCAAAGAAATCAAGAATCAAGTGTATAGTGAGTTTGGTGCCCAAATAAGCTATTGGACTGCATGGGTAGCTAGGGGTATGATGATGGAAAAAACAAATGGAAATTATGAGGAGAGCTTTTCTTTGTGTCCAGAGTTGGTCAATCAAATAAGAACTTCGATCCTGGTTCAATTGCTAAATGTTATGTTGATGGTCAGCAGCAGTTTGAAGGTTTTTTTGTAGCTTATAGAGCCTGTTTGGATGGATGGACAAGGGGATGTAGACCAATAGTAGGTCTTGATGGTTGTCACTTGAAGGGGAAGTATGAAGGTGTATGCCTTAGTGCTATTGGTTTAGATGGTAATAATGGTTTGTATCCACTTGCCATTTACATCACTAGATCAGAGTGTTATGATAGTTGGTATGACTTCTTGCATTTGCTAGAAAAAGATCTGAAAAAGAGGACTCTAGGTAGCGAAAATCCAGACTACCTAACTTTTTTTTCAGATAGACAGAAAGGGTTAGTGAAGGCTGTGCATGAGATTTTCCCTAATGCTCATCACAGGTTTTGCTTCAGACACATGATATCCAACTACAAATCCAATGGTTTCAAGGGTGAGCACTTGGTGAACTTGGCTTGGGCTGCAGCAAAGGCATTCAAAGAAACTGACCATGTAAAGATAATGGAGATGTTGAAGAATGAAAATATCAAAGCTAAGGAGTATTTGGAAAAGGAACCAGTTCAGTGTTGGGCAAGATGTCATTTTGACAAAACAAGCAAATGTGAGTATAATAATAATAATTTTTCCGAATCATTTAACAAGTGGTTGTTAGATGTAAGACACATGCCTATTGTGAAGTTGGTGGACAAGTACACAGATATGTTGTCTAAGCAGTTTTATGATCGAAAAATCTGTAGTATGGATTTACTCCATGGTGAAGAATTGGTACCTAGAGTGGATGGTATTATTAAGGATTTGGAGAAAAATTGTTATAAGTATACTGTTCAAGGTGTTAGTTTGGATCATTTCATGGGGAAAAACACACATGAGAAGAAGTGGCAGGTGGACATACAAAAACATGAATGTTCTTGTAATGAATGGCAGAAGTCTGGGGTGCCATGTGTGCATGCTATTGCTGTGGTGAGAGATAGAAGAGAAGGATGGGCTAAGTAAGTTAAATTTCTTTTGGTGATATTTAATTTCTTTATATGCATGATTTATTTAATGAATGAAAAATAATATGTTGTATATTTTTCTTTTATAGGTGGTGCAGTCCTTGGTTTACTATTGTTGCCTACCAAGCAGCATATAATGGATATATTACCCCAATTAATAATGTTGAAGATTGGGGACAAGTATGTTTTACATTATATATATTCTTTTGATTTTATTTTGTTGTAGAGTTAAGGAGTAATAATGGTTTTATTTTGTTCTGTTCTGTTTGTTGTAGACCCAGTCTGTGGTACTCCCCCCACCAAAGGAAAAAGCTCCAGGTAGACCTAAGACTCAAAGGATCAGGGGTGAAAATGAAGCCGAAAAGGGTAAAGGAAAAATGGTGTGCAGCAAGTGCCATATGGAAGGCCACAATAAAAGGACATGTGATGCAAGAAATGATGCCACAAAGGTGTATAAGAGAAAATGTAAGTAATCTGATATTGAATTTTTGAATTTTTGGATGGTTTGAATTTTTGTTAAGTATTTATGAAGCATAATGTGAATTTTTGGTAAAGTATTTATGAAGCACAATGTTAATTTTTGGTAACATGACTTTATGTTGCTATTGTAGTGAAAAAGTACCAAAGGAATGAGATGCTTGGTATTGGTGATGAGACTACTGGTGGTGCATCAACCTCAAGGGGGAGAGGAAGAGGAAGAGGTGGCTCAAGTAAGAGAGGTAAAGGTGATGGCTCAACCAAAAGAGGTAGAGGTGATGGCTCAAGCAAGCGAGGTAGAGGAGAAGGAGTTGAAGGAGTTGATGGCTCAAAAAAAACTTGTAGAGGTGGTGGAGTGAGAATGAGAGGAAGTATACCTTGGAGGAGGTAAGTATTACAAACACTTGTGAGTATTTTTGGGATTTTTGGGACTGCATTAGTTTGGGACTATTGATATTTTGGAAGTCTGACAGTCCAATGTAGTGATAGATGTCATGGATCTTACAATTTTGGGATTTTTGGGACTGCAATAGTTTGAGACTATTGATATTTTGGAGCCTGACAGTCCAATGTAGTCATGGTTGTCGTGGATTTTACAATGTGGTATTTGGACTTTATGTAACCTAAGTATATTACTTGATATTATGTTATGTATTGGATATTTAAACTTGATATTATGTTATGTATGTTTTGCTGTAATGGATATGTTATGGTTGGTTTTATATTGTCCAGTGTTTTTAAGCTTAGTGTTGATGTTGCAGTTTGCACACCCTGAGATATATTGCACACACTGCAGTTTTATTTCATAAATAGATGGACACATGAAAATACATGGAAACAGAGTACACTTGGACACATGCCATATTGACACATTAGGTATTTTACCTCAGTTTTGTCATCATCATAGGTAGTGTGCATCTTCATGATCCCTTGACAACCTGGGACAGTGCATGGAGCATATAGAAGTGGACACACATCAGCTGTGTGCCCTTCACATCTACACAACTAACATTCATCCTGTGAGAGTGAGAGAGAAAAAAAAAGTTAGAAATGCATATTTATAGTTTAGTCATTTCTGTGTTTGGTTTATTAGGGTTTAGAGACAATGGCAGCCATTAAAGAACCTTAGAAAGCTACACTTACCCACAGGTTACACCCACCCATACCTTTCTCTTGCTTGGCTTAGTTTATGAGATTATACTTGTTGCAGGTACAAAGCTTTTTGTTAAGAAACTGTTAGCTTTTTGTTGCAGATATGATGAGATGAAAAAAACTTGGGTTTATATACAGGTTTGTGCAGTGGAGAAGATGACCAACGGCTAGTATAACGGATCTATTTTTTTGGCCGTTGGATTATCATGCTTTGTCTAGATTATAACACCTGTCCTTATGTTTGAAATGTGCACGTGCAGGTCACGTGGAGTTTTAAGTCATGAATTTCAAGTTATGTTTTGAGTTACCACGTGCAAGTCACGTGAGTTTTCAGGGGTATATTTAGGTATTTTGAAAATAATTTGGTTTTTTTAAGGTTTTTTTGGAAAACCATCTCTGAACCCTAATAAAGAAAAAAACCATCCGTGAACCCTAATTTATACTAAAGTTTGGTGACCAAAAAAAAAAAAAATTGATTCTCTGTTATATATTTTCTTAAAATAAAAATAAAAAAAATCTTAGAATATATCGATGGATATATTCTGATATATCCGGATATATCGCATTTGGGGAGATACGATAGATTCTTATATATCGACTTTTTGTACTTTGCTATATACTTACAAGACAAGTACAGGGACAGTTGCATACATAGTAAGAAAGTAAAATTAGTGAAAAAAGAAACACATAAAAGCCCATATAACATTAAAAAGTTGGTAGGATCAACTTGTCCAAAATACCAAACCCATCTGTAAAAACAAAATCTGAACATGGCTGCATGTGCCTTTTTCAAAGTTCATAGTAAGCAAGCAGGAAAGGGACACATAAAAGCTCCACACACATAAAAGGTTGTTTCCTGTAAGCAGCTAACAAGAAGATCACCCTATTATACTATTACAAATTTTGATATTAACAATTATATATTTTCATAATATATTCCAATAGCTCCCATTCTCTCCATAAAGAAGCCACTACTATATACTCACCCAACTCCCTTTTTAGGTTACTGAACCTAACTTCATGTTTGTTCTTTAAGCTATATAACACTGACACTGGAAAAACAAAATAGAAGATTGCACATAGTTCCACTTGATATGACAAACGAGTAAGCAAATTCAGTAATTTCCAGACTACAAAGTGTTACACAAAGACAGGGTAATCAGTTTGTGACATTCAGACATTAATTCTATGGTAACTGTAAATGTAGTGTAAGTTTGAGATCGGAAAGTTGGAGAAGATGATCGGAAAAGTGAAAGTTTGAGTGAATCAAAGTGGCTGAACTATCTGAGCAGTGATAGCTGCCTACGTATCTGGAAGGGGTCGATCCAGAATCAAGCCTAACGTAGTTCCTTATATAGGTGGCTTAGGGTCTGGATCGAGTTAATGACTCAACGTTCAAATCATAAAGTATGCGGATATTCAGGGATTCAATGAGAGAGATTCGTAACTGTCATAAGATTTGGAGTTTGAATATATCGAACTCGGTGTTCAGAGTGAGATAGCCCCAAGTCGGATGTGCTCGGATATTTTATGAGATTAGGATTTGAACAGAAGTGGATGAAATGTGGTTTTATACGAAGTCGGATAAAATAGGTGCAAGGTCGGTGTTTAGTATACCGAGTTAGTGAGATTAGGATTTGAATGGAGATGAGTGAAGTGTGATTAGATACGAAGTCGGATGAAATAAGTGTAAAGTCGGTGTTTGGCATTCCGAGTAAGAGAACTCGGTAATGGGTATATACATAGCCCCTTTTCATTTGGGCTGAAGGTAGGTAATTGGCTTCAGGGTAAATGAAAATGAAGTCGGTTGTTAAGATATGTTCCATGGAGTGCCAAGAGGCAAAGATTCAATTGTGTGCTGATGTGAATGATAGCTTAAATTTTCAAGGCTTAGGGGCATGATTGCGCCTTGAGATATGTGTGTTGTCTGTAGACGTGTGGTTTGTAAATTGGTTGTGTTTTGAAAAATCGGACTTTGTTTGGTGGGAAACCGAAAGGTTGGGCGGTTAGATTTAGAGATCAATATCTGACCGTTCACGTTCGATGCGATGTGTGGCTGAGATTCTGCACAGTTTTTTATATAACAATCTGCTTGTAACTGCTGGAAAAACCAAGGGTTTACATATTGGCTTTTAAGGCTGCCTCTCATTGTCTTGAAGGTAATTCTCTTATCTTGTCCGTTTTCTGTCTTTCTCCTTATAATTCTTGCCTGATTTGCTTTGAAAGTTGTTGTTGTGTTTCCGTTCAAGTTGCCGGAGTTTCTTGCTTGAACTTTATTTTGGTGTCTGCCTTTGCGTTTTCGCTTTTGTTTGTAGCCTTTTCTTTGAATTTCTGTGTTGTTTTCTGCTTTCCGCCATTGTTGCTCTGTATTTGATCTTCCTTTTTTTATTTTTTTTTATTTTGGTGAAGATGAGTACTGGTAGTGAGCGAGTTAGCGAGAATAGTGGTGAGGGTGAGGCAAGTACTAGCCAAGCTGGAGATGAGGAATAGATAATTAGCCGATATGAGATAGATGTTGAGAGAGCTCGGAAGGCCTACCCTAAGGTTAGAGCAGCGTACGACATTAGGATCCGAGATCTGGAGATGTATAGGGTAGATAGTAGGCTTTTCGACCTTGCTGGGGATGACACCTCGACTTTGTTTTGTGAGGGCCAACTGCGAGCTGGGGTGCGACTTCCCTTCTCCAAGTTTGTTTGCGATATATTGAACCATTATGACAAGGCTCCCATTATGATGAATAGTAGTTTCTGGAGAGTTATGCTGATATTCGAGGAGTTGAATAAGCTCGGTTATGATATCTGCAAGGCCGATGTGGTGGCCTATTTCACTTGTGTGGAGGGTCGGTCGGGCGACTTCTCTTTTTCGTTGAACAGGAGACCCGAACATGGTCCTCACGATCTCTTCAATGCACCGAGTTCCAATGATAATTGGAAAAAGTCGGCTTGTTATAGGATTAGGGGCTCCTTCTGCAAACCTAGTGTGTATCTCAAGCACTTGCGCATACCTAAGATAGGTAGTATGCTTGGTTGCATGATTTATTATTTTTACCCCTTATCTGCTTACCTGGCTACCTTCTAACTTGCTTTTGTTAGGTGATGTAGATTATATGCGAGATTACAATCAAAAGATTGACGGGCGCCTCCTTCCGGGTAACATTCTCGAGTTTGCAGACGAGTCTTAGGAACGCAAGCGTGAAATCCTGCCTCATCTTGCGCATCTGTTTAAGGATCCTCGTCCGAAAAAAGGTGCTGGCGGTGTGCGTACCGAGCCATTGGCCTCGAAGGTAAAGAGAGTTAGAAAGAAAAAGGATTTACCTACTGCTGTGGCAGTTGCCAAAATTGCTTTTCCTCGACCCGGAGATCCACCTATTGAGATCCTAGCTGCTTTACCGATGGCCCCAAAGCCTATTCCTGGTCCACCAGGTAGCCAGTTCGGTAGGGGGGATCTTGAGCTGGAGTCCTCGAAGAAGAGGAAAAGTTCCAAGTCGGCGGGAGTAACCGTGGCTGCTCCTGGTGTAACCATCTTGAACGGCGCTGAGAGAGCCGGGAAAGAGAGAGGCTCAGCGAGCTCATCTCCAGCGAGAGAAGCATCAGAAGCTCAAGTCGGTACAGCGTGATGATGAGGATCCTCCGACTCGCCATGCTGATG
Source organism: Aquilegia eximia (assembly GCA_023053565.1). Lineage (NCBI taxonomy): Eukaryota > Viridiplantae > Streptophyta > Magnoliopsida > Ranunculales > Ranunculaceae > Aquilegia > Aquilegia eximia. Next base: position 8,079 of record JALIGU010000050.1, read on the forward strand.
GCCATTTTGCTCCTATCTTCCCTTACAAGGACACCTATGTGAAATTCAGTGATGCTGCCTGGGAAAATGAAGACATGTGTATCACCCTGATGGAACACATGGCTCTAGATGCTGATGGAGCTCGGGTTTGCGAGCGTTCGATCATGGACGACCTGAAGGACCTGAGTTCGTCTATGTACAAGGTAGATTCCCTTCGTTTTTACTATTCCTTCCTTAATATTTTCGTTGTCTGACCTCGGGTGGTCTCTTGTTTCAGATGAACATTATTCATTGTAAGTGGATGGCTCTGCTCGAGAGAGCTAATGAGAAGGAAAGGGAGGCCAGGAAGGCTAAGGAGGCTCTTGCTGCCGAGCGCATCGAGTTGAAGAAGTTGCGCAGTCAGCTAGACAAGGAGGAGAAGAAAGTGAGGGCCCTCAACGACGAAGTGTTGGAGGCCAATAAGAAAAATATCGAACTTGATACCGAGCTGAAGGCTACCAATGAAAGGTATGAGGCTGATAATGCCAGCTCGGTTGAAAGCATTACCGCTTGGCAGAAGATGGCTTACTATTGGCAGCGACGTGGAATTTGTCGTGAGTTGAAGCTTAAGGAAGTCATCCCCGACTTTGATCCCTTAGCCGATAATGCGCAGATAAATGCTGAAGCCCAAGCCCATTTCGAGGCCGATCAACAAGTGGAGAGGGAGAGAGTTGCTAACCTGGCCATTGAACTCGAGGGTGATGATCAAGAGGCCGAGGCTGGTGCGCAGGTTAACGAGATCGGTGCGCAGGAGGGTCAAGAAGCTGAGGCCATGGATCATGAGGCTACTGCCTAGCTAGTTTTTTTTTATTTGAGAGGTGTGAGGTTTTTGTTTCTCGTTCATTTCTGAAACAAGTACTTTGTTGTATGAAACTAAAGTGGGATAATCTCGACTCAGGTCGGTCCTTCGAATATGAATGGTTTAAATATATCTCCTGTTTTGAAACAAGCTGTTTTATCTATGGAGATATTCTTTTGCATGCCTGAAATATTCTAAGTATAGAATTGATGTCTTGGCTTGAAGTGCGTATTCTATGGAATGTACGCCTTAAGATATTTTCCATTCCATGGTCTATCGACTCGGTTTCCTTCATGATCAATTAATCTGTACGCTCCATTACCCAAGTCGGATTGAATAATGTAGGGCCCTTCCCAATTGGGATTGAATTTTCCATCACCCGCAACCTTGGTGTTCTGAAAAGTTTGTCTTAAGACCAAATCTCCTAGTCGAAAAGTCCTTGGCCTTACTCTTTGATTGTAGCTCCTCCTTAATATTTGTTGATAACGAGCTGTTTGTATGATAGCCTTATCTTGCCTTTCTTCCAACATGTCTACCTCATGCGCTAGGAGATTCTCGTTTTCAGTTGATTCTACCAATTCCGACCTTGTTGTTAAGTATGTCAACTCGGTGGGTATAACAGCTTTAGTGCCATAGCATAGTGCGAACGGTGAAACGCCTGTCGAGGTGCGTGGAGTCGTTCTATAGGCCCATAGGACTCTATCTAGCTCTTGTATCCACTTATCTTTTTCCGCTTCTAACTTTTTCTTGAGTGTATTCATTATTGTCTTGTTAGTGGCTTCAGCTTGGCCATTACTTTGTGCGTATCATTGTGTAGATAATGTGTGATTGATTCGCCAATCCGAGTAAAACTCCTTAATCGTGTTCCCACAAAATTGTTGGCCATTATCAGTGACTAATGTGTGTGGTAGGCCAAATCGGGTGATTATGTATTTCCAGATGAAATTCTTGACTTCTTGTTGTCTAATTTTCCGAAGTGGAATTGCCTCTACCCATTTAGTAAAGTAATCGGTGGCAACTAAGAGATATCGCTTTTTGTTCTTATCCTTCGAAAGGGACCCCACTATATCGAGCCCCCACATGGCAAATGGCCATGGGCTAGATATCGTCTTGAGATCTCTCGGGGGTTGGTTTTTTAGGGGTGAGAAGCGTTGACATTTGTCACAATGTTGCACAAAGATCTCCGAGTCGGCCTGCATGTAAGGCCAGAAGTAGCCCTGATTTCTTGCTTTCTGTGCTAGGGAACGAGCCCCGGCATGGTTTCCACACTCTCCTTGGTGAATTTCTGCTAGGATCATCTGAGCTTGTCTAGGTGGTAAGCATCTGAGGTAAGTTCCTCGGACTGACTTCCTGTATAACCTTCCATCTAAGATTAAGTAACTCTTAGTTTTAGTTCCAGCTTTCTAATTTCCGACTCGTCGTCTGGATAGACTCCCTTGATATAGTTCGTTATTGGACCCATCCAAGAGTCTTGGATCTCTTGTTCAGATATGTCAATCAAGTCTGAGATTGTATTGACATGGTGGATCTTATCTTCGTATGCTGGAGTGTTCCTTATTTCGATTTGTATCTCCCTGGCTGTTTCCATGTCGACTTGGGATGCCAGGTAGGCAAGACTATCTGCGTGGCGGTTTTCATCCCGGGGAATATGTTGGATTTCCCATTTCTCAAAGTTGCTTAGCAAGCCCTTCGTGTGTTGAAGATATAACTTGAGTGTTTCTTCTCTTGTTTCATAATCCCCAAGTAATTGACTTACCACTAATTGAGAATCACTGTAAATCTTGATTTTTTGCAAGCTTATGTCCCTTGCCATACGTAAGCCCATTACCAGGGCCTCGTACTCTGCATCATTATTCGAAGAGGTGAAGTTCAACCGTATTGACTTCTCGATTATTACATTCTCAGGGGATATGAGTGTCACACCTATCCCGATTCCGTTATTATTTTTGGATCCATCTACATATAACTTCCACATGGGTTCTCCTCGTTCGGAATCGTCACGTGGTTCTGCCTCGGGTATCCAGGTGATATCCTCAATTGGGTAGTCAACAAGTAGGTCGGCTACAACCTGGCCTTTTTTACTACTCCGAGGCGTGAAAATGAGTTCGTGATCCCCCAGCTCCTGGGCCCACTTAGCCATTCGACTTGATTTGTTCTTATTTTCCAATACTTGCCTCAACGGGGCATCAGTTATAACTCTAATTTTGTGCGACTGAAAATATGGTTTCAACTTCCTAGAGGCGAATAATAGGGCCAACCCTACTTTCTCGAGGCTAGAGTACCTGAGTTCGGATTGTAGTAGAGTTTTACTAATGAAGTAAATAGGTCATTCGTTACCTTGTTCATCTCTGAAGAGGACAGCGCTGATTGCATGTTCGGAGCTGTCAAGGTATAACCCGAGTACGTCCTCCAGCTGGGGTATTGTTATGACTGGTGGAGTTGCCAAGTAAAGCTTCAGTTCATCGAATGCCTCTTGGCAGTCTGTTGTCCACTCTGCTTGTCGGATGCACGAGCAATGAACCTGTTTAGTGCGGCTAACATTCCATTTAACTTTTGGACTTGCTTCTTCGTCGAAGGACTCGACATGTCCAATATTGCCCTGATTTTATCGGGGTTAGCCTCTATTCCTTGTTGCGTAATGAGATAACCCAAAAATTTGCCTGATGCGACTCCGAATAGGCATTTTTCTGGGTTTAGCTTCATGTTGAAGTCATGGAGCCTTTTGAAGGTCTTCTCAAGGTCGGATATGTGGGATGACTTGAGTTTGCTTTTTACTATCATATCATCCACGTATACCTCCATGGTGTCACCTATCATATCCTCGAACATTCGTGTCGTAAGTCGTTGATATGTAGCCCCTGCATTGCGTAGTCTGAAGGGCTTAACAGTGTAACAATAAGTTCCTCTTTCCGTGATGAAGGCAGTTTTTTCTTGATCTTATTCGGCAAGTTTAATTTGGTTGTATCCTGAATAACCATCCATCATTGAGATGAGCTCGTGGCTTGCTGTGGCGTCGACGAGCTTATCTATCCTTGGCAGAGGGAAGCTGTCTTTTGGACATGCTTTGTTTAAGTCGGTAAAGTCTATGCATACTCGAATTTTGCCGTTTGGTTTCATGACGGCGACTATGTTTGCGAGCCAGTCAGGATATTTGACTTCCCTTATAAACTTGCCATCGATAAGTTTTTGGACCTCGGTGTTGACGGCCTTAGCTAAGTGTGTTGCCAACTTCCGAGCCGTCTGCTTTACTGGTCTTTTTGTGGGATCCACGTTCAGTTTATGGCATGCTATATTAACATCTATTCCTGGCATGTCAATGTACGACCAAGCAAAAATATTTTTATTCAATTTCATGGCAACAAGTTGCTCTTTTACAATAGGATCTAAGTTTGCTCCTACATAAACAGTTTTATGCTCAACTATAGTGCCTATATTAACTGGTTCGCCCTTTCTCTATGGTCGGGGGATCGAGTGGCTCAGTGATGGCCTTGCCTTCAGTGGCTTCAGAAGTCGGCTCAGTAGTGGCCTTGCCGTAAGTGGCTTCAGAAGTCGGCTCAGTAGTGGCCTTGCCGTCAGTGGCTTCAGAGATTGGCTCAATAGTGGCCATGCCGTCGGTGGCTTCGGAAGTCGGCTCAGTACTGGCCTTGCCGTCAGTGGCTTCAGAAATCTGGTTGACAGTGAGCTTTTCAGAGCTAATGACTGCCACCTTCGTTATTTCCTTGTTGGGGAAGGGTATGACCTCAGGAATGGCGTGGCAGCCATGCGCCTCGATTTGGTCACCTCGAAGTTCCATTATACCATTAGGTCCAGGGAATTTGATAACCTGGTGGTAAGTAGATGGAACAACTCCCATTTTGTGAATCCATTTCCGACCCAGGATAGCATTGAATTGCGTGGGGACATCGAGGACATAAAAGAGGCATTCAACCGTGACCTCATCCTCATTTTCCCCAGTAGCGACAGGGAGGGTGAGCTGACCTTTTGCCGTTGTCTCTGTCAAGTTGAAAGCGAAGAGAGTGACATTGGGAGTCTGCAAGACTGAATCGGGAATAAGCATCTGAGCGAAAGCTTTGTTAAACAAGACGTCACAAGAGCTTCCTGGGTCTATCAGCACTCTCTTAGTGGTCCATCCACCAAGTCGGATATGGACGACGAGTGCATCATTGTGTGGCAAACACACCTTCTTCAAATCGTAGTCAGAAAAGATGAGTGCATTCTTTCCTTGCACTTGCTTGGCTATTATTGCCTGATGAATGAGCTAAAATATATGGTGAATATGATTCACCTTCTGTCGCTTAGCTCGGGATGTCCATTCAGGTGGACGTGTATCCATGATTATGTTTATTGTTCCTTTTGCCTTTGAGGCGTTGTCCGTTCTCTTGCGTTTGTCATTAATCTTTTGGCGGAGGTCGTCTGACTCTTCTGCCAAGAAATCATTCAAGTGTCCATCCATCTTGAGCTGCTGGCAATAAGTTCGGAGATACCGACAGTCTTTTGTTGCATGATGTCGGTAATTATGCAACTTGCAGTACGGGTTTTCCTCAATAGGTTCAAGCTCGTGAATTGTTGGCTTGAAGTAGTCTTCTTCTTTGATTAATTCATATAGTTGCGTATATGAACATTTGAACGGGTTAGGAAACCTGTGTTTCACCGAGCTGTTAGATTGCTTCCCTCGGTAGGTACTCTTTGTTGTTTTCAACTCGGAAGGTTTGGACTTGACCATCTGTACGGCAGAGACATGTTCTCTCGTTTTTGCCAGTGCCTCTTCGAGCTTAATGTACTTATCAGCACGAACATATAGATCCTCCAGTGTCTGTGGTGCGTCTAAGATGAGATTTTTTCCCAAGGCGGTTTCGGGGTGAACCGCCGAGATAAACGCTAATAGGCATGCGTTCTCATCTGGGCTATCTGCCTTGAGGCACTCCTTCTTAAAGCGAGCCATGAATTTTTTGGTTGTTTCGGTGTCACTCTGCTTAAGTTGGAATAGTGCAGTTACCTCAATTTTTCGCCTCTTGTTGTGGATATATTGGGTGACGAAGAGTGCTTCGAGCTGGTCATACGACGTGATTGAGCGTTCTAGACGTCGGTGGTACCAGTCGATAGTACTTCCTCGGAGTGAGGCAGAAAAGAGCCTGCAGAAGATGTCCTTGTACTTGGGCCATAGTGCCATGCTGGTTTTGAACTGTAGGACATGGTCCATGGGGTCACCACTTCCATCATAGGTTGTGAATTTGGGGGGAATGAAGTGTGGGGGTGGTTCCTGGTGCAGAAGGTCATCGTGCAAGGGCTCTGTCCAGTACTTCTCAAGAGTGGTGTTGGCTAATTTTTGGGCGGTATTGGCTTTAACGGACTCCTGATGGTTCTTGTCTAATTTGGCTGAGAGTTGCAGGAGACGATTGTGTGTTTCCTGCATTTCAGCCATGGTGGGAGCGGTGGTGTTGCTGGAAGTGGGGATAATAGGGTTGTTGGTGTTGATTTCATCAGTGGTGTGACCGTTTGCCGGTGGAATGGTGGTGCTTTTGAGTTGAGCATTTTCTGAAAGTAACTTGTTTATCTGTTCCTGTTGATCACTGAGTTGCTTTTGGATTGTTTCGAACTGTTCTTGTGTGACTCCAGCCATGGTCTCCGTCAGGTTATGTTCGTTCACAGTCAGTCGGTGCCAATGTAAATGTAGTGTAAGTTTGAGATTGGAAAGTTGGAGAAGATGATCGGAAAAGTGAAAGTTTGAGTGAATCAAAGTGGCTGAACTATCTGAGCAGTGATAGCTGCCTACGTATCTGGAAGGGGTCGATCCAGAATCAAGCCTAACGTAGTTCCTTATATAGGTGGCTTAGGGTGTGGATCGAGTTAATGACTCAACGTTCAAATCATAAAGTATGCAGTAATTCAGGGATTCAATGAGAGAGATTCGTAACTGTCATAAGATTTGGAGTTTGAATATATCGAACTCGGTGTTCAGAGTGAGATAGCCCCAAGTCGGATGTGCTCGGATATTTTATGAGATTAGGATTTGAACAGAAGTGGATGAAATGTGGTTTTATACGAAGTCGGATAAAATAGGTGCAAGGTCGGTGTTTAGTATACCGAGTTAGTGAGATTAGGATTTGAATGGAGATGAGTGAAGTGTGATTAGATACGAAGTCGGATGAAATAAGTGTAAAGTCGGTGTTTGGCATTCCGAGTAAGAGAACTCGGTAATGGGTATATACAGTAACATGCATGTGTTATCCCATAACTATCTTGTTCTTCTACTTCTTTTGACAACAACCAGATAATTATCTCAATTATATTTAATTGAATAGAAATAATTCTATGCCTAAAGTGAGTCTGGACTATAGCTAAGAACTAGTCTCCAAGGTAAGTGATGTTTTCTCTGTACACTACACCAATTCTATCTAATCACCTAGCTAGCATTTCATGCTTTGTTATGATATAGGATATCCTAGTACTACCGTGACAGAGGAAACAGTCCTGGCCTCTGCAACCAGCTGCCACAGAAATGCAAACATGCGAGGGCACGGCCTAGAAAGATCTGTGGCAGGTTGGTGCAGATGATTAGATATGAACTACACTCCTTAGGGGAAATGGCTTAAAGGAAGCTTTTGTTACCTGGAAAAGAAGGGTGGCAAGATTGGTGTCGATCAAAATCAGACTGGAGAAGACAACCGGCTACTGGTCAACCAAATAGGTCGGACGCTGTTTTCACGGGAAAGCAAAAATGGGACTCGAACAAAACAGCCGAAGAAAGATTTAAATCAACGTTCAAAATCTTATCAAACTTTTTATGGACCGGACCTGGTGGAATCAATTGCTCCAATTCAAAGTGGTGGGCTGTATCCTAGTGGACGAAAACCAGAAAAGTGCAAGTTTGAGAAACACAAGTATGCTGAAGTCTTAAGGCCTAAGAAATTAACGTGCTGTTTGTTTTTTTGTATAGTAGCTTATAGGTTATAAGCTACTAGCTACTAGTTATAAGCTTGGGGATGGAGCTTATAGTAACCGCCACTTTTTTAGCCAATTTCTACTAGAAAAGCTTATAAGACCATAACTAGAAGTAAAAACAAACATACATTTGGGTTTTCTAATAGCTTATAAGCGATCAGAAGTAGTATAACTGAAAAAACAAATAGCACCTAAGTCATAAAATATTTAGATATAAGTGGTTGACATAAGCAAACTGTGAAGTTGATTTGTTAGATTACATAAAACAGATTTTTTTTTAATCCAAAACAAATTTTATTAGTAAAAATTTGAGAAATTATACAAAGTTAGAGGACAAGCGCGCTACAAACTACGTTATATTAATCATGACCCGAAGGTTTGCAAGGACAGGGCCCAAAGGGCTTACAAAGACAAGGTTTGGAGGCTACTGATGCTAGTATCTAAGCATCCACATCGCCACCTTGCAACTCGAGCAATTATGCTACTCAGGGACTTGCTTTCGTTGAAGAACACCTTGCCATGTTATCATCATGGGAGAACACCTAACCATATCATCATCATCATAAGAGCATGGGCCTCCTAATCTCGAACAAAGCCCGAAGACTGACCCACGGTACCTAAGAATTACAGGAGAAATTCCCCCAAACACTGTTGATGGGAACTGAACTCACAACCTCTCACTCGTGAGAATGTTTAAAGAGGGATAACAAACCAACTGAGCTAGTAGTTGTTTGTCATATAACAGATTAACAGTGGGTATCTTTGAGATAATTGGGACTGGGATTAGGAGGTGATGAACTTTGGGATATTAAGCATGGGTTTAAACCATATGGGTTTATATGGTAGGGAGTTAATAGGTCGAGAGTCTTTTGTGAGGTGCTCTCTCACAATTCTTGTACTCATTTGGTTAGTTGAATGAAATATTTGTATGGGTTTTTAAACTTTGGCGGCACGCCTAAATAATTACTATTTAGGAAATTGGACGTTTTTAATTGATAATTAGAGTTTGGGGCACCTTCCGTGAGTTGACTGCATTGACTGTTGCTTGCTTGTTACTTTTTTTTAAAAAAACTAACAATATTACTCCTCCCCATGCATAGCACGAGATTGAATTTTAATAACAAAATTGTTAACAATATCATCCCTTGATTCCATCTTATGGTTTATAAATTGACATGTTTCGTTATATCATCCTTTGTAAGCTTTTTAAAATTTTAAATATTAGAGATGAAGACACTATGTCTTCATTAAAATTAGAGAATAAGACATATGTGCATGGTATTATGGGTATTTACAGAATATGAGTTTTTTTACTTAAGTCAATTATTAGTCATAACAGTCAACTAACGAGAAGGTGCCTCATGCTCTAAATACCAATTAAAGCTTCTCATTTCTTAAATAGGTGTTATTTAGGCATCTGGAAGTCTAAAAACCCCATATTTTTATCGATAAAAAAAAAAAAAAGTGGAGAAACATGATGGAGCTTGTAAGGCTAACCAACATAGTTTCATCCCCTTTGCATTTGACACATTTGGATTGCTAGACTCAGAAGCAGTTGAGCTCCTCAAGAGAGTGCAGAAGGTAATGAATAGCAACATGATGACTGCGGTTACGAACAAATATTTATTTAGGAGAATCGGGTTTGCTATTCAGAAAGGACTTGTCGCGCAGTTTGTCCTCTACTTTTGTGTAATTCTTTGAGCTTATCAATAAAATTTGTTTTAGTTTAACAAAAAAAACTCCTATATATATATATATTTAATTCGGTGAAGACACAAAGATCTTTTGGCACATCCATTCATGTAAATATGTTTAATGATGGGCAAACAATACTATATATATATATATGATTTTTTATTTTAATTTTTTGGCTATAGATGTTGCCATCAAAGTTGTAGAAAGCTTATATCTTAGGAAGAATCCAAACCAACAAAGTTAAATTCAAATCAACAAATTGCAGATCATCATAAAAGCTTGAAATTACCATTCTTAGATATCGTGAGCTTAATCGATTAGATTCACATTAGAAGTGAATCGTTGAAGAGTCGCTTAATCCAAAAAAGCAAAACCCTAGAAAAAGAATTTTTCAAAACATGCAAAAATTAGAACTTTACAAAAATATATTAACCATTAAAATAGAGAGAAGTTGATGGGAGAAACTTTACCTTCGTTGTGAAAATCGAACAAGAAGGAAGCCAAAACCAATCTCTCTTTTTAACTTTACTCGGAGAATGCACAATCCAAAAAACAAATGACGTGATTGCCGATTGTTTCTAGAATGTTATCATCAACTTCCTCAAGAATATCAACTGGTTGCTCACGTTCAGGTTAATTTTCTGTTTCAAACATGAATTGAATGAAATTGTAAACCTCAATTTTATATGTGTTCCAATCCTATTGTAAACCCTACTGTTATTACTTATCCATCCTTTGTCAAGTCCCAATGACATCCTAGCAAAGAAAAAAAAGGTGTTCCAATCTTTTATAATTATATAAGGGTAACACAATAAACATGCATTAACCCAATGACATCCTAGCAAAAGGGAAAAAAAGATATTCAGATTCTTAAAATTGTATAATGAGAACAAGAACAAACATGCATGCTTCAAACTAAACAGGCGCATGCTAAACAAAATATAAGATTTTTACTCTATTTATATTATAACCAACACTTATAAACTTGGTAAAAAGACAAATAAGGGTCAAGATTTGCAAATTAGATTATAGAGATTGGCTTTTAATGAGATTATAGAGATTGGGTTATTTAACCTGTGCAATGCACGGGTGTTATTTTATATGTAAGTTTTACATGTTATAATTTGATTTTGATTTTTGCTATTGAAATTGATTGAAAGTAGAATTTTATTACGTATATGTATATTTATTTTCTTAGTCCTCCATAAAATTATTGTTGTCCTAATTTAAAGGTTTTATTTTTAAGTTTTAGATCAAATTAATTTAAATTGTATTCACATTTTTTGTGTAGCCATCGGAGATATAATGTGAAATAATAATAATAATAATAATAAATTACTATTATTTTATAATATTTTTGAGGATTTATTTACTGTATTTGTTTACCTATATAATTTTCTTAACAATTTAAGTAATATAAATTGACGTTTTTAATTTGGAGTGTAAATTATATTTCCAAGCTCACAATCCAAATTCTTGACATTATTTTGCTTATGTTACTATATTTTTATTTTTTTAACAAAAGATTTAATTTTAACTTTTGACAAAATACCAATATTTTGGATAAGATGTTCAATTGATTTGGTTTGTATACATATTGATTTAACCAAGTTATAGTGTTTACTTCTTTCGATTTTTGAATATATTTTGGATAAATTTTAGTAATGTGATTTTAATAAATAATCTTTTAATTTTGGTTTAACAAAATTCTCTTCGATTAAAGCATCAGTTTTTTCATATGGATCAACTTTTGATGTTTACAAATTAGTGTTTATCTTATATTGGTTAACTTTAAATATTTAATTTGGGGTGAAATTACTTAAATAGACTTACTAATTAACTATTGCGTAAAAGTTCTAAAATGACCTTTCAAATTTTAATAAATAATCTTTTAATTTTGGTTTAACAAAATTCTCTTCAATTAAAGCATCAGTTTTTTCATATGGATAACCTTTTGATGTTTACAAATTAGTGTTTATCTTTTATTGGTTAACTTTAAATATTTAATTTGGAGTGAAATTACTTAAATAGACTTACTAATTAACTATTGCGTAAAAGTTCTAAAATGACCTTTCAATTCTAAATTTTAATCAAATTCTCTTCAATTAAAGCATCAATTTATCTATAATTTAGAGGGAGAATATTTGTTTAACGGCATGCCTAACTTTAATAGAGAGTATAGATTCTATCATACAACTCTATCTGTCCCATACGTCTCTCCTTGTTATCGATCAGTTTTAGCTTATCATCAAACCTCTATCACCTCTCTACTCTCATATTTTCATCAATGAACACTTTGTTTTTTCTCTCTTTTTCAACAAAGAAAAATTTGAAATTCAAGTATTTTTATGTTTAATTTAATTTTTATTTTCAGTATCTTTAGCCAAAGTCAATTATACAAATAATACATACAACCCATCCTTAAACCTGGACTATATGAACTTTATACAATTAATTAATATTTCTATTTTTAATTTGATATTTGACTAACGATTCTATTAGTGATTTCAACCTAATACAATCGCTGTTGCTTTCATACCAATGCTTCAAATTTTATTTATAAGTGAATAGTTTTAATTTCATCTATACATTTTCAGAAAAATCAAAATTTTCGCGAACAACAAATTTTGTTTTATGGATATAATGGTGTGTTGAGGTGATAGCAAGGACTATCACTACTGTAAGTACTTAGTTTTCAACAATATTTTTTGTGTTTAATTGCTGGAAATTCAAGGACCAAACTATTGTGGAACTGGATGTTTCCATCGAAGAAAAACTACTATGGATTATCACCTAACAAAGCCAAGTTTCAATTTAAAAATTATGTCATCACTAATGGTAAATGTTGATTGATTACTTAGATATATTTTTTCTTTATATATAAATGGTTGAATGAATGTCGTAACTTCTTTGTTGCAGCCACACAAAATCAGGAAGTAATAAAACCGATATTTAGGAATTCAAAGGAGCTTATGAGATCAGCAGAACAACTATTCTGAATGATAAATGAACCATCAGATTCACCAAGCAATCTTTCAAGCTCTTTGAAAGCGACCTTGGAAATTTCTGACTATAGCTATGAATCTAATAAACAATGAAGCACAAAGGTCAGCCAGTTCATTTTTGCCCATAGTATAAAAGTCTTTCACAACCTCTACAAAGTTTTATCAAAATATGATTAATTGAATACTTTCAGTACCACAGGTTGGTTGGGTTTGCATGCAAAGACGTTCTTATAGGATAAAAAATTCATGCAAAGGGTTGGTTGACAAATTTTTGCACGCCAGACACATTTTCATTCTTAGGTTGTGCGATGTCTGCAAGGCCTATTATTAATATTCAAACTGGCCGGTCTTCTGGAAAAAACTTCATCAGAAAATAAACAATTTTCGTCACCGTGTTTGGTGATCTGTGGTTCAGGCAATGTTTGGTTACATTTAAATTTGTATGTTGGGTCTTGGATATATTCATGAATTAATCTACTGCATCTTACCAGCCTATTTTATCCCCAACAACACATATTTCTTGCCCAAAGTTGATTGTGCATGATAACTTCTATTGAACTAATTTTAGGGCAAATATGTGTACATTTAAAAGCAAGAATTTCACCTGAACATTGTATCTGATTAAAGGCCTCACTGGTTGTTCATCTTAACTGCACAATTATTAGTTTCAATTTTCTGAATTTATTATTTTATAATCGACATTAAATCTATCAGGTTACCATGTAGTCTTTTATACTACTATCAAACCTCAGAAACTTTGGAGTTCCAGTCTTTGACATGACCCTCCATCCTTCAAGTTCTATATATATATATATAGATAGATAGATAGATAGATAGATAGATAGATAGATAGATAGATAGATAGATAGATAGATAGATAGATAGATAGAGAGAGAGAGAGAGAGAGATGCAAATTTTTGAAGAATTTGGATGCACCAAAATTATTCTCTCATAGGAACAGTAGTCAATTTCAAAAGTATTTATTTTATCCTTTGAGAAGACGAGCATCAAAGGAACTAGCTACCTGAGATTGATTTTGAATTTAGTGTCTACAAATTTTACTTTGTTGTTTATATAATTTAATCAAAGAACACCTCCATTTTACTATCACTTTACTATAAGTCCTAGAACTACCGGCCATTTGGCTTGATTACTATCATTTTGTTCCTTAATTAAACATTATATTTCAGCGTATGTAGCAAGGGGTGGGTGGTACTGACGTACTGTCAAAGAAATCCAAGAAATTGTGTGGCATTGTTCTGAAAGTTCATAGGATCAGAAAATATACCGGTTTAAGGGATGCATACTAAATTATGACAGAATGATTGTATCCTTCAAAATGATTGGGTGGTAAAAGTATATTCTACAGATAGATCTGATATAGAAATAATACTGTAGAGCAAATTGTGTTGTAGGAATGAATGAATGATTGGACGGGTAAGACGTAAACAGTTTACTGAAGTTCGTTTAGGGTTGTTATTTTTCTTTGTATTTTGCAGTCATTAGGTCATACCTGATGGTGCGTCAGTCATGCTGACCAAGAACTGCATCATGCTTTGATGAGATTAATGTTATACGTACCATCAGTGTAAAGTTGAGACTGGTGACAATTATAGATAGGTGTTTCTGAGTTTATAGATATATGATTATGCTCCCTATTATAAGTGACAGTAAACATCTTTAACACAAAATTTGTAAGAGTAAAGTTAAATCCGTGCTTCATGGGTTTATGCTACAATGGTATTATGATGATTCAGAAGAAGCTTAAAAGTAGACAAAGTAGCAGTCTAAGACTGTATGTGTTGAATGCAAACATGTACAACAATAGATAAAGCAAGAGAATAACCTAACCGAGCAACCAAAGCAAGGAGGTACTAAATATCTCGCACGTAGTGGAAATTATGATGGAGATTTGGAATAACAGAAACATGGCATTAGAACTTTAATTCAACTTCGTCAGAATGACGAATACCAATTTTAATTTTATTGTGCAATGTGAAGATAGTTTATGGGAAACTCAATCATTTCAGTTAGGCTTCTAGCCATGGTTTAGAAAATTACAGAAGGTGGGACTGAAAAATATACAGGGAATTCAACAGGGTAGCTGACACCTTGCAAAGAATGATATCCATGAACCTCTTCTTATTCAAACGTTTAGATCATTAAACCATGGTATGAGGACTATTCTATCGTACAATGTGATGAGGATTGTTTGACCAAGTTGATCAACCTTCATATATGGAATATGACATGAGGACTATTCTATCAAACAGTTGTACAAGCCATACTTGGAGGCATATTTTCCAGATTTTCCAAAGAAGATAACACCTATACATTCTTTCATTAATCATGGCATAGAAAATGACCTTCAAAATGCATCTAAGAAATGGAATGACTATGCAAACATCACAATAAGACGTTGCAAATGGTGTAAATGTAGGTTCATCATCAAAAGAAGGTGATCCACATATATCCTATGCTATGGTTTAGGGTCAAATGCTCAACTCAGGGATTTTCTTGACAAAAAATGAAGTCCAAAAATGGTCTAACAACTATTTTCAAGAAAGGATAGAATATGTGAAACTAATAAAAAAGATTCGTGCAGCTGCAATTGAAAATATCAATTCAGAAGACAAAAGTCACGAAGATGAAGCTATGAAATTTAATATATTCTTTATTTTATATTTGTTAAATTTATTTCTGTCTACAACAAATAATAGTATATGATTTATTTTTCAGTAACAAAAAGGTTTAATTATCTCTATGATTTACATATAGAGGATCGATTTTGCAAATTATATTAGAGCAATCACAATTTTTTGGCGTTTATTATCATTGAGTTACTCAATACATGTATAAAAATAAATTCAAATTAACTATTTTAATCAATTTAACTATCAATTGTGTATTTTAATCATTTAGATTTTAGATTTGTGTCTAGATATAAAAATTAGTAATTTAATTATAATTAAAAATAAGCGTCCCGGAGGGACGGGTCATACCTAGTAACATTACATCCTTCAACTAAAGAGCTTCAATTTAAAAACATTCCTTTTAACACCATTCAAGAACTAATAAGTTGTTGTGTGCTAAATAAAAAGATCCATTCATATATTTACCATACGCATTACATATTACATTAAAAAGGTAGACTATATCCACTCCTAAAAAATAGAAATAAATGATAGCAATTCACTGTCCAAACATAAAAAATAATTTGACAAAATACAGAATAAATGGTAATATGGTTGATTATATGATCTAAATAACTATTTAAGCTAGAAAGGAAAAAAAAAAAAAAAAAACACTATTTAATTTCAAATGTTAATGAGTACTTAGCATAGAAAATCTTACTTAGAAATTAATGCACCAAAGCCAAGGACCAAAAGTTGTTACTATTTCTTAGACCATCTCCAACCTATTGTTATTTTGTCAAAATCTTGGTATTGTTCACTGATTTCAGCCTCCAACCCATTTTCATATTTCTATGTGTATTGTTATTTTGCTAGTTTCATTCTCATATATGAAAAAACTTTTGAAAAAATAGCAAAATGAAAATATTACTAAAATTTATTTCATCCGTCTTTTGCTAAAGACGTATGCAAAAGAATTAAAAAGTATAATCACCAACCTTTTGTTTGAAGAAAGAGAAAGGTTGATGGTAAAAAAATAAAATAAAAAAATCACCAGCCTTTTATGCAAAAACAAAGTGAATGGCTGATGAAGTATATATTCACCAGCCATTTGATTATGAAGGTTGATGAACCTATTATAGCAAAATGGGTTGGAGATGATTTTACGAATTTACTATAAATATACAAATAAAAATGAGAAAATAGAAAAATAGCACTGTAGCGATTGGAGATGGTGTGAGCAATTCAAACAAAATAGCCAACTGTGATCTGCAGAGCAGCAAGAAGTTCAAAACTTCAAGAACCAAGGGAAGTAAGAGAAATGTGTACTTAACAGAAGCTATTATCCAAAGATTATGACCATCCATGTTATATAATTGAGTAGAAAAATATCATAGCAGGAGCTTGAAAAGAAATTAGAAAAAGATTGTAAACAGATTCTAACATCACAACATAAGCCATTTGTACCAATTCATATATACTACATGCCTACCTACACCAGTACAAAACGGAAGTCCTACAGTTCAGTTCAGTTCTGTCAAGTCATTCCACAACAGTGGTGTTCTACAATACTATCTTCATATCTCTATATTGTGTAGTCTTTAATGCATCATCATGTAAAAGATACACATTCATCTTCTTGCATTTATTTTGCAAAAATAGAAGTAAAGATGCCTAAGACAAAAATCTGCTACAAGACAAGTAGGCTTCCAATTCTAGGCCTATATAATTAATTTATTCCTAGCCAACATCTATAAAATTGAACTAATGTTATTCAAATGATATTGTCGCCTACATATAAACTTCAAAACGCATTTGGTTCAAACCGGAATAAAAAAGATAGTAACATAAAAGCCGAAAAAACTAACAAGGTGAGTTAATAAAAATAGTTGTCTTCAACTCTCATTTGATTTGGTAACGATAGAAAGGCAAGTAGAAAAATCCAGGAAAATTGCAGAAACTAATAATATTTGAGGAAGTTTTAATGGTTCAATCGATAATGGTGGGGGTGGAGGACCTCAACAAATAAAAAAAGATCATGTGTATTGTTGTTGTTGTTGGATTTTCTTTTAAAAGATCTAGCTCGTCCTTTTCGAACAACAACAACAGCCATTGAGAGAATCTTAAACAAACTAAACCCTAGTTTTTTTATTTAATTTTTATTTTTATGAGCAATTTGATGACAGAAAGAAGGGTTATTTGGGCTTTAATTTTGGTCCATAAATATATTTGTTTATTTTAGGGTTTTGGGTAAATTGGTAATTTTATTATGAGTATAGGGTTTTGGGTGAATTGGTAATTTTATCAGAAGTCTAGTGTTTTTGAAAAACTATATAATTGATTTTATTGTAATAGAGAGACAGTTTTTGGAGTTTTAATTAATTATTGAAAGAAGTGTGTCTTCTTTATGAGGGAGTACCTCATTTATCTTTGTTGTTTAATTCATCAGCATTCTTTAATTCGCTTCCCTGCATCAGTTGGTATCAGATTCGTGTAATGTCCTGAAGCATGACCTCTGGAGAACTAGGTTATGGTGGTGTTATTCGCAAAGATCCAAACGGTAGCATAATACGAAAGAGAGTGGTTGAATTACCACGGCGGGTTGAAGCACTCACCCGACAAGTTGCTGTTATGCAACAACAGCAAGAGCGCCGTTGTTCCCTAAGCCTACATGTGTTGGAGGATGGAAACGATGTGAAGGATGCAAATCCTTTTTCAAAATTTGGAGATAATGAGTTACGACTTGTTGCAAATAAATCTCAAGATTCTATGAGATTTAAGGTCAGTTTCTCAACATTCTTCGATTGTCAATCCAACGATATGATTGTGGAGAGTGAAAAAAATTCAATTTTTATTCATGGAGCACAAGAAATATTGTCAGTTGTAAAGTGGGAAGATCCACCAATTTTTGATAGTTATCCAGATGATGGTGCAGATGAAGTTTCGTTTGCCAAAAATATTAATGTTGATACTTCGCAAAAGTTGAATGGTGTTTTTAAGGATTTGAGAACAACTACTTTAACAAAGTATTAAGATCATTTTCTTTGTTCTTTTGAGAAGCAATTTAATACACAATTTTCTTTTCTCTTGGAGTCATTGGAAGTATGCTTATTGAATCATCTTTCGAACAAGATTTATGAGCATTGATTTTGTGTTGAATCGAATTTACAGTATCTTGGCAAAACTCGAGGTTGAGTTTTTTCGAAGAAGAGGAGAATGATGACAGAAAGAAGGGTTATTTGGGCTTTAATTTTGGTCCATAAATATATTTGTTTACTTTATTTGTTTAGTTTAGGATTTTAGGTAAATTGATAATTTTATTATGAGTATAGTGTTTTAGGTGAATTGGTAATTTTATTAAAAGTCTAGGGTTTTTGAAAAACTATATAATTGATTTTATTGAAATAAAGAGACAGTTTTTAGAGTTTTAATTAATTATTGAAAGAAGTGTGTCTTCTTTATAAGGGAGTACCTCATTTATCTTTGTTGTTTAATTCATGAGCATTCTTTAATTCGCTTCTGTGCATCACAATCCAAAATAACAATAATCCGAATTAATTGGAAATCCTACAATTCTACAATTTTACACTTTACAGTAGTCGAGTCGGTTTCTTAATTGGAAGGAAACTCAAGCAATACTCTTGCATTTCCTCAAATACATAGTGAGTACATAAACATATAAATAAGTCAAGATAAACCTAGCTTTTACAACTGAACAATATAATTAGCTTTCCTTCAATAACAGACCAAAGATGTTTATGCAATTGTGATACAAATTACTAGGTAAATGTACTATTGAGTGCGGAATTAAACAATAACAGTAAATAAAGATGAAATAAAATACAAGATCTCGAAGATAACTATCTTCTTTACTAAATATTATGAAGATTACAAGAATCCTCTCTAGAGAAATTAAACCCTAGTTGTCTCACTATTTCTAAAGACACTAAACCTTAGTGGTTTCTCTAAACACGCTAAATAAACTATGTTGGGTCTATGTTTTGGTTTATGCCAAAACATCAATCTAAACAAACTAAGTAGTAGTTATTTCTCTAAATAAACTAATCACTAGTTTGTTTTTATCTCTAGAAAACAAGTAAGGACTACATATTTCTCTCTATGTCTTTTGGTTTATGCCAAAACATATATTTATAAGCTTTGAAAAAAATTTAATCAGCCAAAAAAAAGTATTTCCTTTCCCCTAAATTTCAAGTTTTTATGGGACAAGAAAACCTATTTTAAGGTTTTCTTTTCCTTGTAGGACAAGGAAAGAACTGCTAAGTTGCCATGTAGGATACACTGAAAAACTACAAATAGTGCTAGTATAATAATTGAATATTCAAACGAATCAAATAATGTGCAGAAAGTAAATAACACACAGAAATTTTTAACGTGGTAAAACCCAATGAGGGAAACGTCCACGGTTGTCCTCGCGACAACAAATAATCCACTAGATGAAAAGAGATGTACAAACCTATCAACTACCTGCACTCACTGCGAGTTGATACTCCTGGTTATCTCTAACACCTTGACTTCACCAGAGCACCTTGATGTACGCACAAGACACTCGACTTCTTGATGAACACACAAGAAGACTCGAAGCCGAATTCACAATGAAACTTGGAAGTTCACAAAGTTATGAATTGAGAGAAGGGGGAAGGAAGGGAATTGAGTTCAATAGCCACAAACACTTTCAACACCAAAACCTAAACCAAAACTCAAGAACTAGAAGAATAATGGACGGCCAAAGAACTGACTTGTTCTTTAGAAGAGAAACCCTATTTATACTTAGGGTTGAAAACCAAGGAAAATGGGCCGAAATAGAGAAAACCCACTTTGGACGTACGTACGTCGATATGACGTTCGTACGTCTTCCACACGAAACGAGCTTGCTGACTACTTGGACGTACGAACGTCCTGACAAGGTACGTACGTCCAGACCACAAACTATCTTGCTGACATACCATATGGTACGTACGTCCTAAACCAAACACCATACTTGTGACACACGACGCGAAGACAAGGACACGGGACGACGCGCGTACAACCAGGTTTTCTTAACAATGAACTCAAGGCGAAATAACCAAGGACACTTTGTCACAAAATTGATGTCAAACCACTTCGTGCCGGTTTCAATCTCCCCCTTTGACATTGATTTTGTGACAAAAACCTATGACTCTAATAGCACTTATAAAACGTGCTTACAAACCCAAACCATGGCATTTATAAAACATACCTACAAAATCACTCAAGGTAGAACACATACCAAGTCACCAATTCTTGTTATCCAGCTTGAGCAAGACGCTTTAACCATCAGAGACCGAACGGAAGCAACTAAGAATTTCCGAAGCAATCAAGGAATCAACAGAAGTTCCTTCGAGCAACTCCCCCATACTTCATGAGCTCCAAAATTTTGACACTCGAGCTCCCCCATAACTGTACAACCTCTAATCATCAACACGTTCACTCCCCCATAAGTGTAGCATACCTGAAACATGACCCAAAAATATCCTAACAACAAGGAGACGATTGTTAGTAATTAGAGTCGTAAATCTCCCCCTTTTTTTGTCACAACAAGTGAACAAAATAACCAATCAACAAGAGAACCGATAAATAACAATAATAAACAAATAATCAAGAAAAGAAATCAATACCAAACAATGAATACAAAACAGATAAAAAAAAAACAAACCTATCCCAACTGTTAAAGGTTCATGAAATCAACTAATAACCCAACATAGGAATCCATAAACATAAGGAACAAAAACGACAAAACATAAGACTTAAGTTAACGAATTCGAAAAACCCGTTCCCAATGACCTAGAGGAAGCTTGGAGAAATAAGCTTCCGCACGAGCCGAAGGTCTATTCCACTGAGCTATCACATGATCATCATCACTCGTACAAAATAACTCCTCAATTCGGCTATCCAAGCCACAGTCGGTAAGAGGAGCAGCAAGTCCTGGAACCTTCGGGTATCCAACCAACTCCAAGATGTGATTTTGAAGATGTCCCGGTAGTCTCTCCCAATGATTTACATGAACCAAGCAAGGATTAAGAAAAGGTCGATGAATATAGTCATACCCATGGGGAACGCGACATAAACGACAAACCTTAGCATTGTTTTTGTACTCCATCACCATAAACGACACATAACCAACAGCCGGAACAAAAACCCCATGAAGTTCATATTCTGCCATTGAATAATTCTGAAGAACAAAGAGAGAACTAGAAGGAGGTAAGAAGACACAATAGGAGTAATAGAATAGAAGACTCCCATATATATAGAAAACAAAAACAAATAAACCTAACTTGGGCCCGATTAGGGAGGTCCATTACCTAATTAGCAGAAATTTACTGCAAAACAGAAAAGAACTAGAACTAATATGAAAATAGCAATATCCAATAACATGCTCAACATCTAAGTGTAGAAACAAAAACTAGATAGCAAAAGAGTAACGGTAAGAAAAGAAATACAGAGAATAAACCAGAACAAGAACAACTATGGAAGAACAGCAACAATCGAAGAGAAGAAGAACACGAATAAGGTCGACAAAAACCAATTTAGAGAGAAAGGAAAGGGAAGAGCAAGAAAAATCCCTTATGTTCGTGCGAGAGGGAAGAAGGGGGCACACTTTGAATGTAACAGATGGTCCAAAACCTGTTAAACATATAAGCTTAAAAGGTATATATGGGCCGAGTCTGTAATAGGAACGTACGTACGTTCTATTGACGTTCGTACGTCGGGACCCAAAAAAAAACATCTGTCAGAATACATGTTCGTACGTTCTAGAGACGTTCGTACGTTAGAAAAAGTTCTGACCAACTCAACATACGAACGTCATAACAACGTTCGTACTCCCCCTTTTTTTTTTCTTTTTTTTTTTTTAAATAATAAAATTTTATTGATAAGCTCAACAAATTACACAAAATTAGAGGACAAACGCGCTACAAACTGCGCGGCAAGTCCTTTCTGGATAGCAAACCCGATTCTCCTAAATACATATTCGTTCGAACCTGCAGTCATCACGTTGCTATCCATTATCTTCTGCACTCTCCTGAGGAGCTCAACTGCTTCTGAGCCTAGCAATCCAAATGTGTCAAATGCAAAAGGGACGAAACTATGTTGGTTAGCCCTACAAGCTCCGTCATGTTTCTCCACTTTTGCCGCTGCTGCATTGCTAGCTGCTAGCCCCACCTCAAAAATCCCAGCACTCAGCCCAACCATCGGAGACACCCCTGTAACATCAACACACGCATGTTTACCTTCCGACCAGTTGTAGACCAGAATATCAGCAGGACGTAGTGTCGATCTTCCTTCTTTAGGATCAGTAAGAAAGTTAACAGGAGCCTCCTTCTTAACCTGTACGCCAGCCCGCCAGAACACATCACACAAGATATCTCTAACGTGGTCATGCCTGTACTTGAAGCCGGGGTAATGCTTACAATGGGCCGCATGGTCCCCGAAAGCATCAAGTCTACTCTTCTTACACACTGGACAAAGCTCACCATCTGAATATAGAGGGATCATCAATCGATAACGAAGAATGGCACGATACTCTACAGGCGTCATGCGTTGTCCAAGCCCTTCCATCGGGATAGCAAGAAGAAAATATTTGGCATGTTCTGACTGTACACATCCAATCACGGCTTTTTGTCTAGCTGACAATTCAAATTCCCTCTCAAGACCAGAACTAATCTTGTTGTAGTATGCTTCCGCCAAGACATGTTGGGGTCTGAAGGGGACGGTAGCAGTTGGAGCAAGATTACTGAGATCAAAATCAGGTATAGAAAGATGTAAACTAGCAATGGCAGTATCGAAAACATTACCCATAGGTGGAGTGTCACAACCTCGAAGAATGTGGTCCTGGAGATCCTTGGTTTGCGTACGTGAAGCTACAAATACAAACTTCATAACATCAGTGGCACAATAGATACCAAGTCCACCCATACGCAATGGGAGGGTTGCCATACGCCACTGTAGATCGCCAAAACCAGGGCCATCGGAAACCACAATATTTTGAAGGGCTGCACGAAGCTTGTGGTCAAACCATTCGGCTGTTTCCTGAACATAATCAGGGGGGCAAGTACGGAGAGCAAAGGTGAGTTTGGATAATCCCATACAAGAACGTAAAAGTGCCAACTCACACTGCGGATCCTTTAGCTGTGGTAATAAGTCCATAAGTTGAAGTGTCTTATCCACTCGTTGACGAACCTTACCCATAATAAATGATGCATCAGTACTTACAGCCCCCCCAAGCAACTTAACCCCTCGCTGAGGACATGATATACCAACCGGAAAGATATCTGGATAGGAGCAGTCAGGATCAACAGAAGGCCAGAACAACTCTGTCTTAGACACATTAAGCACGAGCCCAAGAGATGGTCCTCTTTCCTGAATGATACGAATAGCTCTAGCCACATGTTCTGTACTACCAATCAAAGAACAATAATCTAAGTACCATGCCTGCAACTCCAAGTGGCATTCTGACCGAATACGGTGTATCAATGGATGCAAGACCAAAGCAAAGAGAAGAGGCCCCAAAGGGTCCCCCTGCTGTATCCCAGCTGCTGACCAAATATGAGTAGACCCTAGATACAATCGAGCAGGTTGACAATAGAGGTATTCGACCCATAGAGCAATAGATGGACAATGATTGCGTACCTCCCGTAGCATAGCAGACCGATCAACAAGGTTGAAGGCATTCTGAAAGTCCACAAGCAGCATAGAAAGCGATGTGTCATCCTTGTTGGCAAAAACCAACCGATTAACAGCATGCAAAATTGCCTCTGCTCCACCAGGCACACCAACCCCAAACTGAAAATCCTCGAGGTAGGGGACAATATCCTTAGAAACTCCTCTCATGGCAATCTTAGACACCAAGCGGCGCCAAACCATACCCATAGCTATTGGGCGAATGTCGTTACCTGGCTTAAGAAGTGGGGTGAGCGGTGCACTAGCTATGAACTCTGCCAAGACCCGTGGGCATCGACCTTGTAACCATAAGTTCACAACCGGTGTCAAGGCCTCCATAAGATCTGTGGCTACAGCGGATGCAGCCCCACTCATAGCATCCAATAAGTGTTGGGCCCGGAGACCATCTCGCCCACAAGACGTCCCTTTGGGGAAGGACCTGATGCATGATAATATCCCATCCCTCTCAACTGACAAAGGTGACTCGAGTAAAGGAATGTCGGGGACAGATGGTGGTGGATGCTTCGGGTGTTTATCCTCTAAAGCCCGCTGCGTCTCTGGAGTGTTCAGAGCAACCCCTGATGATGCCAACACCTTCACGGTTGCTGCAAAGTGCCCGTCTGCAACCTTTTGCAAACACCGTCGTACATTCTTGCTTTGGGACTGTCGAGATGGTCGTTCCAATGGAGGCTCTGTGTGTGTGACCCTCTCAATCAGACGAAATATACCCCCAGGCTCGTTCCAAATAGAGAGAGCCTGCAGAATCTGATTCTCCTGGAGATATTTTCGAGCACCAGAACGACGCTCTTGGCGATTCTGCGGATGGAACACTTGCAATGTGCAATAGGGAAGCAGGAGCAATCTAACCCATGCCCCCTGTCGACATGGGGTCTACAGTAACCTCATATAAGACTGACTTCAATGCACAGGAGAATGCTAATCGACAAGGACGTGGAATGCTTTTCACTGTGCGAAAAGGTCTACAGAAAATACGATCAAGTAATATCTCATCTAAAGAAGGTGCAACAACAGAAAGGTGAGTATCGATACCAGTGTCCCCTCATGCTGTAGGTGCGGGTGGATTATCAACATGCACAAGCTGTGGTGGTTGTATACCTACAATTGCGCACTCTAACTCACCGATCTCCTTTCGCGCAGGTGGTTTGATCACTGCACCATCCGGATGTTTACATTTTATGGTCGATGCATGGATACCAAAACAATCACCACACATCCATTTGTTCATCCTCTTCAAAGTATTGTCAAGCGACGAAAATAAACCTATATCAACTTTGATCGCATCTCTCAGCCTGTCGATGTCATTAACCCTCTTCAAGTGATCTTTCTTAACATGCGTTGGGATGTACGAAGCTTTGTATCCATTTCCACACGGTCCATTGGTGCATCCATCAAAATTCCGAAATGGACAATGGATACTCTCCATCAAGCAGCCAATTTTTTTTTTTTTTTTTTTTTTCATATAAATCAAATTTTATTGATAAGCTCAACGAATTACACAAAAGTAGAGGACAAACTGCGCGACAAGTCCTTTCTGGATAGAAAACCCGATTCCCCTAAATACATATTCGTTCGAACCTGCAGTCATCACGTTGCTATCCATTATCTTCTGCACTCTCCTGAGGAGCTCAACTGCTTCTGAGCCTAGCAATCCAAATGTGTCAAATGCAAAAGGGATGAAACTATGTTGGTTAGCCCTACAAGCTCCGTCATGTTTCTCCACTTTTGCCGCTGCTGCATTGCTAGCTGCTAGCCCCACCTCAAAAATCCCAGCACTCAGCCCAACCATCGGAGAAGGTTGGCTTCTGGCTTGGCTTGGCTGAACTGTCTGCTGGTTCTGGCTAGGCTGGTTGAGCTGAACTGGCTCGGCTCGGCTCGGCTCGATTCAAGCCAGATTTGCGATGGCAACAGATCGAGATCAGGCAGGAATCAGCAGGGGTGATGGTGGCAGGAATCAGAAGGGGTGATGAAGCAGGGGGAAGGAAGTGAAGACGATGGTGGTGGGAGAAGCAGGGGGAAGGAGATGGTGGTGGCGGCGGCCATTAATGACGGCAGCAAGCATTGAAGCAGCAGCAGCAGCAGCGGGGGGGGGGGGGGGGGGGGGGGGGAGATGGTAGAGGAGGCGTGGGGGTGATGAGGGTGATGAAGGTGAAGGTGATGAAGGTGGCTTTAGGTGTCGGCGGCGGCGGTCATCGAAAGATGACCTTGCAGGCATCGGCGGCGGCGGTTTATATTTTAAAAAAAATTTATGAAAGAAAAATAATTATTTTTTTTTATTTTTTTTTATTTTGTTTGTTAAAACAATGACGAACCACCCTAACAGCCAGAAAACAAACCGAATAACACCCCAAAACAAATATTGAGAGACATCACAAGGAAACCATTTCTACTTATTGTAAGGATTCCAATTATAGCAGAATATAATTTAAACAAACCTCAACCACAAGAAAAAGCAAAATCGAAGAACTACATCATACACCAAGCCATGGTAGTTACTAGAATAATACAAACATGTAGAAGAACCTGATGGACCTATACCAACCCCCGGTAACAGCCTAAAACATGATCATTGAATATATTGAAAGTCACTTGCAACGAGACCAATGTGAAAGTGAACCGTATCACAACAAAACCAAGGAAACACAAAACTTTGTTCTTCTTCTTGTCTTTCAACTAGACAAATGTGAAAGTCACTTGTCATCATTCATTTTTTTTTTTTATTTATAAAACCATTTGAGACAAATGCCATTCCCGTGTGAGAGTATATAATATCTCCATCTTTTACCAGAACACGAGGGTAGGGTGTAGCCTACATCTTTTCGGCAAAACACACTCAAGAAGTGCAATACCATGGTAACGTGCAACACAAGAACTAACATCTCCTGAGTGCATCCGTCAGAGCATGACCCTCACAGCCCCAACGGGTTCTTAGCCAAATGAGTATGCTCTCAAGACATTCAAATGGCTGGGGATTTTGTGAGTCATTGACCACTTACAAGAGGTATATAAATACAAAAGAAGACGATGACCATGAAGGAAAATCATATAAGACTGGAGATGTACAGGTATTTAAAATGACAATCCAACTACATGTAAATGCATCATGTGACAACTACCAAGACGAAGAGAGTATGATGTAACCCTACAACTATGCATGACAGAAAACCACAGTTGAAGATGCCAAACTAGAAATATCTGTAAAATGGAATCCACACAATAAAGAAGGTAGTATGTCCTCAATACCAACAAAAAGAAGCTCATGACTATTGAGCGATCCATCCTCAGAAAAATTACCTTTGCCCTCAACTGATTAAGAAAGAACCAACACACTCAACCATAATGACAAGAACAGACATAACCAGTGATATAAGAACAGAGAGAAAAAGAAAGTACCAAAACAATTAGAGAAGAGATACAACCCCAATAGACTTACGCAAGGAATGGAAGCGGGCTGCATCAAGAGGTTTTGTAAGAATATCCGCTAGCTGATGTTCAGTAGGAATGAACTCCATTGCTATATCACCCTTTTCGACCGCCTCATGAAGGAAATGGTGACGAATGTCGATATGCTTTGTGCGTGAGTGTTGAACAGGATTTTTGGAGATGCTAATGGTACTGGTGTTATCACAGAACAAGTCCATCGCCTGATGTTGAATGCCATAGTCCCGAAGCATCTGACGCATCCACAGAAGTTGTGTACATGCACTAGCTGCAGCTATATACTCAGCCTCACACGAGGAGATGGATACGGATGATTGTTTCTTGCTATGCCAGGAAACAAGATTATTCCCAACATAGAAACAGCCACCACTGGTACTATGACGATCATCAAGATTACCACCCCAATCAACATCACAATAACCTGCCACAACACTATTTGTATCTCTGGTGAACCATAAACCGTAGTCAAGTGTGCTAGCAACATACCGAATAATACGCTTAACAGCAGTGAGATGAGATTCCTTAGGGTTAGCCTGAAATCTTGCACATACCCCAACACTATAAGAAATATCTGGACGACTAGCGGTGAGATACAAGAGACTACCAATCATACTCCGATATTCACGAATATCAACAGACTTACCCATAACATCCTTACCAAGACGTACCCTCTCACCCATGGGAGTATCTTGACCACTTGAAGTGCCGAAACCGAACTTTGTAACCAGTTCTTTGGCATACTTTGTTTGAGAGATGAAAGCTCCATGATCAAACTGCTTTACCTGCAAGCCAAGAAAGAAATTTAGTTCTCCCATTAAGCTCATTTCAAATTCAGAACTCATTAACCGAGAAAAAGATTCAGAAAGACTTGGGCACGTCGATCCAAACACTATATCATCCACATAGACTTGGGCGAGAAGAACATCATTATTCTTTCTCAGTATAAACAGAGTCCGATCAACACTGCCACGAACAAATCCTTTCCCTAGTAAGAAGGAAGTCAGACCTTCATACCAAGCTCGAGGAGCCTGTTTTAACCCATACAGTGCTTTTTGCAATTTGAAGACATGATTCGGAAAAGTGTGATCCACAAACCCCTTAGGTTGTTCAACATAGACCTCCTCATTGAGAATACTATTGAGAAACGCACTTTTGACATCCATTTGGTACAACTTGAAATTCAAGTGGCATGCCATAGCAAGAAGAAGCCTGACAGATTCCAACCTAGCCACAGGAGCAAAAGTCTCTCCGTAGTCAATACCTTCAATCTGACTATAGCCCTGAGCTACAAGCCTTGCCTTGTTGCGCACAATCTGCCCAAACTCATCCAATTTGTTTTTAAAGATCCACTTGGTGCCAACCACATTAGTGTGAGTAGGTCTAGGAACTAACGTCCAGACATCACTACGCTTAAACTGACCGAGTTCTTCCTGCATAGCAACTAGCCAATCATCATCAGTAAGAGCATCAGTAATATTTTTAGGTTCAAGAGAAGAGAGATAACAAACATAGTGAACACAATTTGTCTCCTTGGCCCTCCGACGAGTCAGACGCTGATCATTAATATCCCCAATGATATCCCCTAAGGAGTGATGTTGTTTAACACGAGGTGATGCTTGATTAAACACCCCTTCAGGTTCAGCAGGGACAGTGGAGAGATCTGGAGACACATCAATCACCCCTGGTGATGGAACTACATCATCCGGTGTGGGCACAGCACCAGTCCTACCAGGCAAGTCCTCTGCAGCAACAGAAGGTTTAGTACCATCATCGCCATTATCAGGTGATGATAACGACATGGGAGACATGTCAACCGAGTCTAACACGGGTGAGAGAACTTTGACATCCTGTGTACCAGTGGAAACAGAAGAGTCAGATGTAATAGTGTCATCAACAACAACATTAAAGGATTCCATGACCTTGCGAGTGGTGTAGTTAAATACTCGAAAGGCCCTACTATTAGAGGAATAACCAAGTAAAAGAGCAACATCACCTCGACTATCAAACTTGGACAGACTTTGTCTGTCCTTGCACACATAGCAAACACTGCCAAAAACTCGCATATATTTGAGATTCGGCTTCTTACCATACCATAGCTCATAAGCAGTTTGTGTAGTACCAGATCTCAGATATACACGGTTCATTATGTAACAAGCAGTATGAACCGCTTCCGCCCAGAACTTGGTAGGAACATCCTTTGCATGCAACATAGCACGAGCCATCTCCTGAATAACACGGTTTTTCCTTTCAGCGACTCCGTTTTGTTGCGGAGTGTATGGGGCCGAAAATTCTTGCCACGTACCATTTGCAATGCAATACTCAATCACACATGTGTCTGTGAACTCACCGCCTCTGTCGCTTCTGACATGTTTAATTTGAGTATCTTTCTCATTCTGAATACGAAGACATATCCCCTGAAACTCAAGAAACGCATCAGATCTTTCACGCAAGAATGATACCCAGGTAAAGCGAGTGTAATCATCAACCATAACCAAGATGTATCGTTTGCCTCCTAAGCTAGGAGTACGAGTAGGACCCATCAGATCCATGTGTATGAGTTCTAAAGGAGAGGATGTGGTTATGGACTTTTTCTTGGAATGTGGACTGCGTATCTGTTTACCTACTTGACACCCACCACACACAGTGTCACGATTTCTTCCAAGTCTAGGAACTCCCTTGATATATTCATTCCGAGTTAGATTGTCCAGGTGTTCAAAGTTGACATGATCTAGTCGTTGATGCCACAACAGACCCTCATTTAGTTTGCTAGGTAAGCAGTTTATGCCAGATGCAACAGGCTAAATGGCATAGCAATTATCCAATGTTCGTTTACCTGTCATGATACACTTACTCGAACTATCAAGCACAGTACATATATTTTTAGAAAAATTAACAGTATGGTCAGTATCACACAGTTGGCTAATACTGATCAAATTAACACGCAATCCATCAACTAACAAACAAACATCATTCGAAGATAAACCAATACCAGCAACAAATCCCTTACCAATCACTGGAGAGCGCTTACCATTACCAAAAGTAACACTTCCACCATCTATAGCAGTAACGGAGGAGAAAAGTTTGGCATTACCTGACATATGTTTCGAAGCACCACTATCAAGTAACCACTCACTATCCGAGCTTGAGACATGAAGGGCAGTAATCGCCACATTTGAAACATTTCCTGCAAAGTTACAAGGAGAAGAGGCATATGGATAAGATGGATAAAAATACGACGGCTGTGAAAACAGCTTCCATGGTTGTGAAACATGAGCAGCCACAACACACTGCGAGGCCCAATGTCCAAACTGTTCGCATAGTGAGCAAGGCATTTGATGTTTTCTTCCCTGAGGCGGAGCACGCCTAAACGGTTTCCATTTACGCCGGATGCCAACCGTGTCCACAGAGTGACGAATGTCGGACTTTTTGGTAGGAGGATGGGGCAACAGTGGAGGTAGTTCAGAAGATGACAACCCATTGCAATTTTCGAACGACTGAAAACGAAACAGTTCCTTTTTGACCTCGTCTAGTTCAGTGGACAAAATATTACACCGGGCTTCCAATTCGACCTTGTCGTGTTCAAGAGCAGCAAGATTACCCAATAAGGCCACCTTATCAACCTGCCAAGACTCAGGTTCCCTATCCAGGATTGACATAGATGAGGAACTAGAAGAGAGTAAGTCAAGTCTATCCTGAAGAATACTATTTTGTGCCTCCAACCTTAGACATTCCTTTCTGGATAACCGGTATAGGGTAGCCCAATCATTATTGTCAACCAGAATCAAATCCCTGTCACAGTCACTAGAGCATTCTTTACTAGCATTTGATTGTTCATCAGACAATCGAGCAACAACCGAGACATGTGTCTTACCAGAGTAACTCATAGCACTATTGATCGTTAGCGTGAGCCTTTACGCTCCTTAACCAGCCCCCAGCGACTGATACCAATTGAAAAACTACAAATAGGGCTAGTATAATAATTGAATATTCAAACGAATCAAATAATGTGCAGAAAGTAAATAACACATAGAAATTTTTAATGTGGTAAAACCCAATGCACTAGATGAAAAGAGATGTACAAACCTATCAACTACCTGCACTCACTGCGAGTTGATACTCCTGGTTATCTCTAACACCTTGACTTCACCAGAGCACCTTGATGTACGCACAAGACACTCGACTTCTTGATGAACACACAAGAAGACTCGAAGCCGAATTCACAATGAAACTTGGAAGTTCACAAAGTTATGAATTGAGAGAAGGGGGAAGGAAGGGAATTGAGTTCAATAGCCACAAACACTTTCAACACCAAAACCTAAACCAAAACTCAAGAACTAGAAGAATAATGGACGCCCAAAGAACTGACTTGTTCTTTAGAAGAGAAACCCTATTTATACTTAGGGTTGAAAACCAAGGAAAATGGGCCGAAATAGAGAAAACCCACTTTGGACGTACGTACGTCGATATGACGTTCGTACGTCTTCCACACGAAACGAGCTTGCTGACTACTTGGACGTACGAACGTCCTGACAAGGTACGTACGTCCAGACCACAAACTATCTTGCTGACATACCATATGGTACGTACGTCCTAAACCAAACACCATACTTGTGACACACGACGCGAAGACAAGGACACGGGATGACGCGCGTACAACCAGGTTTTCTTAACAATGAACTCAAGGCGAAATAACCAAGGACACTTTGTCACAAAATTGATGTCAAACCACTTCGTGCCGGTTTCATACACCTGTATCAAATTGACATATACACTTCTTATGTACATTTAAACAACAAAACGTCATGAAACACCATAAAGTTTTATGAGCATACACATTTCTTATGTTCATAAACACTTATTTTGCATGCTTAAATTAGAGCATGAACCATATTATTGAGAAGAAATAAAGTCAGTAAACTTTGACCAAATTAGAGCATCTCCAATGGCATGCTTAAACTAAAAATATTAGTAAAACTAGCAAAAAACATCACCAATGGTTCATGCCAAACTAGCAAAAATTTAAACGATTCTTTTCTTTTTTTTCTTTTTTTTTCTGCAAAGTCAAGTGTTTAAACTAGCAGTTCACCAAGGAGAATTGGTTTCTGCTTAAGAAAATGTATCGTGTCGCATTCCACTTGCGGTTTGAAAAGTTAGACCACCATACCGCATTTCACTTGGAGTGCGATGATTTTTTTAGTGCCAAACTGCATTCCACTTGGAGCACGATGGTTATTCAAGCCCAATAGATACTTAAAATCCCAATATTCACACTCCAAGTGGAATGTGGTCTGGTGCTATAACGTTTCAAACCGCAAGTGGATTGCGGCACGATGCCTTTTTTTAACAAAAAGACAAGCAGAACCATTGGACCTTGATTTGCTAAACTAGCAGAATTGCTAGCAATTTTACAACATGGTACGGATTTCTTGGTAAAAGTCCTATGTGGCACTGCTAGTATAAGCATGCCATTGGGAGTGGGTATATATACTCCCTCAAACCACGTGATAAAAGTTTGTTTTGATTAGAGATTTAGCTCAGTTTATAACTAAAAACCGTCTCTAAACTAAAATAAACCGATCTAAAATTTGGCACGCTTTCAAACCAACTCAAAAGAATCATCCTAATATTGCAAACTTGGTGTAGCGTTTGTTGTTTCATATTCATTATTTCACCTAATGATTTGAGGTCACGGAAATGTCTCTTATACCATATCTTTAGAACACATTGGTTTTTGGATTCTAGATTTGAAGAAAATAGAGGGTGATGAAAAAAATTTATCTGTGTTCTCTAATTATATGTGGGTGTGTACACCCAATCATAAGACACCACGTGTTTATAAAGTGGTTGGATAACTGATAAGCCTTTTAGGTTAACTAAACCCATACATAACTTATATTATTGTTGACACATGGCGTTTTGTGATTGGTTGTTTTTTGGATTATTTGATGCACTAACTTAAATCATGAAGATTCATGTATCTTCTTCATGGTTCATGTATCCATTAAACTCTACATTGGTCCAGCTCTAAAGTTTCCCAAGTTTCTGATAGAAGGTAATATTTTGGTAGTTTTATTACTTGGTTTGATTTTCTATTTATGATTACAGTGAGCAAATTTTGCTCAAGTACATGTAACAAAAAATTAAATACACAAACTTTCCTTGTTTTGGGATATGATTAAGACGAATGGGGACTGGACAGTGGACAATAACCTTCTTGACTTAATTGACTAGTCCTGCATTCAATCCAGTTTATGGAATTACTAAGTATAGTTGTACCATGATTAAATAAAAATGCACTCTTTGCTCTTTAGTTTCTCAAACAAAAGAAAAAAAAAAGTGACCATGGAAGAAAATCAAATGAAGTCCTCTAACAAGAAAAGGAAAAAGATGATGATGAAAAGTGATGAAGAAGCTGATAGACTTAGTGCATTACCTGAGCCTCTACTTCACAATATTCTTTCATTTCTAGACATGAAGGAAGTAGTGCAAACAAGCTTTATTTCAAAAAAATGGAGGTACTTTTGGAAATCTCTACCATTTCTAAACTTTGATTATTCTCTTTGGAATGCTTCTTCAAAGAAGAAGAAACAACATCCTAGTCCATATGTTCAGAAAGTCTTTACTAAACAGAAATGCTTGAATTTTGTTGATGGAGTTTTACTATTTCGTGATAATTCATCACCAATTGAAAAAATCCATATCACACAATCCTATGCTTGTGACTCTCTTCGACTCTCTAAGTGGTTGCTTTTCGTAGCAAGCAGACATGTTAAGGAGGTACAAATTGATTTCGATAAAAGTTGTAAAGTTGTCACATTGCCTGACCTTCTCTTTACGTCACATGTAGAAGTGTTAAAGTTAACAGGAAATCATTGGATATCAGTTCAACTACCAGGTTTGTCATCTCCAGCTAAAAAACTAAGATCTTTGATATTGGTATATGTTAAGCTTCCTAATGGAAACTCCAATGGTGAACTTGATTTCAATTACCCTCTTTTGGAAAATTTAGTCTTAATATTGTGTGACCTTCAGCATATTAAGAAGCTGAAAGTTACTACACCTCAATTAAAGAACTTGGTGGTTGAATGCGGATATAACGGCGAGATCAATATATCTGCTCCAAAGTTACTATCAGTCAAGCTGAATGCTCATCAGTTCAAAATACATTACGTAGAAAAATTATCGTCTCTAGTTAGCGCGACCATTGATATCACAGCTTTTACATTACAAAGTGAGTCTATGCTTCAAGTTCTTGAAGGTCTTCAAACTGTTACAACTTTGCAAATCAATGGACACTACAAGGTATGTTCTTTTGCATCTTGTCTTTTATTATACGCTATAAAAATTTACATCAAAATGATTTGGTTGCTAGGACAGTCTGACTGGGTTATAAACTTAGTCTATTCAGCAACTTTTATTGCCAAGAAAATCTGCCATACGTATTGATGTTTTAACATCCCACACCTGAATCATGACCATGACATCTTTCTGGTATTGAAGTTGTAGTCTGTCAAGAAATTTAGAAAATGACAGAACCTTTAGGTAGACTACTCAATCAGTTAATACTTATGTTGAAGTTCTGCTAACAAAATCTTAAACATTTTTACAGAACTTGTCAGATTCCATGCACGTTTTGGAGGAGCTGCTGCTCCTCAATCCATTCTCTAATCTAAGGTGTTTCAAACTGATGGGAATGTGTCGTAGTTCGTGTATTCAAGCTTTGGGAAATTTTCTGAAGAGTTCTCCATCTCTAGAAACACTTGTTTTGGATGTGATATGGGTACTAATCTAAACACTGCAGTATCATGTACATATATAATCCATGCAAATAATCCAAAACTTATTATTTTTTAGGCTCAATGTGGTGATTAGTAAATAGGAATGTTCCAGATTAATTTAGCAATAGTTTATTTTCACTTTTGTCTAATTATCACAATTTTACCTTTCTCATGCAAGGACGACGAAATGGAAACAGAGTTGACAGAGTTATCATTGCAAGGCACATTTCATCGTCTCAGATGTGTAACAATCCTATATTCCGGTGGTGAGAACTTTCTAAAGTTTCCTAGTTTTGTACT
The DNA here is from genome assembly GCA_023053565.1 of Aquilegia eximia. NCBI lineage: Eukaryota > Viridiplantae > Streptophyta > Magnoliopsida > Ranunculales > Ranunculaceae > Aquilegia > Aquilegia eximia. The sequence goes on from JALIGU010000050.1 coordinate 43,402, forward strand.
AAAGAATGCGAGGGTCTTAGAGAACATGACAGTGATCTTCTTAAGACTCCATAAACAGAATAAGCTGGCAGAATTTAGTAATTGGCTGTACTCTCTGCCTCAAGCATCTCCAAGAGTCAAAATAGATTGTCAAGCCGATAATGAAGGAGACCACTCACTTTTGCTCCATACTACGAGTTCAAGTTTGGTTTAGCTGGTTGATGTTTTAGTTTGGCATTTTGATCTGATGTCATGCAAGACCTTGCGTCCATGGTTATGAACTTTATTTTTGTTTGGTACTTTTGTAATATTTATTTTGCAGGGAGATGAAATCTATCTTAAGCTCAATGATGTTTGAGAAAATGGAGGTTATGAACTTCATTTTTATTTTCTACTTTAGTAATATTTATTTTCTGGGAGTTTTGTTTTTTTTTTTTTTGGTTGTATATTTTGCTGGGAGTTGAACTCTATCAGCTCAGGGTGTTTCGACAGATTCATACCAGGATATACACTGGTGTATAGCAATCGTAAAATACACTAGCTGTGCTTTAGGATTTTGTATATAGTGATGAATACGAAGGTCAGCAGCAAAATCAATCCCTGAGGAAAAACAGAAACAAGATTGAGGATTGGCTGTGCTTAACTATTGCTAGTAAATTGAGGTGATGCGCATGTTAATAAGTTTGGAATCTGGCCTGTGTGTTATATATGTGAACAAAACAACCACACCACCTTTAAAGTTCAAAATGTTAATTTGCTGTATTTGTTACCAGTACAAGAGCTTCAGACTCATCGTTTTATGACCCCAACTTACCATACAAGGATATGAAACCGGCACGAAGTGGTTTGACATCAATTTTGTGACAAAGTGTCCTTGGTTATCTCGCCTTGAATTCATTGTTAGGAAAATCAAGATGTACGCATGGTCGTCTCGTGTCCTTCGTGTTTCTTAGATTCTGTCCAGGAAAAGTTATTGGGTTCTGGACGTACGTACCGAGTTAGGACGTACGTACGTCCACTGAAGCAGCAAACTTCTTTTGGTCAGGACGTACGTACGCAGTTAGGACGTTCGTACGTCCAAGTAGGCAGCAGACGAGTTTCGTATGAAGACGTACGTACCGAGATAGAGCGTTCGTACGTCATGATAGGCAGCAGGCTTATTTTTGTGTGGCGACGTTCGAACGTCATATCGACGTACGAACGTCCAAAGTCGGTTTGCCCTATTTCGGCCCATTTTCCTTGGTTTCCAACCCTAAGTATAAATAGGGTTTCTCTTCCATAGAACAAGTTAGTTCTTTGGCCGTCCATCCTTCTTCTAGTTCATGTGTTTTGGTTAGGTTTTTGATATTGAAAGTGTTTGTGGCTATTGAACTCAATTCCCTTTCTTCCCCCTTTTCTCAATTCATATCTTTGTGATCTTTAAGAGTTATTGTGAATTCGGCTTCGAGTCTTCTTGTGTGTTCATCAAGAAGTCGAGTGTCTTGTGCGTACATCAAGGTGCTCTGGTGAAGTCAAGGTGTTAGAGATAACCAGGAGTATCAACTCGCAGTGAGTGCAGGTAGTTGATAGGTTTGTACATCTCTTTTCATCTAGTGGATTATTTTGTTGTCACGAAGACAACCGTGGACGTTTCCCTGTTTGGGTTTTACCACGTTAAAAATCTCTGTGTGTTATTTACTTTCTGCGTATTGGTTAATTGTTTGTTTGAATTTACAATTGTTATACTAGCACTATTTGTAGTTTCTCAATTGGTATCAGTCGCTGGGGGCTGGTTAAGGAGCGTAAAGGCTCACGCTAACGATCAATAGTGCTTTATGGAATCTCACAAGACTGCTACTTCAAGTCTTCCTCCACAATTCAGTGGAAAGGACTTTGGTCATTGGAAAGTACGTATGCGAGCTTATCTCCAAGCATTAGGAGAAGAAGTCTGGCTTTCTGTTGTCACAGGGTGGAAAGAACCTCTGACTACTACAGGTACTGATGATACTGCTGTTACATCACTGACGCCACGTGAAAAGTGGACGCCTGAACAGAAATTGCTGGCAAATTATAACAACAAGGCACTCAATGCTATTTTCATGGCATTAAATGCTAGTGAGTTTCGTCGGGTGCAAGGCTGTGAAGAGGCTAAAGATGCATGGAACAGGCTTATCTGTACACATGAAGGTGACGAAACAGTCAAAGAAAGTAAGCTGGAACTGTTAACGTCTCAGTTTGAGAATCTACGGATGGATAATTCTGAGACCCTTGATGATTTCTTTATTCGTCTCCAAGACATCATCAACTGCAGTGCGGCTATTGGTCATGCATATACTGACACACAAGTGGTACGTAAGATATTGCGTGCTTTGCCTCCTCGGTTTCGTTCACGTAAGGATGCTATCACTGAGAGCAATGTGATTAAGAACATGTCCATCGAGACACTTGCTGGGAAACTAAGACCTTGTGAGATGGAACAGGCTTTGGAAGAACCTTTGAAGAACAAATCTGTAGCATTCAAAGCTACATCGTCTAAAGAACCTTCCACAGGACCTTCTGATGATGAAGAACATGATGTGGATGATAACTATGCGTTTCTGTCACGTAGCTTTCAGAAGATTCTGAAATATCAACAGAATCGAGATCCTCGAAAGCGATTTCCTGATTCCTCAAATGCTCCTAGAAGTCGTGGTTTTGAGCGGTTCTCTGTGGATGGGAGAAGAGCTCGAGTTGATCGTAAAGATGTCCAATGTTACAAGTGTCGTGATTATGGACACTTTGCAAATGAATGTGACAAGAAGGTGGATCGCAAACCTGGTGATAATTCCGAAGCGAACCTCACAGTAACATGGGATGATTCAGATGAAGATGATGATGGGAATCTCTCACATGTTGTCTCCAATTATGTGGTCTTCAGTGCATCCCTGGATGAACATCCAGGAGGTATTGTATCCTCTTCTGCTGATATTATTGTTTCTGATTCTGGTGTTCATGCTACTACTAGTGAACTATGTGATATGTATAAGTTTTCCATGCAACAAGTAAAGTTGCTTGAAAAAACTAACACCGTCTTGCAGGATCAGGTAGATAGTCTTGGACAGGATATATGCAATCTTACAGGTGATTCCACCATGTTGAAGGAAGAATTTGTGAAGGAAAATGAGGATTTCCAAGTGCGTATTGTCACTCTGGAAAAACTGAATAATGATCTGGAGACACGGTATCGATCCCTTGTACTGGAGCATGAGAAAGTAAAGGCTGAGTTGTTTGCTGCTAACAAACAACTGGTTGGGTTTGGTAAAGCAAGTGCTAATCTAAACTCTCTGTTGGGAATCGGTAAATCCCATTCAGATAAATCTGGTTTAGGTTATGACACATCTGTTCCTCTTGCTACTGCTAGCACTTCCCGCACTACCTTTGTGCGACCAACAAGTGTCGTTATTCCTGCTCCTGTGCAGGTGTCTAGTGTGGTATCACCACCCAAGGGTACTCATGTAAAGCATGTTCGGAAAAAGAACTCTAGACACAAAGGCTTTAAATGTCTAACATGTGGTCGCATGGGTCACACTTCTGCTTTTTGTTGGAATAATTTGTATCCTGCTCATCATCCTTCTTTTGCAGGTAATTCATATTGGAACAAGTCTTCTACTTTCTCCATGCAGGCTCCATACATGTGGAATGGCTATGCTCCGTGGGGTTTACCCAGAACTTCTCCTTATGGAAACCGTCCTCAACCAACTCCCATGCCTACTCCACCACCACATTTCTGGGATAGGAGTATGGATGCATCCAGGAAAATAGTATCTCACATGGCTCGGTTGGTTGAACCAATGCCTTTATCATGGTATCTTGACAGCGGTTGTTCGCGTCATATGACAGGTGATAAGACTCTGATTGATAACCTGACTCTTGGTTATGGAGGTAAGGTTAGGTTTGGTAATGGTAAAATGCTTCCGGTTGAAGGTAAAGGTAACTTTTCTGAGGTTGAATCGCTCAATAGTCATGAGCTTCTTTTTGTTAAGGGTCTTAAGTCCAATCTATTGAGTATTAGTTAGTTATGTGATGCTAAATTTAAGGTTGTGTTTGAGGATAATAGGTGTGATGTTTTTGATTCCAATCATATCTTGGTGTTAACTGGTAGTCGTTCATCTGACAACTGCTTCATTGTCACTACACCTCTTCCGCATTCATATACCTAATGTGTTCATTGGAACTGTCTGTGTTTAGGATGTTTAGGTTTGGTCATTTATTATTGTTGTTGGTATTGAGGACATACTACTTTCTCTATTGTGTGGATTCCATTTTACAGATGTTTCTACTTTGGCGTCCTCAACTGTCTTTGTGTCATGCATAGTTGTAGGGATACATTATACTCTCTTCGTATTGGTAGTTTCTTGCATGATGCATTTACATGTGGTTTCCTGCATAACTCCTGTTACCTATGGTTTCGGTTCATGATCGTTGTTTGTCTTTTATATCGTCTCACCTCTTGTAAGTGGTCAATTACTCACAAAATCCCCAGCCATTTGAATGTCTTGAGAGCATACTCATTTGGCTAAGAACCCGTTGGGGCTGTGAGGGTCATGCTCTGACGGATGCACTCAGGAGATGTTAGTTCTTGTGTTGCACGTTATCATGGTATTGCCCTTCTTGAGTGTGTTTTGCCGAAAAGATGTAGGCTACACCCTACCCTCGTGTTCTGGTAAAAGATGGAGATACTTTATACTCCCACACGGGAATGGCATTTTTTTTTAAAAATAAAAAAAAAAAAAAAAAAAAAAAAGGGGGGGAAATGTTAAGTGTATGTCACACTTGTCTAGTTGGACGACAAGAAAACTAACAATTTTTCTGTGGTTACTTGGTTTTGTTGTGCTCGGGTTCACCTTCTCCTTGGTCTAATTGCAAAAGACTTTCAAGGTATTCAATGATCATTTTTTTTTAGTTTGTCTCAGGAGGTTGGTATTGGTCTATCCGGTTCTTCTACATGCTTGCATCATTCTAGTAAGTGCCATGTCAGGGTGTATAATGTCGCTCTTCGATTTTGCATTTTCCTTAAGGTTGAGGGCTGTTTATGCTGTATTCGGCTGTGATTGGAATCCTTATGATTAGTAGAAGTGTTTTCTTGTGATGTCTCTCAATATTTGTTCTTGGTAGTTCTTTGGTTTATTTTCTGACTGGTTGGGTGGTTTTTCATTTTTTTATTTATATATATAGTTCAACACAAAAAAAAAAAAAAAAAAAAAAAACACAAAGGGGTTCGTACGAACGCTTTCAGGACGTTCGTACGTTTAGGTGGGCAGATCTTGTTCAAACGTACGAACGCTCCTACGACGTACGAACGTGATCTTCACCAGTTAATTAGTTTTTGGGTCCCGACGTTCGAACGTCTTAAGAACGTACGAACGTCTGTCATACAGTCCGGCCCATGTGTGTTTAAATTCAAATTTTTTGAACCAAAGGCTTACTGTTAAATCAAATTGTGTTGTGTTTCTCTCTCGCACGAACATAAGGAGATTTCTCTTGTTCTTTCCTTTCCCTTTCTCTCTCAACTGCCTTTCGTCGATTCATTCTTGCTATTTTTCTCTGTGATTGTTGTTGTTCTTCCTTAGTGTGATTTGTCGTTGTTCTCCGTCTTGCAAGTAAGTTTTTTTTAAAAAACTTCTTGGTTCTTCTCTATCTATGATGTCTTGTCAAGTGATGATTATTTTTCCATTGTTATGGTTGTGCACTTTTATGTTTTTTTGGGGAATATGTTATATCGTGTTGTTTTGCTTATGTGATTGGTGTTCGTTTCTTTACTTGAAATGTGTGGATGGGTTGTTCTCTCAATGTCTTGTTTCTTCCTCTCTTATTGTTTATGGTTAAGAATTGTGTTTAGGGTGCTCACCATTGCTACATTGTTGTCAATCGCATGTTTCAAAGTTGTGCACATCAAGTGTTTGTTGAAATGCCTCAATGGTTTTTTATTGGTTTTTCTGTCAATTCTCTTACATTTTTGTTTTGTGCTTGTGTAGACAATGGCTTCTAAGCGCGCACGCACTACTCCCGTCTCCACGGCATCCACGTCTAAGGGTGCATCATCTTCTCGCGCTCCGCGGGGTCGAAGCTCCACTCCGGCCTTGTCGCCTCCTCCCACATCTCTTGGTGCTCATCCTCGAGCAAAAGCTATTGTTCCTGAGCGATTCTTTGACTTGGCAGACATCGCTGCTACTCCTCTTGGGGCTACTCAGCTTGGCAACATATCTCTCTTCTTTGAGACTCGGAATTGGCTAAGGGTGGCTCAACCAATCACCAAGTACTCGGTTGAGCATACGATAGCCTTCTATGAGACAAAGACACCTTCGCAAAATCGCTCGAGTTTTTCGGTCTTGATTGAAGGTCGGCGATACACCATTTCTCCTAAGGTGATACGCGAGGCGTTGGGTATTGATGGTGACTTTATTCCTGAAGATGCTGTTTCTGTCAGATGGCCCGTTCCGGATACAATTCAAATTGACTTTGTCAATCAGGTTCAGCAGATGTTTATTGATGGTGTCACGGAAAGGTATCATGCCAAGCACTACAGTGCCATCCTCTTGCACATGGTTGCCCATTCCAACATCTACCCCTCCAAGGGCAACAAGATTATCATGACCGACGACATGGTCAAATTGGTGGTCTGTATGTCGGTGCACCATCTTCATCTCTCTGAGGTCATCTACACTCGAATGCTTCAGATCGATGCAGCTAAGGGTACTCTTCCTTTCCCTAGCTTTATAATGACTATACTCAAGCACTTGGGTTTTCAGGGACAGTATATGGGGGTGAGCCCTCCAAAGTTTGTTGGCCACGACTGGGTCAACGCTATCAAGAAGGGCTGTCAGTCTCGAAAGTTGGCCTTCGAGTCCGTGGGTGCGCGTCTGACGCATCACCTCATTTGGGGAGGCAGGGCTCTTGTTCGCCACGATGATTTTGATCGGGCTTTGACCTCTGGACGCCCCATCCCAGCCTCTGCTAGGGGCAATCGGGCTGTTGCAGCAATTGATGCTCGGGTCTCCTCTCTTCGACGTCATCAGGATCATATGGATGCTCGGTTAGATCGTTTTGGGGTCATTCTCTCTCGTCATGATGTAATGAGCAGTGATATTCATGCGATGAACGTTGCTCAGATGCGTCATCTACAGCTGGACTTCACTCCCTCAGACTTGCCTCCGTTTCCGGAAGAGGTGCCTCCAGTTCCTGGTGAGAGTGATGGTGATGACTCAGAGAGTGAGGACGAGGGTGATGGTGAACCCAGTGATGGTGCCTCAGAGTCCGAGTAGTTGGTTTTATGGCTTCCTCTTCACATTTTTGTACTTAACTTTTTTTTGCTATATTGGTTTGTTTCTATTTTTTTGGTATTGTACATGTTCTTGGATATTGCTATTTTCATATTAGTTCAAGTTGATTTCCTTGTTTTGCAGTAAATTTTTCTGAGGTAATGGACCTCTCTTCTTGGGCCCATGATATGTTTACCCCTATTTTTCCTATAAATAGGGAGTCTTTTTCTCTTTCACTCCTATTGTGTCTTCTTACTTCTTGCTAGTTCTCTCTTTGTTCTTCAGAATCCTCTATGGCAGAATATGAACTTCATGGAATTTTTGTTCCGACTGTTGGTTATGTATCGTTCATGGTGATGGAGTACAAAAACAATGCTAAGGTTTGTCGTTTATGTCGCGTTCCCCATGGATATGACTATATTCATCGCCCTTTTCTTAATCCTTGTTTGGTTCGTGTCAATCATTGGGAGAGATTACCGGGACATCTTCAAAATCATATCTTGGAGTTGGTTGGTTATCCGAAGGTTCCGGGACTTGCTGCTCCACTTACCGACTGTGGCTTGGACAGCAGAATTGAGGAGTTGTTTTGTACGAGTGAATGGCTGGAGGATTATGATGATCATGTGATTGCTCGGTGGAATAGACCTTCGGCTCGTGCGGAAGCTTACTTCTCCAAGCTTCCTCTCGGTCATTGGGAACGGGTTTTTCGAATTCGTTAATTCAAACCTTCTGTTTTTGTCGTTTTGCCTTTTATGTTTATGGATTTCTCTGTTTGGTTATTAGTTGACTTTCTGAACTTTTAACAGTTGGATTAGCTTTATATTTCTATATGTTTTGTATTCTTTGTTTGGTCTTAATTTCTTTTTTATTTGTTTATTGTTGGTTGGTTATTTTGTTGGTTATTTTGTTCTCTTGTTGTGACAAAAAGGGGGAGATTTATGACTCTAATTACTAACAATCGTCTTCTTGTTGTTAGGTTATTTTTGGGTCATGTTTCAGGTATGCTACACGTATGGGGGAGTGAACGTGTTGATGATTTTAGACGTTATATTGGTATGGGGGAGTTCGAGCGCCAAAAATATTTTGGAGCTCAAGACGTATGGGGGAGCTGCTCGAAGGAACTTCTGTTGAATCCTTGATTGCTTCGGAAGTTCCTAGTTGCTTCCGTTCGATCTCTGATGGTTAAAGCATTTTCCTAAAGCTGGTTAACAAGAATTGGTGACTTGTCATGTGTTTCTATTTTGAGTGATTTTGTAGGCATGTGTTATAAATGCCATGGTTTGGGATTGTAAGCACGTTTTATAAGTGCTATTAGAGTCATAGGTTTTTGTCACAAAATCAATGTCAAAGGGGGAGATTGAAACCGGCACGAAGTGGTTTGACATCAATTTTGTGACAAAGTGTTCTTGGTTATCTCGCCTTGAATTCATTGTTAGGAAAATCAAGATGTACGCATGGTCGTCTCGTGTCCTTCGTGTTTCTTAGATTCTGTCCAGGAAAAGTTATTGGGTTCTGGACGTACGTACCGAGTTAGGACGTACGTACGTCCACTGAAGCAGCAAACTTCTTTTGGTCAGGACGTACGTACGCAGTTAGGACGTTCGTACGTCCAAGTAGGCAGCAGACGAGTTTCGTATGAAGACGTACGTACCGAGATAGAGCGTTCGTACGTCATGATAGGCAGCAGGCTTATTTTTGTGTGGCGACGTTCGAACGTCATATCGACGTACGAACGTCCAAAGTCGGTTTGCCCTATTTCGGCCCATTTTCCTTGGTTTCCAACCCTAAGTATAAATAGGGTTTCTCTTCCATAGAACAAGTTAGTTCTTTGGCCGTCCATCCTTCTTCTAGTTCATGTGTTTTGGTTAGGTTTTTGATATTGAAAGTGTTTGTGGCTATTGAACTCAATTCCCTTTCTTCCCCCTTTTCTCAATTCATATCTTTGTGATCTTTAAGAGTTATTGTGAATTCGGCTTCGAGTCTTCTTGTGTGTTCATCAAGAAGTCGAGTGTCTTGTGCGTACATCAAGGTGCTCTGGTGAAGTCAAGGTGTTAGAGATAACCAGGAGTATCAACTCGCAGTGAGTGCAGGTAGTTGATAGGTTTGTACATCTCTTTTCATCTAGTGGATTATTTTGTTGTCACGAAGACAACCGTGGACGTTTCCCTGTTTGGGTTTTACCACGTTAAAAATCTCTGTGTGTTATTTACTTTCTGCGTATTGGTTAATTGTTTGTTTGAATTTACAATTGTTATACTAGCACTATTTGTAGTTTCTTAGGATATAGTGTAGAACTGTAGACTAATCAAGATAAAATATTCAAAGTGATATGATGCTATCGTAAACACAGTTTTCAAACAATCTATTGAAGTTGTAGGTATGTTGAGTAATGGTGCTTTTCTATATAAAGCAACACAATTCAAACAGAATGACTGTAGAATTCAACCAAGTGCTGAGGATGATGTCTTTCATTGGATAATTCATGTTGTATGATACTGCAGAGAATTTCCATACACTTTCATTTGTGCCAAACCATTTCCCTCCAAGAACCCTTTTCAATCTCTTATAAAGGGAGAGAAATACGGAGGGAGAGAGACAAAGATGTAGTGCGATCGAGTCCCAAGTTTCAGCATGGAATATTGGAATGGATATGGACAAAGGAAGAGCCGTAAGGGAAAGACGAAGGAGGAGAAGAAATATATAAATGAAGAAAGGAAAAAATTGAAGAACATACCAAAGGCTGGAACAGTTAAATTGAGTCAATTGACTACCTAACCTCTCCATAGCAGGCTAGAACAGTCGTAAAATACGAATGATATTTTTTGTTCAAATACCTTGTTCGAGTTATAATTATTCTCGATATCACTGTATTCTCTTCATTCCATCTTAAGGTGGATTCAGTAGAAACTAAATTTGATTGATTGCCTGCATTGCATTATTTATAAACTACTGTTCTTGCTGTCTGTCTGGTAGTTGCTATTTGCAAATCGCAACAACATTATCGATGCATATACAGTAGCTTGTATCATGCATCTAATTTCTCTTAATAAGTTATATCTTAGTATCTTAGGCAATATTGATTGCCAGACACACTCTAAACTTACCATATTGATGATGGATAAAGCCTAATTTCTCTTAATAAGGTATTTAGTGAGTTTTCGACTAAAACTCGATAATTCAGGCTGCTCATGGCAATGCTCTAAAAAACTCGATAATATTTTGCCTGTGCATATAGCTGCACTCTACCAAAGTCTTTTCCAAAACTCAATAATATTTTGTCTCCAATTATGATGCATATAGCCAGTATCATGAATCTTAATATAAAAAAAATAAAAATAAAAGCTTGCATCATGCAAGAGGGACACACCCTAGGGTTTGTTCGTTAAGCCAAACTGACAAACCTTCTTTCTCTTGATATCAGACTAGCTAGCATGTACAATATATATTAGCAGATTGCATTTTCTTATGTGCTCTGTATTGTTATATGTGATGTGATCACGCGCGTTATCAACAGGTGAGGAGTAGTGAATGTTACTAAAACGAATATTCATATATAAAATTAATATCAACATCGAAATTTACCACATGGAGCTCTGAAGCAGGACATTCTAATCATTGAAATAGAAAGCTACATGGAGTCTGATAGAGTTATATGGCAGCCAACACCACAAGGGAACTTTACAACTCATTCAGCTTACAGGACCTTGATATCAAGAGATAAGTGCCTATGGTTGAATGTGCTGTTAACGAAGGTGATATGAAAACCTCTAGAGTGAAAAAGCTTGGCCAGTTGTATCATAGGAGTCACATGGCCTTGTGCAGGGTATGGAATGAATATCGCATGAGGCTTTGTGACTTTGATAGACTCCATTCTTCTATTACATGCAATGATTCAAGGAATCAAATATTCAAAGGTATTCTTGCTGAAGAACTCAAGCACAACTGCTTTATATGATGTGAAAGAATATCTACCAGAAAACAAATTGAGGAAGGCTTATATAATCTGAACTTCTTAATTATTGATATAATCCATACCCTACTTCCAAACAATTATGAAACTTCAATAATCTCGAGTTATCAAAAATTTGTCCTAATTATATATAAAGTATATGAAAAACAATTGACAAGTATATTCTGTGATGGGCCTGTAAATAAAAATTCAGTATTAATGATATGGTAGATTGTCAAGAAATCTAAGGATCGCGATTTCTTAGTTATTACTTTTAGGACTTATCGTGCGCCTTAAGATTGGTGATGTCGACTATGTCAATACACCCATGGTCAAGCATGCATCCACTTGCATTTCTAGAGTAAGAATACCCCATCCGAGTCTAGGTTTTCTTGCAATTTATATTACTATTATAACCCTGAATAAAATTCAGGGGTAAGTCCCGGTTAATGAGAATTGAGCTTTAGAATTTTGTCACATACTTCTGACTTAAATACCTTTTTAATCATGGTTTTTTTGGTAAATTTACATAATACCCTTTAAATAATAATTTTATTGTAATTTAACATATTTTTATTTATGGACTGGATTTTTATTTATAAGCAAAAAGTCCAATAAATAAAAATAATAATTAAATAAAAAAATATAATGAACTCGTATAAAATATTAGAGGGAAAATTGGCGATAACCCCCCACATTATGGTCACTCTTGGCAAAAACCCCCTCTTTTGTCCATTTTTGGCGTTAACCCCCCAACCCCCAAAATTAGACCTTATGTTACCCAGTTTACCCCTGACCCCTCATATTTGAGTAAACCCCCTAATTTAACGTCAACAGAAATTAACTAACAGATGTTAACTCTGTTTCCACCAACTTTTATTTGCATAAACCCCCATTTATCTTAGTATTTGCCTAAACCCCCCTATTTGCAACAGAGAAGAAGAAGAAGAAGAAGAAGAAGAAGGAGGAGGAGGAGGAGGAGGAGGAAGAAGAAGAAGAAGAAGAAGAAGAAGAAGGAGGAGGAGGAGGAGGAGGAAGAAGAAGAAGAAGGAGGAGGAGGAGGAGGAGGAGGAGGAGGAGAAGAAGAAGAAGGAGGAGGAGGAGGAGGAAGAAGAAGGAAGGAGGAGGAGGAGGAGAAGAAGAAGAAGAAGAAGAAGGAGGAGGAGGAGGAGGAGGAGGTGGATGGGCGACACGTGGATTGGTGGTGAAGTAAAATTTTCAATTTTGGTTTTCAATTTTTTTATTTTTCGGGGGGGTTTATGCAAATAAGAGATGGTGTAAACGGAGTTAACATCTGTTAGTTAACTTATGTTGACGTTAAATTAGGGGGTTTACTCAAATAGGAGGGGTCAGGGGTAAACTGGGCAACATAAGGTCTAATTTTGGGGGTTAGGGGGTTAACGCCAAAAATGGACAAAAGATGGGGTTTTTGCCAAGAGTGACCATAATATGGGGGGTTATCGCCAATTTTCCCAATATTAGAGCTATTTAGAGATACCCCCAGATAAGTTTGTACTCTTTGATATACCCCCAGATTTAAGTCTCATTAGAGATACCCCAGATTTTGGTTTCGAGCTAGTCAACCAAGCCATTCACCTGTGTTTGACCAATTTTTATGTATGTTAGATGAAAATACCCTTTATTTTAAACTTAATCCTAGTTAGCAAAACAAATAACACCAAATTTTATCCACACCCAACAAAACTTAACCACACCACCACCACCACTACATCACCACCACTACCGCCACCCAATTTTGCATAATTCTTCTAATACACCACTACCACTACCATGTATTACACCACCACCAGGATCAAAACTTTTAATAAAGCCAAATTGTAACCCCACGAAACAAAATTTAACAAGACCATCACCCTCAAGTCAAATTTAACCACACCACCACCAAATTTCCCATAATTCCCATTGTTTGAATCTATTACACAACCACCACCACCACCACCAATTTTCATATAATTCTTATTGTTTGATACATAACCACCACTACCATCTATTACACCACCACCACCAAATTCGAATTTTTCAAAAATTAAAATCAAAAGCTCTTGAACCCACATTAACACCAACTTCCCCATTATCTTATTTTTCGAGTTCTTTGTCTTTGGGTTCTTTTACAATACCCCCACCACCCCCATTAACAAAAAATCTCAACTTACCACAACCACCATCATCGTCATCTTCGACAATGAAAGCAACCCCAAAATTATCCAAATAGTATAAATTCGTGTTTATGTGTGTGAGAGAGAGGGGGGGGGGGGGGTGGAAAATGAGAGAGAAGTGGAGAAGAAATCTTAATGGGGTTTGAGAAATTTGAGTTGTTTAATTTGAGATGGGTTAGAGAAGAAGAAGTTTTAACCATAGGATCATCCAAAAAGGATATATGTTGATGAATGGTTAGGATTAGATGTAGAGTTTAGATGATGTGGCATATATGGTGGTATGGTATTGGTTGGTTGGTGACTAGGATATGAGTTAAATTAAAAGAGGGGTACCTTTGTCAATATCAAAAAAATACTGGTAAATGGCTTGGTTGACCGGCTCCGAACGAGAAAGTGGGGGTATCTCTAATGAAACTTAAATCTGTGGGTATTTCAAGAGTGCAAACTTATCCGGGGTATCTCTAAATAGCTCAAAATATTAAGAAAAACTACCCAAATTTACTTAAAAAATAATTATTTCATAAGATTTAATAAATTAGTGTAATTTGTAATATTTAATAAAATTAAGAGATTTTTGGACATACCTCTCATTTGAAAGTCGAAATTTGAGATACCCCATTTGAAAAAAAATTTGAGATACCCCCCAATTCAAGATGTGGTGTTATCTTAGCCGTCCATCATAATCCATCATAAAACTCACCTACGGCTGTAAAGCTCTTCTGTCTTGAATTGAGGGGGTATCTCAAATTTCGACTTTCAAATGGGGGTATGTCAAAAAATCTCTAAAATTAATATCTTAAAACTTGAATGATAATAAAAAATAGATAAATTAAAATTAACCAGTGCGTGACAATAGTAATGTAGAATTCTTGAAAATGATCTTTATGGAAATTCTGACAAATGTATGGATTTGTAATAAAATTATATGGAAATTCTGACATATGTATGGCTGATAGTATTTTGTCTAAACCTTGAATTGAACAAGACTGGACATAACATTTAATATGACTGATAAGTGATAACTGGAAACAAATTATTAAAGAAAGAACTCAACTAATTAAGTCGAGCCATACAGTCTATGTAGGCCAACACACTCCCCCAAGCTACAGCTCCACGGTGTGCCTGGAACCCTCAGCATCAAGTTTATGAATGAATCCTCTCTATCTGTCCCCAAGCTATGTCCACCACAGAAACTGTTTGCCTTTCCGATTAGAAATAAGCAGAGGATTGTAAACTATTAATGACAACAAATACCATGATATCATCTCCTCTTGTAGTGGAGCTTTGCTTTGGCTCTGCCAGAAGCCGATTATTGCCCAATTCAATTATCAACAGATATTTTAACACACCACTCACAAGGCATAACCATTAAAAGAGCATGTAAAGGATTAATGTTGCGCCTCGCGGAAACGTAATCACATAAACACTGTTGATAATCGAATAGAAAATAACATACACACCACAATTGAGAATAATAAACAATGCAAATAACAAAACACAAAAAAAATTACGTGGTTCGGCGTTTGCCTATGTTCACGGAACAAAGTTAGGAGTTTTTATTAATATAGAGAAGATGAAGAACAACACATGAAAACCAAGGTTCTGGTTTTTGTCACTGCACAGTAATTGAATCTCACACCTCTATCAAAGAGATACACAATTGTTGAGTATTGAGGATACTAAACAAATCCTTAAGACCTTATATTTATAGCCTTTAGGGTGTAAAAAACAAATTTCTAATTGGAACACAATTACTAATCAAATTAGAAGTCGTATTCCAATACCACACTTTCTAAATCCTTGATGAACTTAGAAATCCAAATGTGAAACGGATTTCTTGGAGAACCGGTTTCCTAACAATTCTCCACCTCGGCAAAGATTTCCCAAATCTGAGCCGATCACACACGAACACATTCAAACTTCTTCTTCTCACACGAGTTGTACCACGAAGTAGTTGCCGACGTACCCTCTGCACATGGATCAAGCCTCTCGTAGTTCTTCTCCACACAAGCATCAACTCATCTTTGCCCACACGACCCAAAGGGCCACCGCCCCCAAAGGGCCTCAATTCACATGAAGGATGTTGATCAAGTCCAAACAATGTTGGAACTTGATCCCAGGCACAATCTTCGTCAACATATCTGCAGGATTATCTTTGGTGTCATTCTTCTCTAATAAGATTTCACCTTCTTCAATGATCTAACGTACAAAATGAAAACGAACATCAATGTGCTTCGTACGTGCATGATGAACGGAATTCTTAGCGAAATAAATGGCACCCATACTATCACAAAAGACCACAAGATGGTCTTGTATCACACCCAGATCATCAAGCAACCCTTGAAGCCAAATAGCTTCCTTAATGGCTTCAGTAATAGCCATGTACTCCGCCTCAGTTGTTGACAATGCAACTGTAGACTGCAAAGTAGACCTCCAACTTACTGGTCCTCCAGCAATAGTGAACACATAACCAGTAGTAGAACGCCTCTTATCCAGATCTCCTGCATAATCTGAATCCACATAACCAACACAAAATTGGCTCTTACACACATCATTTTCAAAGAGTAAACCCACATCTAAAGTACCCAAGATGTACCGTAGAATCCATTTCACCGCTAGCCAGTGCCCTTTACTGGGATCATGCATGTACCGGCTAACCATACTAACTGCCTGTGAAATGTCGGGCCTCGTACACACCATCGCATACATTAAGCTTCCTACTGCATTAGCATATGGAACCTATGCCATGTCCTTATGTTCTTGATATGTACTAGGAGAGATAGATATTGAAAGCTTGAAGTGAGGGGAAAGAGGTGTACTTACAGACTTAGTGTCGCCATTAATCCCAAAACGTTGTAAACCTTCTTCAAATACGCTTGTTGAGGCAAGCTCACAGTTCCATTCACCCTGTCTCTCTTGATTTCCATGCCAAGGATCTTCTTAACTTCACCTAGATCTTTCATCTCAAACTGAGTACTCATCTGGCTCTTCAACTTATCAATCTCACACTTGCTCTTAGAGGCTATTAACATCAACATATAAGAGCAAATATATAAAGGAACCATCACGAAGCTTACGAAAGTAAACACACGGATCATATTGGCTTCGAGTGTACTGTTACCCTAGCATAAAACAATCAAATCTCTTGTACCACTGTCTAGGAGACTGCTTCAACCCATACAAGGACCTTTTCAGTTTACACACACAATCTTCTTTCTCTGCAACCTTAAACCCATTCGGCTGAGTCATATAGATCTCCTCTTCTAAATCACCATGCAAAAATGCAGTTTTCACATCAAGTTGAGCTAACTCAAGATCAAACTGTGCAACCAAGGCCAACATAATGCGAATCGAAGAATGTTCCACAACTGGAGAAAAAACCTCATTATAATTAATACCTTCCTTCTGAACATAACCTTTCACAACTAACCTCGCCTTGAAACGCACACCATCACTAGGAGATCCTTCTTTCTTTGTGTAAACCCATTTGCACCTAATAACTTTCTTACCTTTCGGTAACACACATAACTCCCAAGTATTATTCTGATGAAGAGAATGTATCTCCTCACTCATAGCCTTCTTCCATTGTTCACATTTGGTACTTTGTATTGCTTCTCTATTGGTAGAAGGAAAACATCTACTTCAACTACTGAAAGTACATAAGCCACACAATCTCTTAGCCTTGGAGGAATTGTAATATTTCGTTTTTCCTTATGTGTTGCAATTGACTCTTGTACTGGAGTCTCCACATTATTTGTATCTGTCGCAGTCTCATCATCTGTGTCTTCCTGATCACCTGAAACATTTGTACTTACTGTGGAATCAGTAGGTACCTCATCTGCAGATACAATACTATCTGGATCACGTGAAGTAATATCAAACTCCACCCGCTGCAAATCCTCTATGGTCTTACTCTCCCCCTGTCGAGAGCTCTTCGACTACAATATGGAAGCACAATTTTTCAAGATTTAGGATCCCATAACTTATAGCCTTTTACAACTTCTGCAAAACCCAAGAATATGGATTTCTTGGCTCGAGGATCCAACTTGCTTTCTTTTACATGAAAGTAAGCAGGACATCCAAAAATATATAGTCTATCATAATCAGTAGCAGGATTCCTACACCATACCTCCATTGGAGTTTTTCCATCAATTGCAGCTGAAGGCAACCTATTAATGAGATGGCAAGCATATGTCACAGCCTCAGCCCAAAACGCCTTACCTAACCCAGCATTAGACAACATACATTGTACCCTCTCTAGTAATGTACGATTCATGCGTTCTGCCACCCCATTCTGTTGCGGCGTACCTCTAACCGTGAAGGGTCTCATAATACCTTCATCCTGACATACTTGCAAGAACAGATCAGATTTGTACTCACCTCCATTATCTGTACGAAGCGTTTTGATCTTTCTGCCAGTCTGAGTTTCAATCATCTTCGTCCACTTCATGAACACATTCAAGACCTCATTTTTATGCTTCATGGTGTACACCCATACACGTCTTGAATATTCATCTACAAAAGTGACGTAATAAGGCATACCCCCCCCCCCCCTCCCCAATGATGTTTTCTTGGAAGGTCCCCACACGTCCGAGTGAACATAATCAAGAGTCCCACGAGTACGATGGATAGCAGTTCCAAACTTGACTCTTATTTTCGTGCCCATAACACAATGTTCACAGAAATCTAACTTGCAGGTCTTGACACCTTTCAACAATCTTTGCTTGGCTAGATTTTGCAAAGATTTCTCATTAACATGCCCTAAACGCATGTGCCACAACTTAGTAGTATTGAGAGAATCACCTGCAGACTCAGTAACTGGAGCATCACCTGTAATAGTACTCCCCTTTAAGAAGTACAAATTACCTTCTTTCACTGCCTTCATCACAACCATAACACTAGACAAAACTTTAAGAATACCTTGTTTGATGGTTAATTTATAACCTTTGGTATCCAAGTCACCCGCAGAGATGAGATTCTTCTTTAAGTTAGGAACATACCTAACATCACACAATTCTTGAACCATACTATCAAACATTTTCACAGAGATTTTACCAATCCCTTTGACTGCTAAAGGATGATTATCACCCAAATAAACAGATCCACCTTCCAGCTTTAAAAAGCTAGAAAACCAATTCCGATTAAGACACATA
Organism: Aquilegia eximia; assembly: GCA_023053565.1. Lineage (NCBI taxonomy): Eukaryota > Viridiplantae > Streptophyta > Magnoliopsida > Ranunculales > Ranunculaceae > Aquilegia > Aquilegia eximia. The sequence goes on from JALIGU010000050.1 coordinate 61,937, forward strand.
TGATAACTGTAGGCTGAATCAACAATCCATATGTTTGCAGAACAAATCAACGATGACATGGAAAAGGAATACTCATCAAAATATTCATCATTACTCTTGGCGACGTTAGCATTAGTGTTTTTCTTGTCTTTGGCTTTCGCTTTGGGACAATCTTTAACTCAATGTCCCTTTTGATGACAGAATGCACATTCATCAGCTGAAATTTTTGAACCACCTCTCGATTTAGATCGAGATTTACCTCTTTTACTACTAGGTTTACGGTCTTTACTTCTTCCCCTTACAGTCAACGCTTCAGACGATGCATCTCTATGGATCTTTAGATCCTTTCTCCTGTACTCATAATTAAGCAAAGCTGTAGCGACCACATCATACTCCAACTCTTCTTTTCCCGTTAACAAAGTAGTAACGAGATGCTCATATTCTTCTGGAAATCGGTTCAGTGTAAAAGCTTAACACTGATGTAAGGACATAACATATACAACAATTGGTTTTCTATTTGGGTTTATGATTTATTTAGAAGCCTAAATAGTATTTCTAAATTGTTATTTTTGTTTTTATTACTTAGAGTGTCTTTAGAAGTGTCTAGAAGTCTTATTTCAAGTCCTAATAGACTTAGGAAGTTGCCAAAAGGTAATACATACCTTAGGGAACAAATAATTAAAGTTCTAGTAGGTTTTCTAGTTGTATCAAGGGAGTTATCTATATAAAGAGCTCCAAAAAGGAATTTCTTAGTGAAAATTGATGATTGAAGAGTTTATTATTTAGTTTATTATTTTTTAATTTAGTTTTTACTTCAAGTTCTTTATTTTCTGCAATTTACTTTCAAGTTATTTAAATTTAAGCTTTAACTTATTGCAATTCCTTTCCGTTATTTCAATTTTTTGCAATTTTAATTCTTAAATTAAATTTATTTTAGCTTCCGCTGCATCAATTGGTATCAAGAGCTTTAGTTTTAGATTCTTATCTAAAAACGATCCACCACCTTCAAGTTTGTTTTCCACCATGGCTTTTAGTGATGAAAAAAAATTTTCTTTAGGGATTTATTTTAGGATTCGTTGAACACATTATTTGTTAAACAAGATGCAACACTCAATTCGAAATTCACTCAAAAACTAGTAGAGATCAAGACAACCCTTGGTATCCATGAAGAATCAAGCTATAAGATTGAAGAAATCAAGGCGGACATTATCGAAGATATCCTTGAAGAACCAATCAATACATCTTCAACCACCCCACCACCCCCTTCTTCCTACCAACAATCTTCCCACATCTACCATTCTTACCCTAACCGATGATATATTTTCCACACCAAAATATCATGACATTATTGAAGAAGAAAGAAAAGTTTTTAATGAGGAGTCATCAAGTTTTCATGAAAATCTTTCAACCCTTTTAGTACAAACTGATGAACAAATACATATGTTTATTGAAGAAGAGCATCATACGGTTGAATTGGTTGCCAAAGATTCTACTTTTATTGATGTTGATGTTCATTATTATGATTTTACTGGGATTGATCGAATTCTTTCCAAGCAAGTTCTTTTTGTTCTCAAAATCCAAGGATCACAAGGTCAAATAATCACATCGAAAAAAATTCAAAAGAATGTATGTTATTCAAAGTATCTTTTCTCATGGAGCGGACGTCATCAATACAACCTAAATTCGAGGACGAATATTTTTGTTCTCAAAATCCAAGGATCACAAGGTCAAATAATCACATAAAAAAAAATTCAAAGGAATGCATGTTATTCAAAGTTAGCAATTGTTAGGAAACCGGTTCTCTAAGGAATCCGTTTCATATTTGGATTTCTAAGTCCATCAAGGATTTAGAAAGTGTGGTATTGGAATACGACTTCTAATTTGATTAGTAATTGTGTTCCTATTAGGAATTTGTTTTGTACACCCTAAAGGCTATAAATATAAGGTCTTGGGGATTTGTTTAGTATCCTCAATACTCAACATTTGTGTATCTCCTTGAGAGAGGTATGAGATTCAATTACTGTGCAGTGAAGAAAACTGAAACCGGCAAGAAGTGGTTTGACATCAATTTTGTGACAAAGTGTCCTTGGTTATTTCGCCTTGAGTTCATTGTTAAGAAAACCTAGTTGTACGCGCGTCGTCCCGTGTCCTTGTCTTCGCGTCGTGTGTCAAGTATCGTGGTTTTTGGTTCAGGACGTACGTACCTTGTTAGGACGTTCGTACGTCCAAGTAGTCAGCAGAACATTTATCTTGGTAAACGTACGTACCATGTAAGGACGTATGTTCGTATGGAGAGTCAGCAGGGAAGTTTGCTTTCTGGACTTACGTACCTTTACAGGACGTTCGTACGTCCAAGTAGACAGCAGGCTTATTTTCGTGTGGAGACGTAAGAACGTCATATCGACGTACGTACGTCCAAAGTCGGTTTGCACTAATTCGGCCCACTTTCCTTGGTTTTCAACCCTAAGTATAAATAGGGTTTCTCTTCCAAAGAACAAGTCAGTTCTTTGGCCGTCCATTCTTCTTCTAGTTCATGAGTTTTGGTTTAGGTTTTGGTGTTGAAAGTGTTTGTGGCTATTGAACTCAATTCCCTTTCTTCCCCCTTCTCTCAATTCATATCTTTGTGATCTTCCTAGTTTCATTGTGATTTCGGCTTCGAGTCTTCTTGTGTGTTCATCAAGAAGTCGAGTGTCTTGTGCGTACATCAAGGTGCTCTGGTGAAGTCAAGGTGTTAGAGATAACCAGGAGTATCAACTCGCAGTGAGTGCAGGTAGTTGGTAGGTTTGTACATCTCTTTTCATCTAGTGGATTATTTGTTGTCGCGAGGACAACCGTGGACGTTTCCCTTTTTGGGTTTTACCACGTTAAAAACTTCTGTGTGTTATTTACTTTCTGCGTATTGTTTGATTGTTTGTTTGAATATTCAATTGTTATATTAGCACTATTTGTAGTTTCTCAATTGGTATCAGTCGCTGGGGGCTGGTTAAGGAGCGTAAAGGCTCACGCTAACGATCAATAGTGCTTATGGAACCTCATAAGTTTGCTACTTCAAGTCTTCCTCCACAATTCAGTGGAAAAGACTTTGGTCATTGGAAAGTACGGATGCGAGCTTATCTCCAAGCATTAGGAGAAGAAGTCTGGCTTTCTGTTGTTACAGGGTGGAAAGAACCTCTGACTACTACAGGTACTGATGATACTGCTGTTACATCACTGACGCCACGTGAAAAGTGGACGCCTGAACAGAAGTTGTTGGCAAATTATAACAACAAGGCACTCAATGCTATCTTCATGGCATTAAATGCCAGTGAGTTTCGTCGTGTGCAAGGATGTGAAGAGGCTAAAGATGCATGGAACAGGCTTATCTGTACACATGAAGGTGACGAAACTGTCAAAGAAAGCAAGCTGGAATTATTAACATCTCAGTTTGAAAATCTACGGATGGATAATTCTGAGACTTTTGATGATTTCTTTATTCGTCTCCAAGACATCATAAACTGCAGTGCGGCTATTGGTCATGCATATACTGACACACAAGTGGTACGTAAGATATTGCGTGCTTTGCCTCCTCGGTTTCGTTCTCGTAAGGATGCCATTACTGAGAGTAATGTGATCAAGAACATGTCCATTGAGACACTTGCGGGGAAACTAAGGACATGTGAGATGGAACAGGCCTTGGAAGAACCTTTGAAGAACAAGTCTGTGGCATTCAAAGCTACATCGTCTAAAGAAACTTCCACAGGACCTTCTGATGATGAAGAACAGGATATGGATGATAACTATGCTTTTCTGTCACGTAGCTTTCAGAAGATTCTGAAATATCAACAGAATCGAGATCCTCGGAAGCGATTTCCTGATCCCTCAAATGCTCCTAGGAGTCGTGGTTTTGAGCGATTCTCTGTGGATGGGAGAAGAGCTCGAGTTGATCGTAAAGATGTCCAATGTTACAAGTGTCGTGAATATGGACACTTTGCAAATGAATGTGACAAGAAAGTGGATCGCAAACCTGGTGATAATTCCAAAGCGAACCTCACAGTGACATGGGATGATTCAGATGAAGATGATGATGGTAATCCCTCAAATGTTGTATCCAACTATGTGGTCTTCAGTGCATCCCTGGATGAGCATCCAGGAGGTATTGTATCCTCTACCGATGATATTAATGTTTCTGATTCTGGTGTTCATCCTACTACTACTGAATTATGTGATATGTATAAGTTTTCCATGCAACAAGTAAAGTTGCTTGAAAAAACTAACACTGTCTTACAGGAACAGGTAGATAGTCTTGGGCAGGATATTTGTAATCTTGCAGGTGACTCCAACATGTGGAAAAAAAAATTTGTGAAGGAAAAGGAGGATTTCCAAGTGCGTATTGCCACTCTGGAAAAACTGAATAAGGAACTGGAAACACGGTATCGATCTCTTGTATTGGAACATGAGAAAGTAAAAGCTGAGTTGTTTGTTGCTAACAAACAATTGGTTGGGTTTGGTAAAGCTAGTGATAATCTAAACTCTCTGCTGGGAATTGGTAAATCCCATTCAGATAAATCTGGCTTAGGTTATGACACATCTGTTCCTATTTCTACTGCTCGCACCTCCTGTACTACTTTTGTCAGACCAACAGGTGTTGTTTCTCCTGCTCCTGTGCAGGTGTCTGGTGTGGTTTCCCCACCCAAGATCACTCGTGTAAAGCATGGCCGGAAAAAGAATGTTAGACACAAAGGCTTTAAATGTCTAACCTGTGGTCGTATGGGTCACACTTCTGCTTTTTGTTGGAATAATTTATATCCTGCTCATCATCCTTCTTTTGCAGGTAATTCTTATTGGAACAAGTCTTCCACCTTCTCCATGCAGGCTCCATACATGTGGAATGGCTATGCTCCGTGGGGTTTGCCCAGAACTTCTTCTTATGGAAATCGTCCTCAAACAACACCCATACCTACTCCACCACCATATTTCTGGGATAGGAGTATGGATGCATCCCGGAAAATGGTATCTCACATGGCTCGTTTGGTTGAACCAATGCCTTCATCATGGTATCTTGACAGCGGTTGTTCGCGTCATATGACAGGTGATAAGACTCTAATTGATAACCTGACTCTTGGTTATGGAGGTAAGGTTAGGTTTGGTAATGGTAAAATGCTTTCGGTTGAAGGTAAAGGTAACTTTTCTGAGGTTGGATCGCTCAATAGTCATGAGCTTCTTTTTGTTAAGGGTCTTAAGTCCAATCTATTGAGTATTAGTCAGTTATGTGATGCTAAGTTTAAGGTTGTGTTTGAGGATAATAGGTGTGATGTCTTTGATTCCAATCATATCTTGGTGTTAACTGGTAGTCGCTCATCTGATAACTGTTTCATTGTCACTACACCTCTTCCGCATTCATATACCTAATGTGTTCATTGGAACTGTCTGTGTTTAGGATGTTTAGGTTCGGTTATTTATTATTGTTGTTGGTATTGAGGACATACTACTTTCTCTATTGTGTGGATTCCATTTTACAACTGTTTCTAGTTTGGCGTTCTCAACTGTTTTCTGAGTCATGCATAGTTGTAGGGCTACATCATACTCTCTTCGTCTTGGTAGTTTCTTACATGATGCATTTACATTTAGTTGGATTGTCGTTTTGCATACCTGTATATCTCCAGTCTTCTATGGTTTCCTTCCATGATCATCGTCTTCTTTTATATTTATTTACCTCTTGTAAGTGGTCAATGACTCACAAAATCCCCAGCCAGTTGAATGTCTTGAGAGCATACTCATTTGGCTAAGAACCCGTTGGGGCTGTGAGGGTCATGCTCTGACGGATGCACTCAGGAGATGTTAGTTCATGTGTTGCACGTTATCATGGTATTGCACTTCTTGAGTGTGTTTTGTCGAAAAGATGTAGGCTACACCCTACCCTCGTGTTCTGCTAAAAGATGGAGATACTTTATACTCCCACACGGGAATGGCATTGTTTTTAACAAAAAAAAAAAAAAAAAAAAAAAAGGATGATAAGTGACTGTCACACTTGTCTAGTTGGAAGACAAGAAGAAAAACAATTTTTCTGTGTTTCCTTGGTTTTGTTGTGATCGGGTTCACCTTCTCATTGGTCTAGTTGCAAAAGACTTTCAATTTATTCAATGATCATGTTTTTAGTTTGTTTCCGGAGGTTGGTATTGGTCTATCAGTTCTTCTACATGCTTGCATCATTCTAGTAAGTACCATGCCGTGGTGTATGATGTCGTTCTTCGATTTTGCATTTTCTTGTGGTTGAGGGTTGTTTATACTGTTTTCAGCTGTAATTGGAATCCTTATGATAAGTAGAAGTGTTTTCTTGTGATGTCTCTCAATATTTGTTCTTGGTAGTTCTTTGGTTTATTATCTAGCTGTTAGGGTGGTTCTTCGTTTTTTTTATATATATATATAATAAAAAAAAAAAAAAAAAAAAAAAAAAAAATGGGGGAGTTCGTACGAACGCTTTCATGACGTTCGTACGTTTAGGTGGGCAGATCGTTTAGAAACGTACGAACGTTCCTCGGACGTACGAACGTTCCTCGGACGTATGAACGTGTTCTAAGTCAGATGTTTGGTTTTTGGGTCCCAACGTTCGAACGTTTTTAGAACGTACGAATGTTCGTCATACAGTCAGTATCATTTGTGTTTAAATTCAAATTTTGTTTTGAACCAAAGGCCAACTGTTACATCAATCGTGCTACCTTCTTCTCTCTTGCACGAACATTAGGAAGTATCCACTTTCCTTCAACGTTTTGTTTAGTCTCTTCTATCTCTCTAGCATTTTTCTTCAACGTTTAGTCTCACCTCCAGCAGTTTTTCTACTTGTTGTATACTCTGTTCTTTATCAAGTAAGTGAATTCGACTCCTTCCTACATTCTTCGTCTTCTTCTTCTCCTTCCTCTCTTGGTATTGTTGGATTGCATGGTTAGCTTCAAATTTTCTTTGAAATGTGAGTTTTGTTTTATATTTGTTGTGTTGGTTAGTATTTCAATTCATTTCCTTGAAATTGGTGGATGAATTGGCTCTCTCTACTTCTTGTTACTTCTTCTCTATTGTTGGGTCTGTTTTGCCATGTGTTTGGGTGCTTACCATTACTACATTGTTGTCGATAGCATGTGTCTTGTTTCTGCACATCAAGTGTTTGATTAAATGCCTCAATGACCTTGCTATTGTATTTTTTTGTCGATTCTCTTACTGTGTTTATTTGTTTACTGTTGTGCTTGTGTAGACAATGGCTTCAAAGCGCGCACGCACCACTCCCACCACCACGGCATCCGTGTCTAAGGGTGCATCATCTTCTCGCGCTCCACGGGGTAGAAGTTCCACTCCGGGCTTGTCGTCTCATCTACCATCCCTTGGTGTTCATCCTCGAGCCAAGGCCATTGTTCCCGAGCGGTTCTTCGACTTGGGAGATATTGCTGCCACCCCTCTCGGGGCTTCTCAACTCGGCAACATAGCTTCGTTCTTTGAGGCTAGAAATTGGTTAAGGGTGGCTCAACCAATCACAAAATACTCGGTTGAGCATACGATTGCCTTCTATGAGACGAAGACGCCCTCACAGAATCGTTCGAGTTTCTCAGTTTTCATTGACGGTCGGAGATACACTCTCTCCGAAGGTAATATGTGAGGCGTTGGGGATTGACGATGATCTTCTCTCCGAAGGTGCTGTTCCTGTACGGTGGCCCATTCCGGATGCGATTCAGATTGACTTTGTCGATCAGGTTCAGAGGATGTTCATTGATGGTGTCACGAAAAGGTATCATGCCAAGCACTACAACGCCATCCTCTTGCACATGGTTGCCCACTCCAACATCTACCCCTCCAAGGGCAACAAGATCATCATGACCGACGACATGGTCAAATTAGTGGTTTGTATGTCGGTGCACCATCTTCATCTTTCTGAGGTCATCTACACACGAATGCTTCAGATCGATGCAGCTAAGGGTACTCTTCCTTTCCCTAGCTTTATAATGACTATACTCAAGCACTTGGGTTTTCAGGGACAGTATATGGAGGTGGGCCCTCCAAGGTTCGTTGGCCATGACTGGGTCAACGCCATCAAGAAGGGCTGTCAGTCTAAGAAGTCGGCCTTTGAGTCCGTGGGTGCGCATCTGACGCATCACCTAATTTGGGGAGGCAGGGCTCTTGTTCGCCATGATGATTTTGATCGGGCTTTGACCTCTGGACGCCCCATCTCAGCCTCAGCTAGGGGCAATCGGGCAGTTGCAGCAATTGATGCTCGGGTTTCCTCTCTCCGACGTCGTCAGGATCATATGGATGCTCGGTTAGATCGTTTTGGGGTCATTCTCTCTCGTCATGATGCCATGATCAGTGATATTCATGCGATGAACGTCGCCCAGATGCGTCATCTTCAGCTGGACTTCACTCCCATCGACTTGCCTCCGTTTCCGGAAGAGGTACCTCCACTTCCAGGTGACAGTGATGGTAATGACTCTGATAGAGAGAGTGAGGACGAGGGTGATGGTGAACACAGTGATGGTGACTCGGAGTCCGAGTAGTTCTTATTCTGGTTTACTCTCCACATTTTTGTACTTCACATTGCTCTTCTATCGGTTTGTTTCTATATTTCGATATTGAGCATGTTATTGGATATTGCTATTTTATTATTAGTTCTAGTTCTTTTCTGTTTTGCAGTAAATTTCTACTAATTAGGTAATGGACCTCCCTAATCGGGCCCATGTTAGATTTCTTCTTGTTTTTCCTATATATAGGGGAGTCTTTTCTTCTTTTACTCCTATTGTGTCTTCTTACCTTCTTCTAGTTCTCTCTTTGTTCCTCAGAATTATTCAATGGCAGAATATGAACTTCATGGGGTTTTTGTTCCGGCTGTTGGTTATGTGTCGTTTATGGTGATGGAGTACAAAAACAATGCTAAGGTCTGTCGTTTATGTCGCTTCCCCATGGGTATGACTATATTCATCGACCTTTTCTTAATCCTTGCTTGGTTCATGTAAATCATTGGGAGAGACTACCGGGACATCTTCAAAATCATATCTTGGAGTTGGTTGGATACCCGAAAGTTCCAGGACTTGCTGCTCCTCTTACCGACTGTGGCTTGGACAGCAGAATCGAGGAGTTGTTTTGTACGAGTGAATGGCTGGAGGATTATGATGATCATGTGATAGCTCGGTGGAATCGATCTTCGGCTCGTGCGGAAGCTTATTTCTCCAAGCTTCCTCTAGGTCATTGGGAGCGCGTTTTTCGAATTCGTTAACTTCATCTTTCTCTTATGCATTTATTGTTTCTTATGACTATGGCTTTATGTGTTTGGTTATTAGTTGTTCTCTTGAACTTTAAGAGATGGGCTAGTTTTTATCTTTTTATTTGGGTTGTCTTGCTTGTTTGGTGTTGATTTCTTTTCTTGGTATTTTTTATTATTATTGTTTATTTTCTATTTGTCGTTTCTTTTGTTGTTTTGTTCACTTATTGTGACAAAAAGGGGGAGATTTATGACTCTAATTACTAACAATCGTCTTCTTGTTGTTAGGTTATTTTTGGGTCGTGTTTCAGGTATGCTACATGTATGGGGGAGTGAACGTGTTGATGATTTTAGGCGTTATATAGTTATGGGGGAGCTCGAGTGTCAAAAATATTTTGGAGCTCATGAAGTATGGGGGAGTTGCTTGAAGGAACTTCTGTTGATTCCTTGATCTGTTGATTTCTTGATTGTTTCGGAAATTCTTAAGTGCTTCCGTTCGGTCTCTGATGGTTAAAGCGTTTTGCTCAAGCTGGATAACAAGAGTTGGTGACCTTGTGTGTGTTCTACCTTAAGTGATTCTGTAGGCATGTTTTATAAATGCCATTGTTTGGGTTTGTAAGCACGTTTTATAAGTGCTATTAGAGTCATAGGTTTTTGTCACAAAATCAATGTCAAAGGGGGAGATTGAAACCGGCAAGAAGTGGTTTGACATCAATTTTGTGACAAAGTGTCCTTGGTTATTTCGCTTTGAGTTCATTGTTAAGAAAACCTAGTTGTACGCACGTCGTCCCGTGTCCTTGTCTTCGCGTCGTGTGTCAAGTATCGTGGTTTTTGGTTCAGGACGTACGTACCTTGTTAGGACGTTCGTACGTCCAAGTAGTCAGCAGAACGTTTATCTTGGTAAACGTACGTACCATGTAAGGACGTATGTTCGTATGGAGAGTCAGCAGGGAAGTTTGCTTTCTGGACGTACGTACCTTTACAGGACGTTCGTACGTCCAAGTAGACAGCAGGCTTATTTTCGTGTGGAGACGTACGAACGTCATATCGACGTACGTACGTCCAAAGTCGGTTTGCACTAATTCGGCCCACTTTCCTTGGTTTTCAACCTTAAGTATAAATAGGGTTTCTCTTCCAAAGAAAAAGTCAGTTCTTTGGCCGTCCATTCTTCTTCTAGTTCATGAGTTTTGGTTTAGGTTTTGGTGTTGAAAGTGTTTGTGGCTATTGAACTCAATTCCCTTCCTTCCCCCTTCTCTCAATTCATATCTTTGTGATCTTCCTAGTTTCATTGTGATTTTGGCTTCGAGTCTTCTTGTGTGTTCATCAAGAAGTCGAGTGTCTTGTGCGTACATCAAGGTTCTCTGGTGAAGTCAAGGTGTTAGAGATAACCAGGAGTATCAACTCGCAGTGAGTGCAGGTAGTTGGTAGGTTTGTACATCTCTTTTCATCTAGTGGATTATTTGTTGTCCCGAGGACAACCGTGGACGTTTCCCTTTTCGGGTTTTACCACGTTAAAAACTTCTGTGTGTTATTTACTTTCTGCGTATTGTTTGATTGTTTGTTTGAATATTCAATTGTTATATTAGCACTATTTGTAGTTTCTCAAAAACCAGAACCTTGGTTTTCATGTGTTGTTCTTCATCTTCTTTATATTAATAAAAGCTCTTCACTTTGTTCCGTGGACGTAGGCAAATGTCGAACCACGTAATTTTCTTGTGTTTTGTTATTTGCATTGTTTATTATTCTCAATTGTGGTATGAATGTTATTTTCTATTCGATTATCAACAGTGTTTATGTGATTACGTTTCCGCAAGGCGCAACAAATTGGTATCAAGAGCCGAAGGTTAAATCCTTGGGTTGTGTTTGTTGGTGATTGGTTTAGAAAATTGTGAAGAATATGATGAATTCTGCAGATTCTAGTTCAAATTCTAACGTGACTACAGTTGGAAAATTCGACGTCGAAAAGTTCAATGGCAAGAACAATTTCGGCATGTGGCAATGCGAAGTTATGGATATATTAGCTAAAGAAAATTTGGAGGAAGCTTTAGGTGACAAGCCGGATACGATGAAAGCAGAAGATTAGAAGAAATTGAATCGGCAAGCGTGTGGGTCTATACAATTGTGTTTGGCAAATGAACAAAAGTACTTTGTTATGAAGGAAACCTCTGCAAAAGAGCTCTGGAATAAGTTGGAAGATAAGTATATGACAAAAAGTATTCAAAATAAACTCTTCTTGATCAAACAACTTTTTCGGATGAATTTGAGACCAGGTATTAGTTTGTCTGAACATATTGATGAATTCAACAAACTACTTGTTGATTTAATGAATCTTGATAAGAAAATCCCTGAGAATTATCAGGCTTTGTGTTTACTAAATTCCCTTCCAGAAAAATATGAAACGGATTCCTTCGAGAACCGGTTTCCTAACAATTAATATATGATCCCTAGCCATTGAAATTGTTTCTTAATATTTAATAGATGTTTACCGAACTCCAAAGTATACATCTCCAACTAAATTAAACTTCATACCAAACCATACTTTTAATACACAAATGTACCATTAGAATCCACTTATATGTCCTGCAGTACACAATCAGTGCAAGCAACGTTTTCTCAGTGGGGTGAGCAAAATCGCAACACTTTATCAATTAGGTTGCCACGTGGACTTGGTAAACTGGTTGTTTAGGAAACCTTTGGTTATGACAAAGGTTAGCAACCGGCCCTTTCTCAAACTTGTCAGGTACTTCATAGTTATCCATTGTCAGGTACTTCATAGTTATCCATAGAAAGGGGCATTGATTCCTCTTCTTATATAGGATTTTTCTCCATAAAAAAACCTTATAAATTCTAAAATAGTTACATAATAATTTATCTAATTATTATCCAATAATAATCTTTAATAGATGATATAAGAAATTTTTCATGTGAACCTAAAGGGTCACATTACTTATTAAACAAGGTCTCTTCAAATATCTTAAATAGGTCTCCAAATAACAAATGGTTGTTGTATACTGTCACTGTAAGTCTGTAAAAGGAATCCAACAAGTGAACAAACTGCAGTCATTTTTAGATGAGAAAAGAGCAAGTCTAGATATACATCTGAAGTCAGCAAAACACCCACCAGGAGGATTATATAGGTACACGTGATGGCTTGCAGTTGAGCTATGCATATAATATCCAACTTTCTGTGAGTTTTGGTGTACCCTGTTGAAAGTAACAAATTATGAAATGAACTGCACAATAATAAAAAGGCAGAGCAGCCTTTAAATACTATTAAAATAAGGTAAAATGATCAAAAAATACAACGTACTTTCACTTTTTTTTCACTTTATACAATGTACAAAAAATCACGTCAAAACATCAATGTACTTTGAATTTTTTTCCACGTTATACAATCTGTCTAAAACATGCTAACGGACTGCAGACGTGGCGAATATTTATCTACGTGTATTTTTTCTTTTAAAATAAAGTTAAACAACATTTTCAACACATCAAAATGAGGCACATGTTTCTCATGTGACTGACTTCTTCTCTATTTTCACAATTCAATTCAACAAATCTGTAAATCCCTAATTAAAATCCCCAATTCTTCTCACTTTGAATTCTTCATCATCTTCAAATCCCTAATTCAAATCCCCAATTCTTCATCATGTCTTCATCATCTTCTAGTGTTAATTCTTCTCGTTCTTGCAGTTGTGGAGCTCCTTCTCCTATTAAAATCGCGTGGACACCTGAAAATACTGGGAGGCAGTTCATTGGTTGTGCTGTATTAGTAAACACAATAGCATCTAATCCCTCCATTCTCAACTTCTCTAAAAAAGGCGCCGCGCAATTTGGTCCTGCCCATCTAGTCTCATAAGCAGAAACCTTAACAGGAACCCAATCTTTTAAACTCAAAGCTTCAAGAAAATCAGGAACAACCGGTGGCTCATCGAGTCCGATAACAATCGGAACTGGACATAAAACTTTCCTTCCAAATCCAAATCCAAGTGATTCTACAAGTGATAATGGTGTAGCTATTGAAGGAACTAAAACCCTAATACGATTATAATTAACACAAAACATTGAAATAAAATCTGAATTCAAAAGTCCAGCATCTTTACCAAGAGCTGAGATAGTGAATATATCTCCTGATTCTTTTAATGGCTTATAATGATGGTTGTCATCTTCTTCTTCAACTTGTTGAAGTAGTAAAGTTTCCGAGAAAGCAGTAATACCAGTTCTTGAAGTAAATGCAATTGCAGAGAAATCTTCAAGAATTGAAAGATATGGTTTAATGGTTTGTTTTGTTTGTGGGGTGGATTCAACTATAACTGTTGGACATGATAATAGAATTGGGTGGTGTTTTTTTAGTTGATGAGATAGTCTTTTTGCATAATTTGATGGTGTTGTAAAGGCTATACGCGGTGGTTGTAGTGGTGGCGGAAGTGGTGGTGGTGGTGTTGATGTTTGTCGACATGATCTGATGACACGTTCTAAAGTAGATGGGCTGATTTCTGTATTTTACAACTCAGCGTTTTATTTTAAAAGAAAAAATATACGTAGATAAATATTCGCCACGTCTGCAGTCCGTTAGCATGTTTTAGACAGATTGTATAACGTGGAAAAAATTTCAAAGTACATTGATGTTTTGACGTGATTTTTTGTACATTGTATAAAGTGAAAAAAAAGTGAAAGTACGTTGTATTTTTTGATCATTTTACCTTAAAATAAATATGTCCAAATATTTACAGTCTGAAAACTCCTTCATAGTTTGGTTTCAACGGTTTCAACTTATTAAGACCACCTAATAAAAAAATATTATTAAGACCGAACGTAGTTAAATTACGAGAGAGATTTATTAGATTCACAACAGTAATTAACATGCACCTCTTGTTATGATCAACACGTCCATTATGCACAGAGGAATGACGTCCACCATTACTTACTTGCTTATTTTGTTGAGATCTAGTTGTTGCCATTGAGAAGAATGAGCTTGATTCCTTTTGAAAAGTAGGTTTTTGTGTGTGTGTGGTGGGGGGGGGGGGGGGGGACCCCTTAGTCAATGCCAAAGCGTTTCAACCGGATTTCACACCAATGTGATGTAAAATCAAGAAAGAAACCCCGAATGTTATGATTTAAGGTATTGGACAAGATGAAGATGAAAGAATAGGGTTTTGGTGATTAATTATGATTGCACTAAGTTGTTTCTTAGTTGCCTACGTATCCATAAGAGAGATAGAATCAAGTCTTTTATAACGTAGTTCAGTTGTAGAGTTTGATTAGGGTTAGGATGTGATCTAGTGATCTTTAATGTATTGTATTGTCGTACTCCCATGTATTTGGACCATATAATAACAATATAATGTACCTCATGTCCTTTTAGCCATCCTTTACTCAAGTAGAATATTAAACCATTATACATCTAACATCGTGTATAAGTGCTCCATATTTGCACAACTTCAAAATATCCCTTCAACCTCATCATTTGCATTAAACCAAATCTGAAAAATGTCATGGACAAAATGTTTAACATTAATCCAGATCAAAATTCACAATTACATCTCTAGCATCCTAGCATTATATACGGAAGGAAAGTATATAAACATGATATGAGATGGCTTGATCAACATGTTTATCATTTCATCATAACCGCCGGGAAGATTAATTCTTGCTGCAGTGGTGTGGTCTACATGGAAGGTGTGTAATGAGATTATTTTTGAAAATGTGGATCCAAACTCTGAAGCACTGATTATGCAGATCAAAGCTACAATCTGGTATTGGTTATGGGGAGCTCCTTAGCGCAAGCATCATTTCTTTGACGAGTTGGTGGTCACCTGGGAGTCTACTCTGGGTCTTTGAGTGCTTGTTTCCTTTTTGTTTGTTTTTCTTTTTTTTTTGTTGCCTACAGGCTTAGATTTGGTGAGAATCTGTCTCACCATTTATGTTTGGCCTTGTTTTTCTTATAGTACATATCAATCAAAAGTTTTACTTTTTTTTTTTAAAAAAAAAAAAACAATAATAACCACCGCGAAGATTGCTTTCTTCCCATGCTAAAAGTGATTTTGCAGAAATTCAATTCATACTATTTCCTTCAAATTTCTATTCTTGAATACCAAACTTCAATTTTAACTGAAATTACATTGCACAAATTAAATATTTATTTACATTGCACAAATTACATATGATGTTAGGAGAATTTGATGCTAAAGAATAAGTCTAAACAGAGGAAAGAATATGCTATCTGAAATACGACGTGAACCAAATATAAAGTCTGACAAACAAAAAAAATGTAGTTCTAATTTTGCTTTATTCAAACTAATCTTACATTAAGAAATCTATGCGTACATGGGCTTGTATGCTGAAAAAATAAAAGTTACCTGATAACCAGTGGAGGTAAGAGAAAGAGAGAGATTGAGACTAAGATTGATAGTGGACATAAATCAAACTAAAAAAGGAGGAAGTAATGAAGATCACCTGACAAGCAACAATAATAATAAAAATAACACTAAATTGAGATTGAGAGTGGTGAGTGTAGATATTGTTCTTCGTAATTCTCCTGTCATAACCAGAAGACATATAGTTCAAAATTAATGAAATTGTATTTAGAAATAAACAACATTAAGACTACCCTTATAGAAAATAAATATCTTCTAATTAAATCTAGTTCTTAAAGTGTTGTTCACTTTAAAAATCTAACTATAGTCTGCTAAAAGACAAAGTAGCTTATATCAAGAGAATAAGAAAACAATAGACAAAATTTTGAAGAGAAATGTAGTGGTAAATGAAAAGCTCATGGTTTTTACTGTGGTTTTTTTTTATTTCTCATTAGCCTGCCCTTCAAGGACCATCATCAGGTAAGAGAAAGTAAATAATACCCTGATATGTTGAGGTACATGCTCTGATGATGATCATATAAGAGACTGTCGTCTACGGCAATCACCATTTTAAAAAGTTAGCAAACTTTGTAACTATTAGGTGTTATTTCAAAAACCTGTGTTATCTCTATACCGTAATAGAAGATTCCAAGAGCTCAATTAATATGAAGCTGATTCAGTTGAAACCATTCAAAAATAAATATTTGTATTTCATGTGATATGACTGTCCACTGGACCAATGTAATAGAGACTCATCTCCTCAAATAGTGATGAATTAGAACCACTGATCAGCTTTTTAGTGTTCTCGAACTATTATTCCTAAATCTTTTGATTAGTTGTATCTTATATTGCAATCAAATTAGAACGATAAATCTATCTACATAGACAGGTAGACACAACACTAATTAAAATTGCATCATTAGCCAGTCTTTTCTCTGATGTTGGTCCTAGCCTAATTATTATGACCCTGATTGCAGTCAATTATCTGTTGAGCTTGTATTGCAGTATGCAGAGAAATCTCCTTGGAATTTTCAACTTAGTTCTCTTAGCATAGTCATTAGTCGACATATGTCTAGGGAGGTTGATGGCTATAAATAAAGAGGTGGTGTTTGACCACTTAGTTGAAGTTGTGTATTGACTTTGAGTCATTCATTTGGTCCTATAACTTCAAATATGAAGGAAATGAATAGGTTGTTAGGAAGTTGAACAGTCGAACCAGTAGGCCCATTATATGTTCAACTCTTAGAAGGTTGTGGGTTCTATTGGAATGTGTTGGCTTCCAGTGCGGTAGCTGAAGTTGCCTAATTGTTTACATAAGTGGAGGGGATGATGCCTTGTTCATCATTTGTCTTGTGCACAAGCTTCAATTAGAGTTTTTGTCATGGCCTAACCGCCTAATGAACAAATTTTTTTTTTTTTTTTTAAATTGTTTCAATAACATGCTACGAGCCTAAGAAGCAATCAAGCAATTGTCTTGTGCACCCCAGCCATACCCATTCTATAGGAAAGAAACAATAGAACAACATCTTCTTCCAAAAAATCTACATATTGTGGAAAATGAAATCTTTTGATTCTGTTGGTGCAAGTCCATATGACAAAAGATTGTATTAAATTTCATGTTCCAAATTTCTTTGTAAACAGTAGTATCAAATTAAAAGTTGATCAACTTGGCATAATGAGCATCATCATTTAAACCTACAGGGTAGTAACACCAAGCACATATTATTGAAAAAGCTCTTCAGGTGAAACCAAGCACATATGCGCAATAGGAAGACAAGAATCTTTGATTAACAAAACGTTTTGTATGCTACTTGTGATGGACAAGATGTAGTCATCACTTGCAATATAGTCTTCTCTATATACTACACTTCTCTTGTATAGGAGCACAGAATCAAGCACCATCACTTGCAATATAGTCTTCTACACTATACTAGTTGCAAACTGTCAACCTAAAATTAAATTTTGAAAAGTAAAAGTGATACTGATTTTTGCTGGCTGGAAATGAATACTGAGGCTTACTGCTTAGACACCCATGTGAGAAAACAAAAGGCACTCTCCATACAGAGGTAAATCACAACTGCCACCAAGATTTCGAAAAACATGTTTACTAAACAGCTATCGCTTGATTCATCCTGAACATAATAGTTATTAATATCTTAATATTACAGAAGCAACTGCAGCAAATAGAACTAATTTAGATCACAGCAAATCATCTTAAACATTCAAACTTTCCATGATTAGAAAGTGACTTGATGGAAATGTAGGTGCCACTCAAATGTCAATAAAGTTCCATATTACAAATGCTTCCAGTGCTACAACTTTCATGAACAGCAATGAAGTGCTTGAGCGTTTGTGGTTAGCTTAAGCTTCAGATGTTTGAAACACAGTTTCCACTTCAGCAATGACAGTTCGAGCTTCATCAATTTCTGCTCCTTTCTCCTGGTTTGACTCTAACTCGGCCTGAAATACAAAGCTCGCATAAGAAAAATGGTTAATTACAGATTACAGTGGTTAAATAATCCAGCCACTTCTCTATTATTCATTTAGGTTAATGTGGTAACAAACTAACAATGACACTCTTATAGCTTATGAAATTAAGGAATCTCCAGCGAGATGCTCAAATCTGATGTAACCCTCAGGCCGTAAAAAGTAAATGCTACAGTTGAAATGGACAATTATATAAAAGTTTTGTACGTAACTATGCAAGGAGATAGATGGTTATATATGTCAGAACCAGGTAAATAGTCACAAGTTCAATTTTTCCTTTACAGAAAACATTAATAGCTAGCACTAGATTCATCTCCCCAGAAATAGACATGAAATTATTGTACTTAAAGTTCAGCCAAGTCCTTCCATTTTACTTCACGAACGCTACATAGTACACTCAATCCTAGAATAATTTTGAAATTAAAACTAGTATTAGAGTACAACATAGATGGGGTTTGGTGCAAATACTTCAAAAGGTAACCGGTTTTTGAACTTTTACATCAAAGAATCACTTGAGTGAATCTTAAGCTTCAAACATCTTAAATTGTACGATCAATTGTTGCAATTATAAATTGGCTAACAGCCTGCTATCTGGTATCTGGATTGTATCGAAATAAGATTTGAATCTGGTTTTGTGAAATGATATTTTACCAGAGTTTCTTTTATATCAGCTAAAGATGCTTCAAGGCGCTTGCGACAATCAGGAATCATCATCCGTGATTCAGCCAAAACATTCTCCTGTCAAATAAAGTGATAATAGGTTATAAATTCATATATATAATTTAATGCCAATTCACAAAACAAACAGAAAAAAACGCATCAATGTAATGAAAATATCTTTAGAAATGAAGGTTCTGCTTCTTCCGAGTATATGCTAGGGTTTCCACTCATCCCCAGGAGGTTACTTAATAGAGCTGTTTCTAATGCCTTATAGAACATATTATCCAAAGTTTATACCTTGTTCTGCAGCAGCAAATGCTAGTCACAATAAAACTTACAACAAAATTGCTTTAATCATTAGTCCGCTGTTGTGCTATCGTTATCTTTGAGGTAGCTAAACTATCTTTGCTCTGTTATGGACTACCTATAGATATCACTTGACTGTATACACTATAGTAAAATTTCGCTCATGGTACTTATAAGCAAGGTTTCGGTTTAGTTTTCCTAGCCTATACTTGTTTGCGGTACTACATATAAGCAAGTCTCGTTCTTTTCATTTTCCAATGACAATTGCTTCACTTATCATCAGTAAAAATTTATAGAAGGTCACATCAAGTCATAAAAGAAGAGTGGCAAACTATAAGAAACATTCTTTACCCTTGAGATCGTGGAACAAAGAAGGCTATTTTATTGTTAGATATAAATGTTGTTGCAACTTGCAAGCCATAAAATAAAGGAATAACTTTCGTAATTTAGTTATAAGAATTAAATTATTTCTACGAAGCGAGCACCAAAAGTACAAAGGACTGATGGGGATGCTGCATCCACATGGAACTAGGACATCCAGCTAGGTTGGCACCCCTTAGCCTACTATATATTGTCTCCCTACCTCTAGGAAAATAAGAATAAAGGATAGAGGTACTGACTCAAGCTACAAGGAACAAAAACATAAATAGGAATATAGTACATTCAGATTATAAATATTTTCCTATATAACGTGTCTCCAATTTTTCTTTTTATTTTACTTTTGATAAATAAAAGGTCTACAAAAAGTTTGAAAAGAAAAAAGTCAACCAATAACAGAGAATGGGAATTTCAAACCCTCCTCATTTCGTCTGGTATTAATTGGACCTTTAAGTACTGAGCTCTTCACAAGAGGTGGGCAGTTGGTTCTCTATCTCTTCCATTTTTTGGGATTGGAATAGGTAAGTTAAATAATATATTGGGGATTGGAAAAGGTAAATTAAATTTGGGGGAAAATGTGTATAAAGAATTTGATTATTTGCCCAAAAAAACCTTTGGACGAAGTAATTCACTGATTCTTATATCTAAAGATGGTGTATAATCTAAAATAGTTGAGTGATATAGCAACTGAATTTCAGAAGGATAATTGCACAGAGGATAGGTCATTAAAGTAGAAGATATTATCTGATTTGAAGCTATCATAAACTCTGCCTCTCGCTGGCAAAATTACCAGGGAGGTCAGATATCACAATTTATACATAAGACAGTGATAACTTTAAATTTTAATGGGAAAACACAAAATGTATGACAGAAACAGTTGTTTTATTTCTTTCAAGTAACATTTTGCTGACATGACATTATATATTTACTTAGACCTGGATGCGTGTCAAACGAAAGTAAAGATGTGGTTCATTTGTGTAGAATGAGGACACACGCCTAACTTTAGAATTCACTGATTTTCACAACAGAGATTACAGTCTAGTTGCAATTTGGGATACTGTTCAGCCTATATTTGTTTTCGAGATAATCATTACTTCACCAGTTCATTAGAAAAAATAAATAAATAAAATACTGTCCATGCCTGCTGCTTAAGATCATAAGGGTCAGCTCCTTTCTCTTTCATATCAGCAGTTTTAGCTGCTTCTCTCTCCACCTCTTTCTCATAAGACCGGAGCTCTTTTATGACGCGCTTGCAAGTACCCGTCTTGATTTTCAAATTTCTTAGTGTAGCCATATGAATCTGCACAAAATAAACATTTTCTTCAGTTGAAATTATATTAAGAGTTAAGATCCATCAATCAAAACCAGACTCTTTTCTTGTTAAAGATCACTGCATAAGCACATAAAGCACTAAGATCATTTCTGAGGACTAGACCAAAGGAATAACGGCCCTGTAATATCTAAGGACTAAGATCATTTCTGAAATATCTTTAGTTGTCCCCTGCTCGGGTCCAAGCAGATTCTCATTAGTCATCAAGCTCAGTTAAGTTAAACCTCTTAAACCTCAGATTCGGTGAATTTGTAAGTCTATAATGCACTTCTACCAAAGATAATTTTCCTAATACTGCTTATTCAGACTTTTAGGGAGTTGTAGACTGATCACCCTAGAAGACTAAGATATTTTATTAGTGGAATCTATGTTGTCAAACACGCCATCAGTTCATTAAATGGCACTACAAAGCTAAACACTTCTCAACCAGTGAATGTAACACATTTTGTGTGCTTTGTATGAAGGAGCAGAAATGGCATTTTTTCAGGCACAAACAGCTCAACTTGCAACATATGATGCTGAACGCAAAGCCTTGATTTGACACTGGTTGGGAGGTCATACCATGAATATACACAGTTTAGGGACCTTATATTTGTCTATTCGACTGTCGTCTTACACAGTTTAGGGAACATATACACAGTTAGTTGGTGTGTAGCAGCTGTTGGATGTAGAGTAATTAAGATAGGTAAAACCCTAAAACTCAAATCATAAAAAACTTCATTACAGTACTTCTGTTTTCTATAATCATGTAGCTTTGTTTATTTACCAGACCAGAGAATACACATTTTATTAATTATGACTTAGGAATAGATTGTGGGACTTGAAATGCTGATTCAATAAAAAAAAAAAAAAAAAAACCATTATATTGGTTATGGATTTGAGAGTTAAGACCTAGTTTTTACTGATATGAACAACTGAACAAGAAAGGCGAAACGCAAATTAATTCTACTGCATCCACTTGATAAGCAATGCACTTCTAGAGTTCTGGTTACTTGGTTTGTACAGTACCCGTGGCTCAACTTGACAACTTATGTAAATGGTTATATACTCAAAACTTCCTCGAGATTCTAACCAACTAAAAACTTTATGATCTTATTCTTAACATACTCCAATAGACACATTATAGTGATCTAATCAAGACTAGAAACTAAACAATTGCATCAAGTTTCAAAATCAAAACATCCAGAATCTTCTTTTTCTACTACATTTCAATTCAAAATTTTCAAAACCAAATCCAAAATAACTGAAATAAATAGAATTCGATTAGATAGAAAGCAGAGATTGAAAAAGAAGAAAACCTTGAGGTACTGTGGAAGAACGGGATTCGAGCGCACGTTAGAGGGCGTACATCGAGATTCGCAAAACCACCACAATAGCAACAACAACAACTCTTCTCTCGTTCTTCTTTTTCTTCTTCTTCTTCTTCTTACTTCTGAGATCTGTAAGAAGATTTTGCTTAACGCGATGATGCGGTTGTTGATCGTTCGAATCTCTTTCTTTCAGAGCTAACTTCAGTGATCGAAATGCTAACTGACCAACGTATCCAGAGCAAATTGGGCTCATTGACAACTCATTAAAGTCCGTTACTTAATGGATATTTCATATTGGGCCTATATATTTGAATAGCCCAACAAAATTTCAATAATCGTAAGGGGTATTTAGACTTTGGGACACCTAATAATAGGGGTATTAGGTCTTGGTCTAACTTAACGATGTAATTAGGTTTTGGGGCACCCTTCCGTCAAGACTGACAGTTGACCTATTTGACCGTTTGTTGACTTTGGTCAAGATAAAACATATTTCGTAAATAACCAAAATATCCCTAAAGTCACGT
This sequence comes from Aquilegia eximia, assembly GCA_023053565.1. NCBI lineage: Eukaryota > Viridiplantae > Streptophyta > Magnoliopsida > Ranunculales > Ranunculaceae > Aquilegia > Aquilegia eximia. Next base: position 84,481 of record JALIGU010000050.1, read on the forward strand.
GGTAGTTACATGTTCCATTTACATTTGAAACTCTTAACAGCCATGTGTCAAACATCTAGAAAACCTATCTGACGGTTATGGTGATAGAACTTGGAAACATATTTCAAAAATAGTAGTTGTCGGTCTATACTTTCTCTTCATGATAAATAGCTCTTATCACCACCACCACCATCTACATCAACATTTCTGATTTTATTATACCTTATTTCCACGATTCCATCCATCACAAAAGAAGAATGAGAGGTGCAAAGGTTATAGTTATTATCCCATAGGTAAACTTACTCATTAATGGCAGAAAAGGTGTCCCAAAACCTAAATAAGAATGAGGAAGGTGGTACTAAAAACTAATTCTGTAAAATACAGGTATTAATATTTCCTAATTTTTTGAATTTGGTTAGGCCTATAATCTGATGTGCAAGAAACAGTTCAATTAATAATTTGCATTCAATATATGCATTCCAAATACTGAAAATATATGTTTCAAAGCTAACAACAATAACAATATCAAAAATCGATAATGTATCTTAGCCATCATAAAAAATACCATAATGTATCGAAGGCGTCACAAAATATACCAAAACCCAAAATGTATCTAAGCCATCCCAAAATATACCAAAATTTATCTAAGCCATTACTAAGTACTTCTAAAATAAGAAAAGGGCTACTGATCCCTCTGTGCACTATAAGGATAAAACCATCCATCCCACCCTTTGAGAGGTGCACCCCCACTCATAGTTGCACCACCTCCACATTTGCTGCTCCATCTCTCACATTCGCTCCACCACTTCTCACATTTGCTCTACTAGTAATTGCACCACCTCTGCCATTTGTTGTTGGAACGGTAATTACCGCGCCAACATTTCTTGCCAGTATAGCTATTACATGTGGACAATTCTTAGACGTTAGATTCGATTAAAACTAATAGATTTAATCAATGGTTACATTCATATCCACATGTTTTCATTTTCTTTGCATTCATTCTCACGTTGTTTGCACGTGTAAGGCTAGTTTCGCTATTTTAAAAAATTAAACTAGTCAAACCAGTCAACAAACAATAAAATTAATCAACAGACGGAAGGGTGCCCCAAAACCTAATTACATCATTAAGTTAGACCAAGACCTAATACCCCTATTATTAGGTGTCCCAAAGTCTAAATACCCCTAATCGTAACCTTGTTTCTGTACCATTGATTCGTGCCAAACTTATCGCAACTGATTTCCATATCATCTGTTTTGTTTTGAGGTATTCGTAGAAATGGGTTCCTCACCCACATTACATCAATATCCTGCAGTATAGACAAAGAGTACACAGTTAGTGTTAATCATGGAAACATATATATGGAAACGGAAGTATGAAACCATGCATGCTCATTGTTCGGGCTATGTATTAACCATATTTGTGAGGTTGGTCAATACATTAATGAAAGATGATGTGTAAATGATATGAACAATAATAATAAAGTAGAGACATGAACACCATTGTTTACGTGGTTCGGCAATTGTGCCTACATCCACGGAGAGGGAGAAAGAAGTTTATTATAGTAGTGGTGGTGATACAAAATGGGAGCTCGATTATGAGGAGATGAGCTCGAGAGAGATGAGACCTGAGAGGTGAGGTCTCATCATGAGAGATTGGGGAGGTCGTTGATCATGAGACCTCACCATGAGATAGTGTTGAGAGCATTAGACTATGAGAAGATGAGAGGAATGAGTGATTTGCCTTCATATTTATAGGCTTACAATGTAACTCCATTCCTAGCATTTAATGAGGTAATGATGAGAGAATATCTTTGTAGTAATTGGCTTTAACTTTGTAACTTGTGTCATCAAGAGAGAGCCCATTAGATGTTGACACGTGGCACCATGATGGACGGTAGAGATAGTGCCACATGTATGTTGTATATAGTACCCCTACATAAGCCCCCTATTTTTAGGTCGAACGGGGTTCGGGCTGAAAAGAAGTAAACGAAACGATCTAGCCCCCAAAATGAATAAAATCTGGGGTTCCTTAACGAAGTCGATCCGCCCCAAATTTTGATGAGCTTGATCATTGAGATTTGCAGGACGCGATGAAGGTCCCTTGTGGTAATGGCAACTCGATCATGACTTTGTGTACAACGAGCTAGTTAGTTCCAGGGAGTGGTAGCTCGTTCAGAAGGCATGTAGACGGGATGGACGGCTGCAAGCAGGTCGTACTGAAGTGGGTCCTCTTGTATGCGTGGGTGGTTGGTCTCGGTCATGCTTTAAGGTGGTCGCGTTTTTGTGATCGAATTGCATAGACCTGATAATGTTAGCATGTGAAACATTATAAAATTCAATAAAAGACTTACATGGAATTGTACGCCTTCCTTATGACTTGTATGTACTATCTTTGCCGTCTTGTGATTGGACACTTCGATAGATGTGGCACTTTGGAGTGCAAATGTAGCTCGTTTGAGAAAGAGCATTGGTTGACCAAGTGTTTTGAGAGTTACTTGGAACCTTTTGGTGCCTGATCTAGTGAATGGTCGCAGCGTGGAGACCTGTTTGACAATTCTCGGGCATGTGGCCTTTGTGGGTCTGCATTGCTTTGAGAGTGAATGTGTTCGACCAGGGGTGTGGCTAGAGAATTGTGGTTGAGGTCGTCCAGCATACGAGTGACTCACTAGTCAATGAGGGTGGCCATATTTTATATCAAGCATTTCACTTGTAAAGAGTTCAGTGAAAGCAATGTGGCACATTTGTGCAAAAATAGCTCATGGGGAGTGAGGTCGTGTTCATGTGACCTGCACATAGAGAGAGCTACAAAAAATATCATTAATATCTAATTGTGCCAATAATAAGTTAAAGAAATTAGATAAAGTGAGAATAGCCCCCTGTATGGCATAAATATTCTTGAGGTCGTTGAAAAACCTGTAATTTGAGGAGGTCGTTGATAGACCTGGTGAGGTCCCAATTAGAGACCTGAACATGACGTGAGGTCGCGACGAGACCTTAGTGTTGGAGAGATTGCAATTAAAGACCTAATGAAGTCGTGATTAGGGACCTGACGAGGTCGCGATTAAGGAGCCTGACGAGGTCGTGACTAGAGACCTGGCATGAAGTAAGGTCGCGACGAGACCTGAGAGGTCGTTGGCTTAGAGACCTGAATATGAGCGACGAGACCTGAGCTCGCTAGTTTAGAGACCTAAATGTGTGAGGAGTTTTCTGCAAGACCTGAGAACTCCATTAGTGGGCTTGGTGAGAACTGGTGGAGTGGATAAGTATACTTTCAGCTCGGTAAAAGCTTGCTCGCATTCTTCTGTCCATTGATACGCAACCCCTTTTCTAAGAATATGAAGCATTGGTCGGCATTTGGGAGTTTATACTATGCCATTAGCTTTTGAATGATTTGCTTCCATATGAATAACCAAGGTCTTGAAATTTGCCTGGCTGAGATTTAGAAACTTAGAAAATCATTAGTACTTGCGGTCGAGAAAGAGCCCCCTTGCTTATTGTATAAGATCGAACAAGTAAGATAAAAATCGATTCGGCACGACTCAGATCGATTATGCACATATGAGGTTGCCAAAGTGCTGGTCGTGCATTTGAGATCACTAAGAAGTAATCATGAAGCAATAATTATTTTTCAATGTCAACCCATGTGAATGTCACCAAGCTATGATAAAGACAAATTAACTTTGGAGTCAAATGTCAAATTAATACTCCAATTGCAACTGATGGTGTAATGGCAAATAAAGAGTAATTAATGATATATATGTAACTGATGCATGACATACAGAGCGACCATGTGATGTCGAGCTAATCAGGTCGCCTTGGTACAAATGGATTCAATTCTACCCAAATATACAAGTTGCATATAACAGTAAATGTTGAATGCTAAATGATTTCCATGTAATAGGTTGTATGAAGAAGCAATGATTAAGAATGACAATCATATAAACGATGCCAAAGATTAGTGGATCGTTTTGACGGACAAATAGAGAAACAGTAAATATAATGATACTTATCTTGTTTTTGCCGAGCTTCACAATAATTGTGACCAAGATTGCTTTAATCCCCCATTGTGAGTTGTAATTCTACCTTTTAGAATTTGTTGAATTTTTGAAAGTCACCACTTTGAGAACCTTACAACAATGGTGTAATGGTGGGGTTGGTGGGTGGAATTCGCTTGAGAAAATCCCAAGTCCCTGTAGTCGGCGCCAAATGTATTAACCATATTTGTGAGCTCGAGAGAGATGAGACCTAAGAGGTGAGGTCTCATCATGAGAGATTGGGGAGGTCATTGATCATGAGACCTCACCATGAGATAGTGTTGAGAGCATTAGACTATGAGAAGATAAGAGGAATGAGTGATTTGCCTTCATATTTATAGGCTTACAATGTAACTCCATTCCTAGCATTTAATAAGGTAATGATGAGAGAATATCTTTGTAGTAATTGGCTTTAACTTTGTAACTTGTGCCATCAAGAGAGAGCCCATTAAATATTGACACGTGGCACCATGATGGACGGTAGAGATGGTGCCACATGTATGTTGTATATAGTACCCCTACAGGCTAGATCTATATGGGTGGAATTTTGGAAATGTACATGGGTGGCGGCCGTGCCGGGCTAGATTTTAGGCTGTAGTATATGGGTGAGCTAATTATTTGAATTGGTCCAGTCAGACAAATGTATAGCACATGAAATTTTGGTGGTAGTGACAAGGGACTTTGCTACTTATAGCATTTCAAGTCAATAGAATTTTAATGCAAAATGCAAATACAGTACTAAATAACCCTGTTAAAGAGTAGTACATATGTTTATCAAAAAAATATATAGTACATGATTCGATTCTTCAAACTGGTGAACAATCTGTACTTTCTACTTTCTTGTATATATGGGTTCATCTAGCTTAGCTTGTAGAGTATGAGCAAGATAAAGTATATTCATGTTAAAGCTGAGAGAGAGAGAGCAAACAATATCTATCAAGGATTCAAGGTGAAGGTGATTGATCACTATTCACTATCCCAAAATTCCAAAAGCCCATGTGTACCAATGAGAAAAGTTAAACAGCTCATAATGGGAGTTTTGGAAAAGATCGGCATACCGGGTAAGATGCTAAACTGGATTTTTAAATGTATCTCAACAACACACTACTCCATAAGAGTTAATGGTAAGGATGTGGGTTTCTTTAAGGGGAAAAGAGGGATACGCCAAGGTGACCCTCTTTCTCCCCTTCTCTTTGTTTTAGCTATGGAATCTTTCAATAAAATTATGTCTACACTTGCTAATTCACAAGAGTTTCACACTCACCCAAAATGTACTAACCCACTTGTAACGCATCTATGCTTTGCAGATGACTTAATGATCTTTTGCGCAGGTGACAAAGATTCTGCCTTTTCTATCAAACAAGCTTTGCACAAGTTCCACTCCCTATCTGGTTTAAAAGCTAATGCTCTGAAAAGTAGCATATTATATGGTGGAGGATCGACAAATGATAGAGAATCTTTTTCACAAATCCTTGAGATGTCGTTGGTGGAGCCCCCCATTACGTACCTCGGGCTACCACTGCTTGCATCAAGATTGTCTAGGGCTGATTGTTTGCCTCTACTAGAGAAGATGACTGATAGAATTAATTCATGGACTTCCAGAGTTCTTTCGTATGTCGGCCGACTTCAACTCATAAACTCAATTATCATGAGTATGCAGGTATACTGGAGCAGTGTGTTCCTACTCCCAAAAGAAGTCATTTATGATATTAACAGGTTGTGTAGCAATTTCTTGTGGGAAGGAGCTTCAAACAATAAAAAACAACATAGAATCAGTTGGAAAAGGATTTGTATGCCGAAGAAAGAGGGTGGGCTAGGAGTGAAAGATCTTAAAACTTGGAATCTAGCTGCTGTCATGAAACTTACATTCAGAGCTGCTGATAACAACCAATCTCTTTGGAGTCAATGGGTGAGACATAACCTTATAAAAAACCAACACTTCTGGACAATGCCGATCCCACAAGACTGTTCTTGGGCATGGCGAGGAATATTGAAAGCAAGAGAGAGAGCTCTTGAGTTTTCTGAACTGCAGGTAATGGAAGGCAATAGCTCATTCTGGTATGATCCATGGTCGCCATTGGGTATTCTGCGAGAGGTAATCAGCAGTGAAGCTAGATACGCATCAAACATCAGAGATAATACCAAAGTTTGTGCCTTTATCAACAATAGGAGGTGGAGGGTACCCCCTACTAGCCCCTTGGAGATGCAGACCTTATGGGAGGCCTTGAAGGATAAACCAATTGGTTCTAATAACATGTCAGATAAACTAGTTTGGAAACCCCACCCCAAAGGGAAATTCTCTATCCGAACAGCCTATGAAGTATTGAGACCTCGAAATGCTACTAAGCCATGGACAAAAATCATATGGGGTAAACACATCATACCTAGACACTCATTTATCTTATGGCAGGCAGTACAGGATGCGCTACCTACTCAGGACAAGCTGGTTGAATGGAACAAGGTAAATATTTCTAATTGTTTTCTCTGTAGTCAGGGCCTCTCAGCTATGGACCAAAACCAGCTACCAGTGCCTCATGATAGAGTTCATCGGCCTAAAGCAAGGACACCGTGGTATCCAGCAATCTGCAGTGAGCAACTCTATAACTACACTACAAGTAGTAACTCTCTATCAATGAAGAACTGGAGAGCCCTCCCAACTGCATCCAGCAGAGCACCCTTAATTGAACATCTCTTCCATTTGTTTTTCAACTGCACCTTCTCAGCTACACTCTGGAACAATGTGCTTACTTGGTGTGGTATTCAACGACTTAATGTAACCCCACACATGGAATGGATATGGATTTTCCATAGCTTCACAGGCAGGGGTTTAAACAAATTAATGGCTCAAGCTGCCTTAGCTGCTACAGTTTATTGGATTTGGTGTGAAAGAAACATACTTATGTATGGGGATGACTTAAATGAAGGAAGGCCTCTTTTTCTGATGATAACCAGGGACATCAAGTTAAGGATGGCTGGCTTAAAAAAGAAATTTAAGGATACTGATGCAAATAAGCAAGCTGCTCAAAGATTAGGAAAGAATGATCTGATTAGGCAGACACAGATTAGAGCTATGAGATGGAGAGCCCCACATGAAGACTGGTTACTACTGAATGCTGATGGTTCATTGGAAGAAAACAGGGCTGGGTATGGCGGCATCATTAGAAACAATGCTGGTGAAGTTCTTGTGGCATTCAGCGCAGGTTCTCATGCAAGATCAATTTTATATCTTGAACTAAAGGCCATTGGACATGGGTTAGAGCTGGCAACAGAGTTGGGGATCAAGAAACTGCACATTCATTCTGACTCCATGCAAGCCATCAGAATCCTACAAAGGAAAACTACTGCAACTTGGAGAACTACCATAATGGTAGATATTATGTGGGAAACCATGAACAAACTGGAAGAGGTCAGAATTGAACACATACCAAGACAACTAAACAAACCAGCTGACTGGCTTGCACACCTCAGTGATGATCATGACGACATAGTATCATTTTATCCTCCATTGCAGGAAGAATTACAAACACTTGTAAACTCTGACACTAAAGGCTTATTGTACTTTAGGAAATTTTGATCTACAATAAACTGGTAGGGGTCCATGCCAAACCCCAGGTTGACATTTGCAAAAAAAAAAAAGTGTTTACAGAGTGCACTATGTAACTGCACGCGCTTTGCGCCTGTTCTTATTTTTGACTATGCACATTGGTTGCCTATACATCCATCCTATATTTTTTGGGGATGGAATCCTGTACATCCAATGTTCCCTTATCAAATCTCACAAAGTGCTTTAGAATTAATGGGTTTCAACACTATTCAGTCAATAAATCACTAATACAGTAAAACCTCGATAAATAAATGTTCGATAAAGTAATAACCTCATTTAGATAATAATTTCTTCCAGTCCTGATTTGGGCATGTGTACTAAAGTAATAACCTCGCAAAATGCATTAAGTAATAAAAAAATTTGAATCCTTAAAGGCCCAACATAAATATAAATTAATAATTACTAAATTCCATACAATCTATATATTGTTGAACTTTTATTTATAAATTCATTTTTTCTGAAAATATGCATCTAAGTTGTTTGTTTTTTCTATGTACCCAAACCAAATTCAACCCCATCCTTATTTTTGTAAAGTATTAACAACTTCCCGAATATTTTGCTCATATTGGCCCTGCTTGGTTATCCCGCAAAAATTTGCATGAAAGGCCCTGCTTGGTTACCCCGCAAAAATTTGCATGAAATTTAGCCTAATTTAATATGCTTGAAACTCTTGATAATTAGTTTTATGAACAAAATTTATGCAAAAGTTTGGTGCTATTTCAAAAGTGCAAAAATTTTACACCTTTCTCTAATAAACTTAGTAGGGGACCATTTATGATTATCTCATGTTTATGCAAAGTTTAAGTGGGGGACCAATAGGGTTTAAGCTAAAATAGGTGGGGGTCCATTCAAATTAAAGAGTAAACTTGGGAGGGACCACTCTAACTATAGATGGGTCAAAATTTGCCTTTTTTGCAGCCCAAACAAGCAGGGCCAAATTTAGCCTAATTTAATATGCTCGAAACTCTTGACAGTTGGGTTTATGACCAAATTTTATGCAAAAATTTAGTGCTATTTTAAAAGTGCAAAAATTTCACATTTTTTTCTAATAAACTTAGTAGGGGACCATATATGATTATCTCATACTTACCTAAGGTTTAGGTGGGGGGACCAAGCTAGATTAGTTGGGGACCATTTAAATCAAAGAGTAAATTTGTGAGGGACCACTCTAATTATAGATGGGTAAAGATTTGCCTTTTTTGCAGCCCAAACAAGCAGGGCCTATAATAGCAAATAGTTATATTAATATGATTATTACTTGAAATGCTTCTTTCGACCAAATATTTGGTATAACTGAAGTATCATTTGGATCAGAATCATGTTCATCATCATTTGGTGTACGATCACGTACTTGTTGTCTTTTAATTTTTTTTTCTTTGACTACATACATAGATTGAAAATCTTTTACAAAATAAAAACATAGATTAAAAATCACCCTTTAAAATAATAAATATTAATTTATTAATAAATTAATATATTATTTATTTATCGATAAATAAATAATCTCTAAAGTAATATATTTTTTCAGTCCCAAGGGTATGCATTTATCGAGGTTTTACTGTAATACTTGAGTTTTCTTCAAAGTCAAGTTTGAGAAATTATAGTCCATGAGCTTAAACAACTCTTCAATACTATTGGTCAAAAAGTCAAAAAAAACATGACATCGTCAAGCATTATTATAAATAAACTCATAAAGTTTGGTTTCATAGGCTCCACAACTATTTTTTACTACTGTTACAAGTATATAACACAGTATAATTATAAAAAAAAGGGACACACGTCGGTACTTTTGTGTCTGGAGATGCAGTAACAAAAAAAAAAAAAAATTTAACTGTAGACTTGAGACTGTATGGAAACCCAGACCCATACCCAATAATACCCCAGTTGCCTTTATAAGTAGTTTAGATTATATACACAGTTACATACATGACTACACCGTCTACACGAGATAACGTGAATCAAATCCGCAAGTTTTGGTCCACTCAATACATATTTTTATGACACATTCACAATACTATTCACATTTTCTTTCTTACAAGTTACAACCTATACACTAATTCAGTAATTTGCCATTTTAATATATGCTTAATAATCCTTAATCCATGTGAAACATCTTTCATCATTTTAAAGTATTCTGACGATGTTACATATAGGTAATCAAATTATATATGGACATATGGTTGAAAAAGATGATTATATTAAGGTGATAACCATCTTAATAAGATCTTTGTGAAGTTTCAATCAATCACGCAATATGAATTGGCAATTTGGTATGACAAAGTCTTCACATGTGTACAACTATTTCAACATAATACATAGAAATGTATACGTATTAGTAATTAAGTTTGAATCATGAACATACCGTGAAGATGAAGCTGTATCCACGTTGAAGAACATCAGCAAGAAAAAGAGTTCTTCTCCACATCATATTAATAAAATCATGAGACATATACAACATTTCACCACCAAAATCAACACCATCAGTCACAAGTCTATAGCAATGAAGTCGAAGAAACATGCATCGATCATAAGCAATTTGATCCATTGCAACTAAAAGAAGATGATTGATTAAGAATTGTATATCTTCTCTAGCAAAAAACTGTCAAGAAATAGATCTAACATTGGTTTGTCTCTGTATTAACCTATTTCCAGATTATGCATTAACGAGGTCAGGTCGTTGTTTAGCTGACCAAGGGGGGAATTTGAGATCGGGGGTGGCTATACCTCAATAGATTGCCTACGTACTCTAGCTCGAGGGAGTGGAACTTAGAGATCAAGCCATCGTAGTTCTGTCTATATAGAAGATGAAAGGGCGCAGATCATGGGATCTTGCGGATTCTCCGACATCTTAATGAATACATAATCATGGCATTGATTATGTAACGAGCGAGAATATTCTCTGTGGATTGATTAAGGGCACGTGCTTATAAAGAGGTCGCCAACAGTCATATGGTCGAGCTGCTCTGGTCGGTCTTTAGTTGGGTCGTGCAATGGGCAACCTGGTGGAATGTTGGGCAGGCCACATGTCGTGTTTTGATTCGCTGTTGTATCTAGTACCCCTACATAAGCCCCCTCTTTTTAGGTCGATTGGAAAATCAGCCTGAAAAGACCTTTTGTCTTCTGGACGAGCTTGTAGAAACGACCTCGTTTTTTGAATTTTTGATACTGTATACTTGGCTGCCATGCATTGCTGTTTTCTACCATCATTGCGCTTCGTGGGGAAGTTGAGTGGTTTCCTTGAGCAGTTAAGGTAACTGATGTACGCGTTGTCTGATGCGTTTTTGTCTGACACGTGGAATGATCCAACGGTGGATGTATAGAGTCGAAGTAGTGGGTAATAACTGCAAAGATTGTGTTGTCTGCTTTTGATCTTGTCCATTGGATCGATGGCTGGGATCCTTTGTCGACTTGTATTTAAACTGAAGTGTGATATTGAATTTCTTACTTTCTTCATTTGCTCTCTCGAACTGCTGCCGTTTTCTCATTGCGACCTGAAGATCTTGAGAGCTCTTGAGGTGAGTACCTTCTTCCTTGTTTTTTCATTTCTTCCTGTTTTTCTTTTAGTTTGAGAGATGTCAGAAGGTAGTGATTCACAGAACGAGCATTTGAGTAGAGAAAATGTTGGTTGTTACGAGTCAGAAGATGAGAGGACTCGATCTGGTGATGATGTTTGCTCCCCTAGTCGAGTGGAGGAGCATTTAGATGAAGATAGCCCTGTAAGCAGTGGTCCTCATGGGGAGGATAGCTCTGATGACGAGATGGTGGAGGGTGAAAATGGTTGTTTGCACCATGTAGTTAACCATTCCTATGTGAAGAGGCATCTTGCATTTAGGAAAAGCTATGGGTTGGACTCCATTAGTAATCTGGAGATAAGGTTTCTAGGAGATCGTTTGCTTACAGAAGCGTATCGACCTAACAACCCTTATTCTACTGTTTTTACTTTGGTCCAATTTCGAGCTGGGCTTAGGCTACCCCTTTCTCGTTTGGTAGTTGACCTTCTGAACACAATCAAACGAGCTCTCTGCTAGATGAATGGGAACTTCTGGAGGAACATGAGGGTTATAGACGAGCTGAACAGGTCGCATAAGTGCGGGCTTACTGTAGGTGATGTTTTAGTTCATTTTTGTTTCAAACGATCTGCAAAGCTGGAAGGGGGAGGCTACAATATGCAGGTCAGACCTAGGCGTTTACCCTTGATTTATCCCGTCAGTAGTGAGCCTTGGTGGAAGGAGCCCATGCTGCTCACTGGTCGAGTCACTGAGGATAACATTTTGTTATTGTATGTCACTAGGAATTTGAATGACGAACGTAAGTTTCTAGTCGTTGGTCTTCATTTTAGAAGTGAAATATTTTTGTTGTTCTGCTCGTTGACTAGTTTTGTTTCTTTTGCAGCGATTAAAGACAACCTCCTTGTGAAGAACAACGATCTAGATTCTGTCCTGAATGTGTTTGGTTCCTGGGCTGACGAAAGGAAACTGAAGCTTCTTCCCCACTTGAAGGATTATTTCACGCCTAAATGTGGTCCGAAGATTGTTTCAGAGAAATTGGAGAGGAGAAAAGCCATGAAGAAGAATTTTCTAGCTTTGATGAAGAGAACTTGACCAAGCGATAAATCTCGAGCTAGGGGTAGCTCGAGGCCAAGTGATATTGTTTCGAGTCCACAGATCATTAGTCCTCCGACCTCCCTTCCAAAGATGCCCTCTGGGTCGAGCAGGAAGAGGTCATCCTCTAGCAATCTGAAGTTGATAGAGCAACCTCCAGTTATCCCTTCTTTTGTTCCTTCGAAAATCTTGAAAGCTCCCGAACCTACTCCCTTGTCCAGAAAGTGTGTTGTTCGTTACTCTAGTAAGGGTAAGGGTGTCTCTCATCTGAGTTTCGACCTGGTCCGTTTGAATATCTCGACGTCCAGGGAGGGAAGAACGTGGTTTATGACAATGAAAGTGCTATAGATGACCCCTGTGTTGTCCGGGCTGTTAACGAGGGCACTATTCTGGACGCTGATGCTCGAATGGTGAAGTCTCAAAGCCTTCTTGTGACCTGTTCGAAGATCAATTCTGCTATTTCTCTGGTGAGCTGAAGATTGTTATTTGATTCCTTTAACTTTGTGTTGAATGTTTTCTCACTTTTGTTGTTTTTTGTAGCTTAACGCTAGCTTCCAAAAGGTACGTCTGGTCGCTGAGGTTGGGGCGAGAGCTGAGATCGAGCAGAACGTTTTGAACAAAAAACTCGAGCAGGCCAAGAATGTTGCTCTTGTTGCCAAGATTAAGGTGAGGGATAGGGATACGGAGATTGCAGCTTTGAAGAAAGAGATGGAGGGGCTACAAGGTGAGGTTACTGCTGCTAAGGAGTCTACTGCGTACTGGGAGGGCTTCTGCAGAAAGAATGGTGCTGAGTGGCAAGAGTATTGTGATAATCTCAAGAAACAACTGTTGGGGTCGCCCGAGGGAGAGAAGACGTCGGTTGTTGATGAGCCTACTCCAGCTGCAACGCAGGACGCCTTGATGGGCCCTAATGAGGAAGTAAGAGAACTCCAGAACGAGCAGGTCGATCAAGATGACCAGATGCAGCAGTAGTGACCTTCTTCTTTTTCTTTGTCTTGAGTGATTGTGAGGTTTAAACAATTGTTTGTCTTGAAAGTTTGTTTGTTGGTGATATGTGGCCCTGTGTGGCTTAAACAATAGTCTTGAGCTGGCCTAATTTTGATCTAGTTAGCTCTTGGCGCTTTGGTTTATTTGCTGATGGTGGTTTTAAAACTATAGTCTTAGATTAGTCTAACTACGGTTGGGCTGATCTTTGGCCACCTGGTCGTTTGTTGGTTCTGGCTTGAGGCCATAAACATTAGTGACCGATCTGCTTCTGCAGGTCGATTGCGCTTTACTTTTCTGCATTTTTCTTTCTTACTGTGGATAATGTCATCTGGATCTTCTGGCGACTAGTTTCCAGGGAGTCCTGGTAGCTCGTTCAGAAGGCAGGTAGACGAGATGAATGGCTACAAGTAGGACGGACTGAAATATTTCCTCTTGCATGCCTTTTTAATGAATTTGCTTTTTTTTTTATATCTGTATGTTTCTCTTGCTTGTAGTTTGCTTTGACTTTTGCAGGTATTTTGCTTTGCGAGCTGCAGCTAGGGATTGCTGGAGTAGCCCTCAAGTAGTAGAGGTCTATGATGTAATAGAAAGTAGATCGTTTTTCCTGTAATAGTTAGCTTATTTGAAATAAATAAATAAAATGAACTTTCATTTGATTACCTTGCTCGCCCTTTACTTTCTGTTATTTGTATTGTCTGCGTGGCTAGATGGCAAACATCAAATAATAAAGTTAAGTTGAAAATTCGACCTGGGATGAGATTTGGTCGTTAGACTATGAGCTCGAGTTTACTTAGGTCCTGGGATAGTTATGACCTAAGAAGAAGAGTGTTAGTTGGAGTATAGATGTCAACTTAACACTTTTAAAAATTATCAAAAGGCTAGAGTATTGATAATTAAAGGTCTAGTGATTGAGTTTGACCTATTCAAGTCATTCATGTATGAACTGAGATGAAGGCAAAATCGAGCTCGTTTATTAAAATGTGAGAACGCATGCTTACATTTTACTGGTAGAATTTTTTCAAATGATAAACATTCCAAGGATTCTTGACATTCTCTCCTTCTGAAGTCTGGAGGCGATAAGATCCATTGCTTTGAACCTTTGTGATGATGTAAGGTTCTTCCCAGTTAGCATTGAGCTTCCCAATATTTGCATTTCTCTTGTTATGGAACATTCTTCTTAGTACGAGCTCTCCTGGTTGAAAAGCTCGAGGCCGTACTCCTTTGTTGTAAGCTCATTTTAACCTTTGTTGGTATTGCTCGAGCTTGATGGTAGCATGGTTCCTTCTTTCTTCAGCTAGGTCTATCCCGAACGACCAAGCTTGATTGTTGAGTTCAATGTCTACCAATAATGACTTGGTAGTTCTGAAAGTCAGCTCGGTTGGGATGACAGCTTCTACTCCATAGTAAAGACTAAATGGAGACATTCCCGTTGATGTTCAAGGAGTTGTTCTGTAGGCCCAAAGGATGTTTTCCAGCTGTTGTGGCCATTGGTCTTCGAGCTTTTTCTTTAAGTTAAAAAGAATATGTCTGTTCGCAGCTTCGACCTGATCATTACTCTATGGATATCGAGGAGCTGATCTGGAGTGCTCGATTTTCCACAGCTCATAGAAAGCTTTAATGTTCTTTCCAACGAACTAAGTTCGATTGTCAGTAACAACCCGTTTGGGCAAACCAAACCTTGTAATGATGTTTTCCCACAAAAATCTTCTCACGTCTGCTTGAGTGACATAGGTGAGAGCAATAGCTTCCACCCATTTGGTGAATAGTCGACAGCGACTAGAGTAAATCTTTTCTCAGACTTTTTTTTTTTAATCAGTGGGCCCATTATATCGAGCCCCCACATGTGAAATGGCCAAGGGGCAGTGATGTTAATAAGCTCGTTGGGGTGTTGATGATTGTGGTCGGCAAAACGTTGACACTTTTTGCATCTTAGAACGAATTTCTTTGCATCTTCCTTCATTCTTGGCCAAAAATAACCTTGTGAGATCTCCTTGTAAGTTAGTGTGCGACCTCCTGAATGATTTCCACATTCTCCTTCATGAATCTCCTGAAAGATGATTTGCCCATGCTTGGGAATTATGAATCTTAGGAGTAGACCAGTTGCTGATTTCCGAAACAGGTTTCCTTCATATAGTTTGTATATAGTGACTTTATGTAATAACTGGCTGGCTTCCTTCTTGTTTGGTGGGAGCTCACCAGTTTGTAAAAAATTGACGAAGGGCTCCATCCAAGTTCCTTTGATATCTTCTGAGGTCGTGATAGTTACTTCTGATCTGATTCACTACCAGTTAAGAATCACTGAACGCTTTGAGTCGTTCTGCTTGTAGGTCTATCGCCATTTGTAGACCTTGTATTAGGGCTTCGTACTCGGCCTCATTGTTAGAGGTCGAGAAGTCTAATCGAGTTGACCTTTCATGTTGTGAGCCCTCAGGTGAGATGAGTACTACACCAATGCCATTTCCATTTGCATTGTGTGAACCATCAATATACAGTTGCCAAGTGTTTGGTGGATCGACTTGGACTGGACTGGTCTGGTCTCTGGTTCTGGTTCCCAACTGAAATCTTCAGTAGGGTAATCTGCTAAGGAATTGGTTACAACCTGACCCTTAACGGTCTGACGAGGTACGAACTCAAAGGTATAATCACCGAGCTTAGCTGCCCATCGAGCCATACGACCTGTTTTGTTCTTCTTTTCTAGGATGTGTCGTAGTGGCTGGTCGGTGATTACTTTAATAGTGTGTGCTTAGAAATAAGGTCAAATTTGCATGCAGCGTATAGAAGAGCTAATGCTAATTTTTCTAGAGGTGTGTACCTTATTTTTGCCTGTTGGAACACCTTGCTTGTAAAGTATATTGGTCGTTCGACCTGATTTTCTTCTTTGAATAGTACCGCGCTGATCACAAAGTCTGATGTGGCGAGGTAGATTCGGAGTACATCTCCATCATTAGGCTTAGTAAGAACTGGTGGAGTGGATAAGTATGCCTTTAGCTCTGCAAAAGCTTGCTCGCATTTTTCTGTCCATTGATATGCAGCCCCCTTTTTGAGAATGTGAAGCATTGGTCAACATTTATCGGATGCTCTAGAAATAAATCTATTAAGAGCTGATACCATGCCATTGAGTTTCTGGATTTACTTCTTCGTCTTCGGGCTGGGGATATCGACCAGGGTTCTGATCTGGTCGGGATTTGCTTCAATACCCCTCTTTGTAACTCGGTAACCAAGAAATTTTCCTGATGCTACCCCGAATAGACACTTCTCTGGATTAAGTCTCATCCTGAATTGTCGTAACCTTTGGAATGTCTGATCGAGATTGGCCAAGTGATCTTGCTTGAGGTCACTCTTGACCAGCATGTCGTCGATGTAGACCTCCATCGTTCGACCTAGTAGATCATCGAACATTTTGGTGACAAGCCGTTGGTAGGTCGCTCCTACGTTCCTGAGAACAAAAGGCATGACTTTGTAACAAAAAATTCTTTGCTCAGTAGTGAATGAAGTCTTTTCTTGATCTGGCTCATGCATTGGGATCTGATTGTACCCTGAGTATGCATCCATGAATGATAGTAGTTTGAAACCACAAGTCTGATCGACTAGCCTATCGATTCGTGGGAGTGGGAATGAATCTGTAGGACAAGCTTTGTTCAAGCTTGTGAAGTCGATGCAAACTCTTGTCTTCCTATTCTTTTTCAAGACTGGAACTATGTTGGCCAACGACTCTGGTGTGTCAACTTCTTTGATGAATCCGACCTGTTTGAGTCTACTAATTTCATCATTGACAGGTCGATAATTGGGATTTACTCATAACTTATGGCATGCTACTGATGGATCTATCCCAGGCATATCAGTGTACGACCAAGCAAAGACATCTTTATTAAGGGAAACAAAGTTTACAAAATCATTATACTTATTTATTCTTAACTCTGAGCCCACATAAACATATTTGGGGTCGTCTTCTGACCCTAAGTTCACTTGCACTCCTGGATCTGTGCTTCCGAGTGATAGTTGAGGGGAGCTCGCTTGCTCCTTCTCTAGATGCTATTTGGCCGTGTCTGTGGCCTCAGCTTTTCCCTTCGATGGACTCTTTCTTTGATTGGCGACCTCCTTGGTTCCTTAGGTCGTTGCCTTGTCATTTGCCACAGCTTCGAGGATTCCATGGCATTCTTGTGCAACATTCTGGTTGCCTCTGAGCTCCATTATCCCATTGAGACCAGGATAATGGAATACCTGATGATATGGAACACCTCGCATTGCATGGATCCATTTGCGACCAAGTATTGCATTGTACTTACTTGCAATATTGAGGACGCTGAACTTTGCTGTGATTGAAACTTTGTCTTCCTTCTTGCCCACAGAAATGGGCAACAATATCTCTCCTTTGTGGTCATCTCTCGAGCTATTGAAGCCCAAGATGGAGTGAAGTCGGGAATGAGGACTGAATCAGGTAGCCTCATATCCTTGAAGGTCTTATACATCAGTATGTTACGAGATGCTCTTGGGTTGATTAGGACCCTCTTGATAGTG
This sequence comes from Aquilegia eximia, assembly GCA_023053565.1. Lineage (NCBI taxonomy): Eukaryota > Viridiplantae > Streptophyta > Magnoliopsida > Ranunculales > Ranunculaceae > Aquilegia > Aquilegia eximia. Next base: position 102,204 of record JALIGU010000050.1, read on the forward strand.
TAATCTGCTATTCTTAATTCAACGACCAGAGCGTCGTTGTGTGGAGTAACAACCTTGTTGAGGTCGTCTTCGGTGAAACTTAAATCTGTTTCCTGTCGAGCTGGAATAATGGTGCTCGACCTGTGATGATGGAGTAGATGTGGTGTAGGTGTTCTACTCGCCTTTTTATTTCTCTTGAGACTGGTGTAGAGCTAGACTCGTAGATCATGTATACCACATGAGTTTCTGTCTCACTATCTTCATCTATCTTGTTTGCGACATGCTTGTTGATTTGGTCGCGGAGGTCACCTGTGGGACCTAGTCTTCTTGAGAGGCTTCGCCCTCTGCTGCACGCTGGACTTGAAGAGGCAGTTCTTGCCTTGCTCTGAGATCATTTAACAGAACGTGGGGGTGTTCTTGATCTCTCCTTGGATTTCTTTTCACCAGATTTATCTTGCCTATCGTAAATCCAGCTGTTCGGCCTTTTCACATCAGCCCATGTTTGAAGAGCTTGCTTCAGTATACGACAATCATTAGTCTGGTGGCATTTTACCTTGTGGACCTTGCAGTACGGACGACTAGATGTGTCCTCTAGTGATGTGAAATATGGAATCTTGCACCAGTGGTGATGTTTGATTCTCTCATAAATATATCCTGTAGGTCGTATAAATCGGTGATACTCACGTTGCTCGGTGGGCAATCCCTTAGCCTTGAATCTCCTGTTGTTGTCTGATCGAGGTCCTTTGGTGGAGCCCCCTTCTACGTTTGAAATAACATGGCTTTTCACCCTTCCGACCAGGGCTTCTTCTAATTTGATATAACGATCTACCTTGAGGTAGAGGTCGTCGAGAGAAGTTGGCCTTTTCATGGCCAAAGACTTGTGTAGATCTGATCCAGGGATCAAACAGTGGGAGAACCCAATTGTTGCAAAGGGTTCATGCTCCTTTGCGAAGTCTTGAATAGAGTGCAGTTTGGTTTTGAATCGAGCGAAGAAATCGCTCAGGAGTTCCCCATCTCTTTCATTGACTTTAAACATTGCGTCTATGGTGAATGGACGCTTTTTGTTATGAATGTAGAAGATGACGAACTGCTTCTCCAGGTCGCTGAACGAGCTGATTGAACCTGGCTTGAGATGGTGGAACCAATCGAGAGCTGGTCCAGTGAGGCTGGACTGAAACAATAGGCAGAGTAGATGATCTTCTTTGATAAGAGGTAGTGATTTGCGGAAACCCTTGATGTGATCTGTTGGGTATCCAACGCCTGAGTATTGATTGAACTTTGGTGCATTGAGTTTGTTGGGCAACTCTTGATCTAGGATTTCCTTAGTGAATGGAGATTCCTGGAAGTGCTACAAAGACTGGACAGCGAGCTGTTCGGCTGTGCGACATTTGCTTAGTTGAATGGTGGCCTGAGAAGCTTTGAATTCAGGGAGCTGTAGGCTGAGTTCCTTGTACTTACGGTTGCTGTCATTCGTAGTTATTGCTCCTTGTTCATTGTTTGTATCAACGTCGCTTGCAGTCTTTAACTGCGCGTTTTCTTCCTGGAAACGGTTGAGTTGATTTCTCAGGTCTTGGATGATTTCTTCTTGAGTAGCCATTTGATGGACAGATAGGTGTGTATGACTTTTAGTTGGGTGGGAGGGCTGGTTTTTCGATATAATCGATCCTTACAGTCGGCGCCAAATGTATTAACCTGTTTCCAGATTAATGCATTAACGAGGTCAGGTCGTTGTTTAGCTGACCAAGGGGGGAGTTTGAGATCGAGGGTGGCTACACCTCGTTGAGATCGAGATTTCCTACGTACTCTAGCTCGAGGGAGTGGAACTTAGAGATCAAGCCGTCATAGTTTTGTCTTTATAGAAGATGAAAGGGCGCATATCATGGGAGCTTACGGATTCTCCGACATCCTAATGAATACATAATCATGGCATTGATTATGTAACGGGCGAGGATATTCTCTGTGCATTGATTAAGGGCACGTGCGTATAAATAAGTCGCCAACGGTCATATGGTCGAGCTGCTCTGGTCGGTCTTTAGTTGGGTCGTGCAGTGGGTGACCTGGTGGAATATTGGGCAGGCCACGTGTCGTGTTTTGATTGGCTGTTGTATGTAGTACCCCTACAGTCTCCTTCAACATAAGCTTTGTTTAGTATAGCTATAATTAATGTCTTGTTCTTCATTGAAGCTCCACTTAAAGCTCTTTCAAGTTCATCTTTTTGAGGTGCAAGTACTGTAACCACTTTTGCCTGTATAGTCAACAACAAAAAAATATATAAGTTCAAGAAATCATTCTAGAAAAATGAGCCTGCAGAAGTGCATTAGCCTTCACATCTGGATCAGTGAGTTTGCCATTTTCAAAGGAAAACCTCTGGTGGTTGATTAACCTTCTAATTGACTCCTCTTCGCTTGGTCGTATCGGAAGTTGTGCATATTCTGAAGCTGACGACAAAATCTCGAGAAGGCCCTTCATCTTTGTTTTGGGATTCAACAAAGTACCGAAGCGCTCAATTGTACTGTAACTAATGTAATAATAAGACGCTATCATGCCAAGGTTCAGAGGAGAAAGATCCATACCATCTTCTATAGCAACACATTTACTGGCTTCTAAATCACTCAAGGTGTTCTCAACGAGCTCTGAAAGGTGATCTGAAAGATGTCTGTGACTGACACCCTGAAGATTGTAGTAATTGGGATTTTGAGTGAGCCTCCGGTATATGAAAGTCCATGTCAGATAATCCACAGCATCTTGCTTATTGTCGATAACACCAACTACAACTTCTGCATTCAAACTATCATGCAAATAGTGGTGCAGATGACTTTCCACAGGAAAGGCTTCATATAAGAACTTCTTGTAGTATTCTTTCCGGGGTGCATGACAAAGGATGACCCACTTACCAGAATTATCCAAAAGAGGTCTACTGGCATGACCCATCATCTGCAACAGGTCAGAAACAGGATAGTCGGTCTGAACATTTTCTCGACCATCATAATACTGTGTTCCCATAACCACGACCAGGTGGGCAGATAATGACAACCCACAGCACATTGAACTGCTTGCAACACAAACTTGAATGCACCCAACCTCAAACAACTGAGAAACAACTTCTTGTTCAATGCTGGTAAGACCATCATGTAGGTAGCCTACACCATGGCGAAGCGTGACACTCAACATGGGCTCCTTAATTTTTGAGATGAAAGGTTCCAGTTCTTCTTCCGAACGCAACAAGAAGGAAGGCTTCTCTCCACTATCCACATTTGAGTAAGCCATAAGATCAATCGCAGTAAGCCTGGCATGCTTCCTTGTAGGAACAAATATAAGGGTAGGCTTCCCATTTTTTGTGTGTTGGACAACAACTGTGTATGTTGGCTTTGTCATTGCTTGCATTCTTTCTTCAAAATTAGCAATGTCCACACGTTGAATGTGTATCTCAAGAGGCACAGGACGAACACTAGGGACCCCCTCTTTTATGCTTTATGCTAATTTTAATTTGGAATTAAAAGTAATTGGGTATAAGTCCCTGGACCAAGGGTTTAAGCATAATTACTATAAAGTAGTGGACTATGGTTTAAATAACCCAAACTTGGAGAAAACAACCCACGAACAGTTTGTGCTTGTGAATTTTGGAAATACGATCAGATCAATTCGGATTCAGTAATAACCGTTAGATCAGCCGACTTAATCACTATGATATAGAGATGGGTAGCAACTATCGAGGGTTTTATTCGCACACTAAGAAAGAGGTTTGCGATAAACAGCGAGAGAGAGAGAGAGAGAGAGAGAGAGAGAGAGAGAGAGAGAGAGAGAGAGAGAGAGAGAGAGTGGCGGCGCTGCGATCAGAGTGGTGGCGATCGGAATTGAAGAAGAGGAAGTTGCAGTGACAGGAATTTTCAGAGTGAAAAGCAGTGTTTGGCGTCGGTGTTTTTCTTGTGGGAGTTGCAGACCTGTAGAGGAAGAAGAAGATCAGCAGTAACTGTGAGTGGATTTAGTTTTCTTTTCTTTTTCTAAAAAATAAACTATGTACAACTTAGTATATGCACATGGGTGATTACATCTGTTTTGGGAGATAGATAGCTACATACTGCTGACAAAGGGTAATTTTTATAACATGAATGATTATAATGTAATGTTGACGTGCTTGCATGTTGTGATTCCTTTGTATGCTTCAACTGTTAATATCTGTTTACTTATACTAAAAGGGGATAATGAAGGTTAAAATTATATGTATTGTTTTATTGTATGAGGCAGTTTTTTTTCTTAAAATCTATTTTTATTTTACTAATATGTTTTGGTGGAAAAGTTTTATTCCAAAAATATGTTTTGAAACTTATAACAGTATAGAAATTGCCGAACAGATGCGCAGTGTTTAAAATTTGGTTCTGAATGGTTATGGGTGTACAGTACACTAATTATCGTGTTGTTTTTTTTTTTATAGAAAAAAAAAACTTTATTTATTTTTATGATACTGTGTAGTCTAATTAAGTGTCGTCATTGCCGAGTTTACTATTTGAATGCGATAGCACAGTATATGGGATATGGGTATCGATTGGGCTTAGCATGTTTGGAGTTATTTGAATTAATGCAAAAAGTTTGGGAACTTAATAGTACAGTATGTACATAATTGTTGCCACGCCGAATGTGTTCTCTTTGTGGTTGTACAGTAGATAAAATTCTTGTTTCGGATTAAATTCGAGTAGTTTGTTAATGAATGCCTTGGAATGGCTTTATATACCATGGACAGTATTTGATTAATCTAGAAAATGCGAAAGGAATACAAAAATGAATTTGATGTGAAATTTATAATCGAGTGTTACTTGATTGATTGATAGTTTAGATGTTTGATAGTCGCCCAACCATTAGTACATTTGCCGCACCTGTGGAATTAGGATTTAAAGAAATTAGATAGCACCCTAGACGGCTTAGCCTGCGGGTTGACACTTGGAAAATATATTTGGGTATTTCCTAGATGGCTTAGCCTGCGGAACTGGCCCTACAAACCTTCATAGCCTTCGGGGTTGGTCTGGGCGCCAATTTAGAAAGCTCAAGGGAGCTAGTAGAGGCCATGAGTTAGGCATACGTCGAGGCTAGCCAAAGCTTGCAGGTGAGCACCCACTTGGGTTTTGGTTTCCACGTAGAGGGTCTTAACCATGGTCAAGGCACACTGGTGCAGTGTGGGTATGGCAAATGTGTGGAGTGCATCCTGTGGGAGGTGTACTAGTGATTGGGTATAGGTTGTGAAGTGTTGTTTGAGTGTAATGATTGATTTGCAGTGATTGAGATATAGTGTCGAGATTTGAGATGCCATGAATTATATATTATTGTACTAACACAGTTTTGCAGGAGGATAGGTCAATTAACATTTCTTGCAGGGCTCGACCTATCCTAATAGGAGGTGCAGCTCAGGTAATGTATCCCTATAATATATAATATATATTTAGTAAACGAGATAAATATAGAAAGACCGCGGAGTCTATTATTTTATTGTTTTTGGGAATGGAGTTCCCTACCCTTGTCCACTCATACAAGCATAATTTGCTGACCCATGTTGCTTGCTTTGCACGTGGGTACGTATCCTTATGGAGCGTAGGCGGAGGAGAGCAGCCAGTTGAGTACGATCGGGAGCAACATCAGGAGGCTCGTGTAGATCCAGTTGTTCGAGAGGGAGTTTGAGATTTGCAGGAGTTACCTTTCACAGTAGGTTTAGTTCTTTGATTCGTTGTCAGTTGATTACTCAAGTTTATTTCATTTATTGGATTATTGTTGATTTGGGAAAGACAATGCCTCAGTAGAAGTTGTTGAATTTTCTTATTGGAGTTGTGTAATTTGATATTTGGAGTTTTTGGATTATATATGGAAATTATTGGGAGTTCAAATTATTTGTGTTGAAGTATTTGTCTTTAATGGTTATGGATTTTTACCTTGTGCAAATGTTTATTTAGATTACTGTCCCGAACCTTTGTCCTTTTATTGGCTTATCGAGGGTAATTTTGTAAATTCTCTCTTTTTGCCAATTTTTGGATATTAGGGTCATGACAGGGGATATTAAAAAGACCATGAGAAGTGGCACCTATCCAATCCCCAAGATCTTTTGCATTTGCAAGAGAAGTCGAAAGTGCCACTATACGGATCGTGTTATTAGTCTGACTAGCAACGTATCGCATTCTAGAAACTATCACCTCCATTATTGGGCCCCGTTGTCCTCCAATCAAATGCAACCCATCAATGATGAAAAGGCTGACTTGCTGAACGTGCTTCTTCTATTTCCAGAGGCGGGAAAGAGCATCCCACTTCTCAGGAGTACTAATTAAAACTTTCCCCTTCTCCAGCAATTTCAGATATGTTGTTGTTTCACCTGTCAACTCTACCACTCGCATGCCCAGGCCATTACCAAACTTCTTCTCCCAATCACAGTATCGTTTCTTGGCAAGAGCTTCAATAGGAGCAATATACACAATATGCATGGAACTTTCAGGTCCTCCCTGGTGATTCCTCAAAAGAGCAAATTCCGCACAAATGGTCTTCCCACTTGTTGTTGGTGCCGCAACCAGAACATTGCCATCTGTGTTGTACAAAAAATTGAAGACTTGAGTTTGAACAGGATTGAAGTGCTTGAATTCTTGGTAAAGAGCTTTATATGCTGGCTTTCTCAATGCAGTAATAGGGAGGGGTTGTAGGTCCAATAACTCAGTTGGAGGAAGAAACCTTTCAGGTAAAATGAGGTGCCTGAAGGATACAGGTAAGACAGTCTGAGATCCAAGCCACCTATCTGAAACAATGTGAATGAAATACTGAGGAGGAAGTGGTTCACAAATAGGCACTGTGAAATTCAAAGTGTGGTCCTCCTCAATATACTGTTTTTTCAGCAGAAAATACTCATGATGAAGAATATATTCCTCATCATTGTCCAGGACAAGGATCCAAAAAGGCTCAACGAATCCATGGACATTATTGTCCTCCCACTGAAAATCTGGTGTAATTGTGAGTTCAACTCTCAAAACAGAATGGGTGATTGGTTGAATGTGTGCAGCAAGGTGAAGCTTGGGAAACTGGTGAATTATTTTGTGTATGGTATTGTGCAAGGTTGTAACCGTATTAGGCAACTGGATAAGCTCTCCGATCTCCACAGAAGAAAGATCATAAAATCTCTCCCACGCCAAATCTTTTTTCTCCAACCTGAGAAGAACTTTATTTGGTATTCCATTGAATTGGCGTAGGGGAGTCCGGACATTCCACATCCTCTTGTTAACCATCTTGTACAAATTCAAAACCTTTCTCTGCCAACTATGCCCATCCTCTTTTTAATATAATCTCAAAAAGAGCCCGACCCGCACTCTACCAAAAAAAAAAAGAGGTAAGCAAACAGCTGAAAAACAAGGGAGTAGAAAAGGTAGAAGGACAACAAACAAAGGACGAGAACAATAATCAACCTGTGTGACAAAGACGAGAAATTAGCTATTTTGGTCCACAAACTTTCACAAAATTTTCATTTTGGTCCACAAAGTTTCATTTGGTCAATTTGGTCCGCAAACTTTCATTTTGTTTGCAATTTGGTCTCAAATGATTGCAACTTTTATTTGGTTTATGACTTGATTTGAGACCAAATTGCAAACAAAATGAAAGTTTGCGGACCAAATTGACCAAATGAAACTTTATGGACCAAAATGAAAATTTTGTGAAAGTTTGTGGACCAAAATGGCTAATCGTCCGACAAAGACCATGTCAGACATAAGAGAAAGACCCTCAAGCTTAAGCCTTGAAATATATGCTTGGAGCAGAACATTAATTTTGGCACTAGGCTCTTCCAAAGTCTCCTTGATAGGAACTGGCACACGGTCCAAAAGCTTTGCCAATTCCATCTTCTCGTCTTGTCTCACCGTGACATATTTAAACTCCTCACTAAGGGAAAATAACCGACATAGTTCAATATCCCCCATTGTGGCTTCAGGCTCTCATTATAGGTAGATATTGTTCCATGTGTTATATAATAGTAGCTAGCTATGGGACCAAGGTCTGTAACCTGAAAACAACCACTTTTCCTGTCATACTTCACCAAACTATTTTTGTCCAAAATGGTGGCAGCAGAATGGATCTGCAAAACACGTGAGAACAAACAAGATTAACCATCCAATATTGTAGTCTCTACAAATTTAATATTTACTACAGAGGTATTGATCAATAAGCAAAGGCATGGCAAGCTTATGCGTCAAACAGAAAGGGTGAAACACCCAATAAGAAACAAAAATTAATAGAAGGAAAGATGGAGCTGAAAGAAAAAGAAAAGGAAAAAAACAATGATACTGGATATAGATGAGAACTTTATAAGACACGTATAAATACTGGGAAAAGAAAACCCCACCAGTCCACCACATACCAATGTTAAGCATAACGAGATGGGGATTTCAACATTTCATAACAAGACATGGATTTCGATCTGATCGTCTCACAACAAAAAAAAAAAAAATAAGAAGAGGGTTTCAAGTTACCCAATAGAAACACAAGTCTTTTAAATCTTCACGAGTGTCAATTTACTTCTGCCTTTTATTTTCCATGAATTAGAGTTTCCTAAAATATGCAAGGCTTACACTTTGAAATAAACCACATGGGGATGTTTTCAACATGATACTTCAAAGAAAAAATGTTCGAATCGTGGATAGGGCCAAAAGTACAAATTGAATCAAGAATCCAATTGTAACACGTAATATTCAAAATTTCAAATACATTTTCCAACAAAACCAAAAGAAGAGGAAAACTGGAAAAGGGATGTAAAGAACAAACACAAAAGTACATATAATCCATGCTCAAAGTGTTTACAATTTCACAAGTCAGAAGATCATACAACTAAAATTTGCATCAGTACTGTTTTTTATTTATTTAGTTTAATTTTTTTGATAACAAGTACTGTTTTTTTATTTTAACGTTTCCATCTTTCTCACAGAGCTATGTAGAACGCAAAATCTGGAAAACTGTAAGTAACACCCATGAGTTGGTGTTAGTCCCACATTGTCAAGGAAGTGGTTGTAGTGGTAGTATATAGAGCTTAACCATACTTTAACTAATGTCAAGGCCTTTTGGGGTAAACCACATGGGTGGGCCTTGATCCAAAACCCTCTACTGTTGGATATCCACAGTGACTAAAGAGGGACAATATTGACATTAGCGAGTGGTATGGTGCTCGACGCACCGGGATGAGTGAGGACGAAATCTCGGGGTGTTACAAAAACCTGGAATGCGTACTTTAAGTCTGAGGCAATAAGTTCAGTAAACCCTAAAATCCCATTTTGTTTCTTTATAAATCACAAAGAAAATTGGATAGTCACAAAGAAATCTTGATAGTCAAACAGTAATAATTGAATAAAAAACAATGCAAACGAGAATAAAGTGTTAAAAAAGAAAACAACAGAGAAAAACATGGTCAAGCATATACTGAGTGCGAGTTTGAAGCTTACCAAATCAGCCCTCTATTCCTCCAATAATGTATCTCTAGTCAGATCCTCCGGTGACAACCCATAAAAAGTTGGATTTCGTAGCATGCGAATATACAAGTAGGTGTAGCCAATCCAGTTGCATGCTTCCCCAGCATTCTGAACTGTGCCAAGAACAATCTCTGCATTTAACTGGTCAGCCAACTTGGATAGAAACTGGCTTTCAATAGGAAGTTGTTGATTCATGAGCAACAAATAATACCTTAGTTCGCTATGCTCTGTCAAGATGATTCCTTCCCCGTACGAGTCGTACTGAGGCCTACCTGCACGGCCAAGCATCTGCATAACATCCAAAGGACTCAGTTCAGTCCATGCCCCTCTATCTGGATTGTAAATCTGAGTACCCTTGATAATGACAGTATGTGAGAAACTACAAATAGTGCTAATATAACAGTTGAATATTCAAACAAATCAAACAATATGTAGAAAGTAAATAACACACAGAAATTTTTAACGTGGTAAAACCCAATATGGGAAACGTCCACGGTTGTCCTCACGACAACAAATAAATCCACTAGATGAAAAGAGATGTACAAACCTATCAACTACCTGCAATCACTGCGAGTTGACACTACCGGTTATCTCTAACACCTTGACTTCACTAGAGTACCTTGATGTACGCACAAGACACTCGACTTCTTGATGAACACACAAGAAGACTCGAAGCCGATCTATGTAACAAGCTTACACCAGAGTTCCTTGATGAACACACAAGGATACTCGACTTCTTGATGAACACACAAGAAGACTCGAAGCTAAATCACTATTCAACAATGAAGAAGAAGATGAATAGGGAAGAAGGAAGAAGAAGATGAATGGGGAAGAAGAAGATGAGTTCAATCACCAAAACAACCTAAACTAAAACCTAAACAAACTCCAAGACTAGAGATGAATTGGACGGCCAAAGAACTCACTTATTCTTTGGAAGAGAAACCCTATTTATACTTAGGGTTGGAAAACACAGAAAATGGGCCGAAATCGAGAAAATCCATATTGGACGTACGTACGTCGATATGACGCTCGTACGTCTCAAACCGAAATAAACCTGCTGACTACTTGGACGTACGAACGTCCTAAGAAGGTACGTACGTCCAGACCAAACAAACTTTCTGCTGACATACCATACGTACGTACGTCCTGAAGTGGTACGTACGTCTTGAATCAAACACCATACTTGAGACACACGACGCGAAGACAAGGACACGGGACGACGCGCGTACAACCAGGTTTTCTTAACAATGAACTCAAGGCGAAATAACCAAGGACACTTTGTCACAAAATTGATGTCAAACCACTTCGTGCCGGTTTCAATCTCCCCCTTTGACATTGATTTTGTGACAAAAACCTATGACTCTAATTGCACTTATAAAACGTGCTTACAAACCCAAACCATGGCATTTATAAAACATGCCTACAAAAACACTCAAGGTAGAACACATACCAAGTCACCAATTCTTGACATCCAGCTTGAGTAAGACACTTTAACCATCAGAGACCGAACGGAAGCAACAAGAAATTTTGAAACAATCAAAGAACCAACGGAAGTTCCTCGAGCAACTCCCCCATACTTCATGAGCTCCAAAGTTTGACACTCGAGCTCCCCCATAACTGTACAACCTCTAAACATCAACACGTTCACTCCCCCATACGTGTAGCATACCTGAAACATGACCCAAAAATACACTAACAAAGAAGAAGAAGGTGTTAGTATTAGAGTCATAAATCTCCCCCATTTTGTCACAAATGAAGCAAGGTAACAAAAGAAAGAGAAAAGAAAAAATACCAAACCACAACAAATAAGATTAAAGAAGAAAAGAAAGAGAACAATCAAGTTAACAACAAAAAGGATATGCAACGGAAGCCATAACATAAACACTTGTTAACACGATGTCAATACAAAGAATTCTCTCCCTAAACAAAAGCGTCACCTAAATACAATACATATGAGAATGATGCACCTAGAACAAGCAAACCAAATAAGGATATTTGAAACACACAAAGAACCAAGCATACAAGGGTAGAAGAGAGTAAAGAGAAAACCATACCATAAATCTGGAATCCATGACACACAAAACTAAAAGACATGAGAGAGATCTAGGCATATTAATGAAGAAGAAAGAGTACCAACACAGACACAAGAAGGGAGATTAGATAAGAACCAAAACGAGAGAAGAAGAAGATAGTGAAAAGATATTGAATACTTATATAGGTAACAAAGGGAAGAAAAGAAAAATATAACATGAATCCTTGATAGAAACAAAGAGAATCCTATACATAGAAGAAAGAGTCAGGACACCATCAAACGAAACAAATGATTCACTAGAATATCACTTTAATCAACCGACCATAACCACCTGAGATAGACTCCAGAGAGACGACTTCATAGTAGAAAGATATCTAGAGAAAAAGAGCAAACAAACAAAAAGGAAGAAATACCATACCCGATGAAATCGACAACGTACAATAATGACCAAGAACCAAAAAGTCAAACCTGTGAGAAATGTGCAAGAAAAGAATATGCGAAAAGAGAAAGAAGAAGAGATAAACAATAGTTAGTAGGAGATATGAAAGAGAATAGGGAAACCATGCATACTAGACACATCCAACAATATCCCATGACAAAACTACAGGAATATGAGTATCTGCAGGAAGAGATATGTAAAGGATAAGAAAATCCATTGAGAATCCATGGGGAAATCCAATCTGTAAATGTTCCTGAAACAACTCAACCAACCACAAAAAAAGAATTAGAGAATATTATAAACAAAGATAAGAAAATATTATCCCAAACACAATGGAATAGAGACATAACAAGCCCACCCTAGTGAAACCCAAAAATTAGTTCAACATATGCCAAACAAGATAAGCAATCATCAAGCTCATAAAAAAAAATGCTTTAATCTGAAGAATGAGCAAGGATTATCGATTTCACCAAGTCACAAAACAACAATCCAACTTCAGAGCAAATTTCCTGCCAGAACACTAAGACTCCGATGACATGCCATACATTGTCAGAAAGATTAGAGAGTCAATAGAAGAGAATTGCTAACAATAGATGACCAAACTGAGCATATGCATCCCAAAGTAGAACAGTGGTAGCCCAAAACCATTGCAGGAGGATTATTGCAGAAGACTACCAAGAACACATCTAATCAAACCTATTGCAGGAAAGAATAGAATCAACCAGGCACAAGAAGCAACAATAAGAGGATAGGCAAGTCTCATAAGCATTTAATCAAAGACCAGCTAGCCAACAAGGTAATTCAAGAATATTATCCCAACATAGAAAAGTGTGATGAGAACCTATGAGAAAACATGAATCAGTATAAATCGTGACAAACGAATACACCAATAACATGATTTCATCACCAAAATATGCTTATGCATACCTTGTACCCTTCTTAAAACAAATTGAGAACCATCACCTTGAGAAATCACATCAAACACATGTGATCCAATGACAAAAATAGAAAGCATGAAGTTTAAAAACCAAACAATACAAACAATCTGACCTTAGTATGTCAATGAAACACCGACTGAAAAGAATTACCAAGGAATGGAACCAAAATAGAGTAAGCCAGAAACACTTTCAGCAAGAACATCTGCCTGTAAAGTTACTGAGAGAAAAATAAAGTTGACGACACACACATTGTCCATGAACTTCTTTGAGCACGAGGAGGACGTTTGCCCGATGACGAAGCACCCTTGGAACCGGGTGTTTCTTTGGTGGGAGTAGTCCGAGCGCGCTTAGGAGGCATGTCCGGCATAAGCACAACAGTAACCAAACTAACAAATGTAAGAGAAATGGCGAAACTAGCACAAGAAATGTGAGAATACCCATGTAGACATTTTATCGAACACACGGTTAGCATAATCATGAAGTGTGCATACGACAACAACCAAGCAATGAGAATCACATGAAACTTGTTAGAAGAACCAAACACAAACAAACAATAGCAAATAGAGGCTGCACCATATCTAATGAATCAATTTTAACGACAAAACTAACAACCCATATCCAACCATGTGAAGGCTAACCTTAAGAACTAACCAAAACAGCCATACAATCAACAAGCAACAAGTATATAGAGAGAAGTACCAAAAAAAAAACATCTGCCTGGTTCAACGTACGAACTACAAAACAACGTTCGTACGTTCGAGGAGAAAAAAAAAAGGTCTGCCTCCCTTAACGTACGAATGTCCTAACGACGTACGTACCCTTTTTTTTTTTTTTTTTTTTTTTTTTTTTGTTAAATGTAATTTAAATTTAAAAAAAAAATAACAATAGAGAACTAACCTTAATAACAGAAAAAACAAACCGAATAACTAACCACACAAACTGTAATAAGAAGATAAAAGGAAAAGAACCGAGGTACCATAGAAGTGAAGAGGAATACATCATGAACTTCCAAAAACAGTAGCCAATCCCAATCCGTACAAAATAAGAGGCAATATATGGGGATAAACAAAAGATTGAACAAATAAGAGAATTGAAGTGCATCATAAACTAAACCTCGGTGTGTAGATTCAATGCAATGCATAAAGAGAGAGAAAGGTCACCACTAGACCACACCCTTTGAAGACCTAGAATATAGAACCATCAACAACAGACATACGATTAGTAAGTGAGCATAGAAGAAACAAACTTCAACCCCCTTTGAAACAAACGTTGAGAATAGAAGGAAAACGAATATAAATATGATCTTTCAAATGAAAACCAAGACATCCAAAAGGCAAAGGAATATAAACTATGTATGTCTTACATAAAAACAATGAACATGCGCTTGGATTTTTTATTTTGCCGCATGTGGTGGAGTTTAGTCTACATCACACTAATGTCATTCCCGCGTGGGAGGGATTTTTGCCTCCATCTTTTCAAATACACGAGGGTAGGGTGTAGCCTACATATTTTTGACAAACACAAACTCAAGAAGTGCAATACCATGATAACGTGCAACACAAGAACTAACATCACTTGAGTGCATCCGTCAGAGCATGACCCTCACAACCCCAACGGGTTCTTAGCCAACTGATATTGCTTCAAAGACAATCAAATGGCTGGGGATAAAGTGAGTCATTGACCACTAACAAGAGTTGTAATAGGAAGATAAGAATGTTCAATAACACTAACAACAAGATGAACATTAACCAAAACAAAGGAGAGATAGCTCAAGATCACATAAATACTCGAGAGATAGAGAAGTTCTATGAGCTCAAAGAATATGTAAGTGGTTTCCAAAAAACTCCCATTATGCAAGCATGCCGTGCACTGTGCAAACAAGCGAGGAAAAATGCATGATACATACCAAAACATACTTAAGAGTTCAGAAAGAGAAAACACCCAAACATATTGCAACTTATTTAAGACAATTGAATTAAACCAATATCTCAGAAAAGATGCAACCAACAACACATACATGGAATAAATAAAGAAAAAACAAAAAATAGAAGGAATAACCAACAACCCCCTTTTTTTTTTATTATTATTATTAACAATGTATTCAGACATGCAACATGATCTGCAAGCTAAACAAACAAAGCATAAAAAACAGAAGTACCAAACAAATAGCCTATGTGGTTAGAGAAATATGCAATTCAAATAACACAAGGCTAGAAACAAACTACATCATCCCAAATATGAGACACCACCAGACTTTTGCAAGTCCAGAAAAACCTGCAACTTATCTTTTCTTGCCCATACTTGTTTAACACTAGGCGTGCACACCTTGGGAGTTGAAAAGATATGAGATCTCCCCTTAACAAGCTTTGCAATAGACTTGTCCTTAACTAATTCCACCTTAGTCTTTGACTTCCTTTTGTTGGAGTACCTGTTTTTCTTAAACCTATGACAATAAACATTAGAATTCCAAGGTCTAGAAAACGCACAAGAAGGAACATAAGAATCAACAAGATTATAATTATAAGGAACATGAGAATAACATTTAACATGTTGATTAAAATCCCAACAAAAGATATCCAAATGACCATCTCTACCACAATAACAACAATAAAAAACATTAGACTTACTCAAAGAATTCTTATAAGAAGATGTGGTGGTAGAAAATGAAACATGTATGTCACCATTGTATTTGTGACATGGTGCCTTAACAAAACCTATACCTCCATTATGAGAACAATATGACTTATCAGTAAAAACAGCCTTACCATTAACCTTAGACTTAAAATTCTTACGAGAAACATGCTGAAAATTAGTACCATTAAGTCTAGTCTCAATAGGTGGGGTAGGCAAAAGGGCAGGCAAACTAGTAGATTTTACAGGAGTAATCACACTAGATGAACTAGTAGAACTATCAATAGGAGAATCAAATCTAGTTTTGTCCAAAACCTGCAATTGGAGTTGAGTAGACGTTAAATCGTTCTTTGTTACCTCATACTCCACCAATAGAGATTTGTATTTCTCATCGACCTCCTGATTGGTCTTCTCTAAAGCTGCAATTCTACATAACAAGTCAAGTTTTTCTTTGTCAAATAATTGAGAAATAGAAATTGTATCATCTGCAGCACAAGAAATCTGTTTTTCAAGAATCTCAATTTTATCCTGCAAAGAAAGATTAGCCTTTTCCAAATTTTCAATTTTGGATTCATAAACTTCCCTTGAAGCATATAGTCCTCTGCACAATGTCTGAGTCGTTGTTCTAGAGAATCAACCTTAGTCTGCAAAACAACATTATCTTCAAAACAAACATTATCAGAAATAGTAGACACATTACAATTAGCTTTATTAAATTTTTCCTGCAAATCAATATTAGCTTTTTGTAATCTTTCACATTTTTTTGCAGAAAGTCTGTAAAGAAGAGCCCAATCACTATTGCTAACAACATACAAATTATCATCTTTTTCAAAATCAGATTTTGGTTTTGTAGATTTAGACGATTTAGCAATAAAATTATTATAACCAGACTCATGAACCATCATTGCACTCATAGGATCGTTAGCGTGAGCCTTGACGCTCCTTAACCAGCCCCCAGCGACTGATACCAATTGAAAAACTACAAATAGTGCTAATATAACAGTTGAATATTCAAACAAATCAAACAATATGCAGAAAGTAAATAACACACAGAAATTTTTAACGTTGTAAAACCCAATATGGGAAACGTCCACGGTTGTCCTCACGACAACAAATAAATCCACTAGATGAAAAGAGATGTACAAACCTATCAACTACCTGCAATCACTGCGAGTTGACACTACCGGTTATCTCCAACACCTTGACTTCACCAGAGTACCTTGATGTACGCACAAGACACTCGACTTCTTGATGAACACACAAGAAGACTCGAAGCCGATCTATCTAACAGGCTTACACCAGAGTTCTTTGATGAACACACAAGGATACTCGACTTCTTGATGAACACACAAGAAGACTCGAAGCTAAATCACTATTCAACAATGAAGAAGAAGATGAATAGGGAAGAAGGAAGAAGAAGATGAATGGGGAAGAAGAAGATGAGTTCAATCACCAAAACAACCTAAACCAAAACCTAAACAAACTCCAAGACTAGAGATGAATTGGACGGCCAAAGAACTCACTTATTCTTTGGAAGAGAAACCCTATTTATACTTAGGGTTGGAAAACACAGAAAATGGGCCGAAATAGAGAAAATCCATATTGGACGTACGTACATCGATATGACGTTCGTACGTCTCAAACCGAAATAAACCTGCTGACTACTTGGACGTACGAACGTCCTAAGAAGGTACGTACGTCCAGACCAAACAAACTTTCTGCTGACATACCATACGTACGTACGTCCTGAATCAAACACCATACTTGAGACACACGACGCAAAGACAAGGACACGGGACGACGCGCGTACAAACAGGTTTTCTTAACAATGAACTCAAGGCGAAATAACCAAACACACTTTGTCACAAAATTGATGTCAAACCACTTCGTGCCGGTTTCAGTATGAGCTGGCAAATTCACGCCCCAAGCAAGAGTAGCAGTAGAAACCAGAACTTGCACATGCCCGCCAGCAAAGAGATCTTCAACAATACTTTCAAGCACAGGTCCTCTGTTATCATGGAGAAGATGAATCTCATCAATAATAAGAAGCTTCACAAACTGCATATACGTTCGATCTCCAGATTTTCTGGTAATAATATCCCACTTCTCAGGAATAGTAACAATTATCTGAGTTTCCTGAATTTGTTGGTGGGTCAGTGTCTGGTCCCCACTTAATTCATTAACCTTGACATTGTAGTGTTGCAAACGGTTCGACAAATTTCCAACTACTTCAGCCACAAGAACTTTCATAGGTGCCACATAAACAATCTTATAACCATTGCTCTTATATGAACCATCTGGATTCCTATTCAACGCAATCTGCTGAAGTATGGTTAGCATTGCAACATTTTGTTTTCCCAGCTCCAGTTGGAGCACACAGAAGTAAGTTCTCCGCCGTGAAAAGTGCAGTCTCATATACTTTAATTTGTACCCTATTCAAATGAGTCATCCCCTTAAATGCGGGTTGTGCCCAATCAGGCATGTCACTTATCTTTATAAGCTCTTCACCTGGATCAAGCGGCTTTGGTTTCAATGCTGGGAGATAAACTTCTTCGTAGCCCTTGAACAGTTTCTTAGAGAATCCTGTGGGAAGAACAGGGTTCTTAGTTTCCCTCAGATAACCACCTTGACAATGTGCAAGGCTTTCAAGTTGAAGTAGTCGGCGCTGCCCTTTCGACCAATCACTCTCTTCCTCTTTGTTAACAAATATACTCCTACAGCTTTTCTGGTCCCTGTCACTCTCGTCATTCAATCTCCTAGCTTCGTCTCTTATACTCTTCTCCAAATTCTTCTGCCGTTCCTTTGCAGTTGCTCTAGTAGCATGCAACTGCTCAAGGATTGCATCCAAATCAGGACCTATACCCACCATTTGCTCTTCAATTTTCTTCCTCTCTTCTTGGTTTTCTGCTCTTGCCAAACGGGTACACCAAACTATCTTCAGCCTATTTTGCAAAAGAAACTTAACCATACTAAATTTATCAAACTCTAATAACACCACCACTAGCTGCCTCTCAACTTCCCTATCATCATCATCACCTCCTGCAAGTATTATAAGCAATTGTTCAGCAATTCTATGATTGTTTTCTGGATCATTCTCTTTAAAGGTATCAGAAATATAATCTCTCTCTGAAGCCAATAAGCATCGATATCTTGAACATTCAACATCTTCTCCTCAACAATTAATATTTGGGTGATTTAGACTTTGGCCCCTGTTTTAATTCAATATTAGACATTGGAGCTGAATTGTTTCGATTTTAGACATTGCAGACACATTGACATCTGGTCGTTCAAAAAAACCTAATTAAACCGGATTGAACCAAAAATATTTTCTAAAGGCAACAATACCCTCACGTGAAAAAACACGTGCACAACTTAAACTCTGTTCAAAATTCAAAACAAAAGATGCCACATGTCAGATAGAAGCACACAACATCTAACGGTTAGGAAAAAAGAGTCGTTGGTAAACTAGCAATCGATGCTTCTTCCTCAACTATATAACCCCATCTTGCCAGAAAGTTTATTTTGAAAACAAAAATGGGTGGTTGTGATATTCTGGTAAGTTTAAGCATTTTTTTCTTTTGTGCTCTAATGGCTGCAAAGGGGAGCCAAACTCTAATATAACTAATAACAGATGGATTCAAATTCTAATTCACAATTTTTTCTACCAATCTCAAGCACAGTAAACAATAACAAATTGTGGTAATACCATTCATTTCCATAAGCAACAACATAATACCACAAACTGTCCAAAATGGATCCAAGCATAACAAGGTTTCCAATAACACATTACATGTCCAAAATTCCTAAAAAAATGATGAACTAACCACCATAGCAATATATGCCAAAATAAACCAAAATAGCAAAAGATATGTTTAAGACTAAACACCCACTGTTAAGTAGATGGATATGAATCAGAAACTGGTTGACTGGATCCATACACCATATTAAATCCAAAATTACCAAGTCCTCCCCTTGTCTTGACTCCACCTCTTTTTCCACCTCTAGTAGCCCCTCTAACAGAAGTTTCACCAATTTCTCTAGTAGCTGTAGTAGTTTTACCTCCTCTAGATCCTAAAGCAACATTATTGCCTCCTCTAGTAACAGTTTGGGGCACATGTATTGTGTTTTGGATATAAGCCTCAGTTCTGGCCTTCTTTGCTACAAATGCAAACAAATAAAACACAGTTAACCATATTTCCATACAAATCCCATTCAAATATAATTCTGACAAGTACATTAAAAAGCAATTACCTGCATTCTTCTTCACTGCCTTTGCATCATTTCTTTTCTTACAAGTCCTCATGTTATGACCTTCTACACCACAACCTGTACACTTCCTTTTTGTTTTGAGAGGTTCATCCTCATCTCTAATTCTTAATTTTCTTGGTCTTCCTGGAGCTGCCTTATAAGGTGGAGGGAGGACTTCAACTTCAGGCTGCATATTACAAAATATAAATACAATTTCAGTCTACACTTAAACATAAACATATTACAAAATCTCAAACTACAATTACCTCTTCCCAGTCTTCATGGTTGTCAATTGGGTAGATATAACCAGCATAGGCAGCTTGATATGCTTCCACTGTGAAGTAAGGGCTACAATACCTTATGAACAAAAACAAAATAGCATGTTTAGAAAATAAACTAAATTAAATACAATCTAATATTATCAAAATTATAAAACAATACTTACTTTGTCCAAGACTCCCTTCTACTTCGGATGACAGCCACTGCATGCACACAGGGGATTCCAGAAATTTGCCATTCAACACAACTGCATTCTTGCTTCTTAATGTCCACAGTGTACTTTTTCTCATGCCTATTAGTTGCAATATATATGTCCTCTGAAACACCCTGAATTCCAAACTTGTAGTACTTCTTCTCTAGCTTCTTTAATAATATGCTCAACTCTAGGGACTAATCCACCACTTGGTAATTCTGCAGCCAACCTTCTTCTATCATACATTTGTTTCAACATCATCATGTTAAACTTGTCTATGAACTGCACAAGTGGCACATCCCTCAAGTTCAATATCCACTTGTTAAAAGATTCACTACAATTATTATTGTTGTACTCACATTTGCTAGTATTGTCAAAGTAAGCTCTGGCCCAATTCAATACTGGTTCACCTTCTAACCATTCTTTTGCACCCTTGTTATCTTTCTCCAACATTGCCATGATCCTACAATGCTCAGTCTTCTTGAAAGCCTTAGCAGTAGCCCAACTCAGAGTAGTTAAGTGTTCACCTGTAAACCCTGCAGTCTTAAAGTTCCTCGACATATGTCTGAAGCAAAACCTATGGTAGGCATGTGGAAACACTAGGTGGACAGCTTTTACAATACCCTTCTGCCTATCTGACATAAATGTTAGTTGTCTTTTATTTTTTTTCAAATCTTTCTCAATTATACACAGAAACTGGTACCAATTCTGCATGGTTTCACCTTGACATATGTACATAGCTAATGGATACAGTCCATTGTTGCCATCAATACCTACAGCACTAAGGACATCACCTCCATACTTCCCTTTTAGATGAGCACCATCAAGCCCCATAATAGGTCTGCAACCATTATTCCATCCATCCAAACAAGCTCTGAATGCAATAAAGAAACCAACAAACTGATTATCTTTATCAATATAGTATTTGCATATTGAGTCTGGATTTCCCTTCAAAACTTGCTTAACAATCTCTGATATCAACCTAAAACTTTCTTCAAATGAACCTTTCAACTTCTGCATCACCTTGTTTTTAGCAGCCCATGCAGTCCAATATGTAATATCTGCTCCTGTCTCTCTAAAGACATGTCTGATGATGTCTCGTGGAGTAAATTTTGGGTGATCTCTCAAAACATTCTCAATTTCTTCAGCAACATAAGGAGCTTTGGCATGTTTGTTTTTATTGCCTTCTAGTGACTCACATGTATGCTCATCTCTGTACTTTTTCAACACAAATGTATGTTTGTCTTTTACCCTCCTAGCTGCAACCATCCAACTGCATTTCTTGTCTTTACACTTTAACCTTATCCTGTTTGCATCATTTTGAATCTGCCTGTAAGTGAAATGTCTAGATATAGCCAACGCCTTGAAATATTGCCTTGCCTTGAACCTTGTAGGCCACACCATCCCCTTGGACAAGTCTGGAATATTTTTTTTCACAGGTGGCTCATACACCTTCTCATTATCATCTTCTTCATAAACATTACCATGCTTCCTCACAAACTGCAGGTCTTCATCATCTTCCTCATCAATCTCCTGTTCATCTTCGATCTCACTGTCAGAGTCAGTAGAAGTGTCACTGTCCGCATTACTTGGACTATAATCACTCTCATCACTTGAATTCCTATCAATGTCCCCTAATGCATCATTAATTGTCAGACCAAACTCATCAGCTGCAACATAGTCATCAACATCATCTTCTGTGTCTCCACCACTGTCAGGTAAATCAAAGTCCTCACAACCATCTCCAACATTATTCTGGAATATCATGACATCTGTATATACCCATTACCGAGTTCCCTTACTCGGAATGCCAAACACCGACTTTATACTTATTTCATCCGACTTCGCATCTAATCACACATCACTCATCTCCATTCAAATCCTAATCTCACCAACTCCGTATGTAAAACACCGACTTGACACTTATTCCATCCGACTTCGTTTAAAACCATATTTCATTCACTTCATCTCATAAAGTATCCGAGCACATCCGACTTGGGGCTAACTCACTCTGAACACCGAGTTCAACACATTCAAACTCCAAATCATACGACAGTTACGAATCTATCTCATTGAATCCCGGAATATCCGCACACTTTATGATCCGAACGTTGAGTCATTATTTGATCCACAACCTAAGCCACCTATAAAAGGAACTACGTTTGGCTTGATTCTGGATCGCCCCTTCCAGATACGTAGGCAGCTATCAATGCTCAGATAGTTCAGCCACTCTCAATCACTCAAAACCTTCCTTTCTCCGATCATCTTCTCCAATTCTCCGGCATAAAACTTACACTACATTTACATTGGCGCCGACTGACTGTGAACGAATCATAACCTGACGAAGACCATGGCTGGAATCACACCAGAGCAATTTGAGACCTTCCAACGACAACTTACTGAACAACAGGAGCAGATCAACAAGTTGCTAGCTGAAAACGCTCAACTGAAAAGCCCTACCATCCATCCGGCAGCTGGCCAACCAACTGATGAAATCAACACCAACAACCCCATCGCCATACCAACTTCCAGCAACACCACCGCCCCCACCATGGCTGAAATGCAAGAAACCCACAACCGCCTCCTACAACTTTCAGCCCAGCTTCATAAGAACAATCAGGACTCTGGTAAGGCCAATACTGCTCAAAAGGTGGCCCACACCACCTTAGAAAAATATAGGACAGAGCCCTTACACGATGACCTCCTTCATCAGGAACCACCCCTACACTTCATTCCCCCTAAGTTCACAACCTATGATGGAAGTGGTGACCCCATGGACCACGTCCTACAATTCAAGACCAGCATGGCACTGTGGCCCAAGTACAAGGACATCTTCTGCAGACTCTTTTCTGCCTCACTACGAGGTAGTGCTATCGACCGGTACCACCGACTCCCAGAACGCTCAATCACGTCGTATGACCAGCTTGAGGCACTCTTCGTCACCCAATACATCCACAATAAGCGGCGAAAAACTGAGGTAACCGCATTATTCCGACTTAAACAGGGTGACACTGAAACAACCAAAAAGTTCATGGCTCGCTTTAAAAAGGAGTGCCTCAAGGCAGATAGCCCAGATGAAAACGCATGCCTGTTAGCGTTTATCTCGGCCGTTCATCCCGAAACTGCCTTGGGAAAAAATATCATCTTAGACGCACCACCGACACTGGAAGACCTGTATGTCCGTGCTGATAAGTACATCAAACTTGAAGAGGCATTGGCAAAAACAAGAGAACATGTCTCTGCCGTACAGACAGTCAAGTCCAAAAATCCAGAGCCGAAAACAACAAAAGGTACCCCCCGAGGTAAGCAATCTAACAGCTCGGTGAAGCACAGGTTTCCTAACCCGTTCAAATGTTCATATACGCAGCTGTATGAACTAATCAAAGAAGAAGATTACTTCAAGCCAAAAATCCATGAGCTTGAACCCATAGAAGAAAATCCATACTGCAAGTTACACAATTGCCGACATCATGCAACAGAAGATTGTCGGTATCTCCGAACTTATTGCCACAAGCTCAGGATGGATGGACACTTGAATGACTTCTTGGAAGAGGAGTCCGATGACCTCCGACAGAAGATTAATGATAAGCGCAAAAGAACAGACAACGCCTCTAAGGCAAAAGGAACGATAAACATGATCATGGATACTCGTCCACCTGAATGGACATCCCGAGCTAAGCGACAGAAAGTGAATCATATTTACCATATATTTCAGCTCACTCATCAGGCAGTGATAGCCAAGCAGGTGCAAGGAAAGAATGCACTGATCTTTTCTGACCACGACTTGAAGAAGGTATGCTTGCCACACAATGATGCACTAGTTGTCCATATCCGAATTGGTGGATGGACCACTAAGAGAGTGCTAATAGACCCAGGGAGCTCTTGTGACGTATTGTTTAACAAGGCTTTCGCTCAAATGCTCATGCCCGACTCGGTCTTACAGACCCCCAATGTCACACTCTTTGCTTTTCTCGACAGAGACAACGGCAAAGGGCCAGCTTACCCTCCCTGTCGCTACAGGAGAGGATGAGGATGAGGTTACAGTTGAATGCCTCTTTTATGTCCTTGATGTTCCGACGCAGTTCAATGCTATCCTCGGCCGGAAATGGATTCACAAGATGGGAGCTGTTCCGTCTACATACCATCAGGTCATCAAATTCCCTGGACCAAATGGTATAATAGAACTCCGGGGTGACCAAATTGAGGCACATGGCTGCCATGCCATTCCTGAGGTCATACCCCTCCCTAATAAGGAAGCAAAAAAGGTGACAGTCGTTAGCCCTGAAAGGCTCACTGTCAACCAGATCTCTGAAGCCCCCGATGGCAAGGCCACTACTGAGCCAAACTCTGAAGCCCCTGACGGCATGGCCACTACTGAGCCGATCTCTGAAGCCCTTTACGGCAAGGTCGGTACTGAGCCAATTTCTGAAGCCACTGATGGCATGGCCACTACTGAGCCGATCTCTGAAGCCCTTGACGGCAAGGTCGGTACTGAGCCAATTTCTGAAGCCCCTGACGGCAAGGCCATTTCTGAGCCACTCACTGATGCCACTGAAGGCAAGCTTGTCACCGACTCCCCAACCATCGAGAAGGGTGAGCCAGTCAACATAGGCACGGAAGCCGAACCTAGAGTTGTATATGTAGGGGCTAATCTAGATCCTATTGTAAAAAAGCAACTCGTTGCAACTTTGAAAATGAATAAGAATATTTTTGCTTGGTCGTATATTGACATGCCCGGAATAGATATTAATATTGCATGTCATAAACTTCATGTTGATCCAACAAAAAAACCAGTAAAACAAAAGGCACGGAAATTGGCCCCACACTTAGCAAAGGCGGTCAATACCGAGGTACAGAAACTAATTGACGCTAAATTCATCCGAGAAGTCAAGTATCCTGATTGGCTCTTGAACATAGTAGACGTCATGAAACCAAACGGCAAAATTCGAGTATGCATAGACTTCACAGATCTAAATAAGGCATGCCCAAAGGACAACTTTCCACTACCAAGGATAGACCAGCTAGTGGACGCTACTGCTGGCCACGAACTCCTCTCGATGATGGACGGCTACTCAGGGTATAATCAAATTAACCTCGCAGAGGAAGATCAGGAAAAAACAACATTCATTACGGAAAGAGGTACGTATTGCTACACGGTCATGCCCTTTGGCCTACGCAATGCCGGGGCTACATATCAACGACTTGCGACACGAATGTTTGAGGATATGATAGGTGACACCATGGAGGTATATGTAGATGATATGATAGTTAAAAGTAAACTCAAATCATCTCACATATCCGACCTGGAAAAAACCTTCAAAAGGCTACATGACTTCAACATGAAGCTAAACCCACAAAAATGCTTATTTGGAGTAACATCGGGCAAGTTTTTAGGCTATCTAATCACGCAACGAGGAATAGAGGCTAACCCCGAGAAAATCAGGGCAATATTGGACATGCCGAGTCCCTCAACGAAGAAGCAAGTCCAAAAGTTAAACGGAATGCTAGCTGCACTAAACAGGTTCATTGCTCGTGCATCCGACAAGCAAAGGCCATTGCTACAGCTACTCAAGAAAGGTTCCAAATACGAGTGGACGACAGAATGCCAGCAGGCATTCGACGAACTAAAGCTTTACTTGGCAACCCCGCCAGTCATAACAGTACCCCAGCCAGGAGACGTACTCGGATTGTACCTAGGCAGCTCCGAACATGCAATCAGCGCTGTCCTCTTCAGAGATGAACAAGGTAACGAACGACCCATTTATTTCATTAGTAAAACTCTGCTACAATCCGAACTCAGGTACTCTAGCCTCGAGAAAGTAGGACTAGCTCTATTATTCGCCTCTAGGAAGCTGAAACCATACTTTCAGTCGCACAAGATTAGAGTTATAACTGATGCCCCATTGAGGCAAGTGTTGGAAAATAGGAACAAATCGAGTCGAATGGCTAAATGGGCCCAGGAGCTGGGGGATCACGAACTCATTTTTACGCCCCGAAATAGCAAAAAAGGCCAGGTCGTCGCCGACCTGCTTGTTGACTATCCAATCGAAGATATCACCTGGATACCCGAAGAAGAACCGCGGGACGATTTCCCACAAGGAGAACCCATGTGGAAGTTATATGTAGACGGATCAAAAAATAATAACGGAGTCGGGATAGGTATAACACTCATATCTCCCGAGAAGGTAATAATCGAGAAGTCAATACGGCTGAACTTCACCTCTTCGAACAACGATGCGGAATACGAGGCCCTTGTAATGGGCTTACGTATGGCAAAAGACATTGACTTGCAAAAAATCAAGATTTATAGTGATTCTCAATTAGTGGTAAGTCAATTACTGGGGGATTACGAAACAAGAGAAGAAACACTCAAGTTATATCTCCAATACACGAAATGCTTGCTAAGCAGTTTTGAGAAATGGGAAATCCAGCATATTCCCCGGGATGAAAATCGCCACGCAGATAGTCTCGCCTACCTGGCATCCCAAGTCGACACGGAAACCGCTAGGGAAATACAGGTCGAAATAAGAAGCACGCCAGCATACGAAGATAAAATCCATCACGTCAATACAATCTCAGATTTCATCGACATATCTGACCAAGAAATCTAGGATTCGTGGATGGGCCCGATAATGAACTACATAAAGGGAGTCTATCCAGACGACGAGTCGGAAATCAGAAAGCTAGAACGAAAAACTAAGAGTTACTTGATCTTAGATGGAAGGCTATACCGGAAATCGGTCCGAGGACCTTACCTCAGATGCTTACCTCCTAGACAAGCTCAGATGATCCTAGCAGAAATTCACCAAGGAGAATGTGGAAACCATGCCGGGGCTCGTTCCCTAGCACAGAAAGCAAGAAATCAAGGATACTTCTGGCCCAACATGCAGGCCGACTCAGAGATCTTTGTGCAACATTGCGACAAATGCCAACGATTCTCTCCTCTACAAAATCAACCCCCGAGAGATCTCAAGACGATATCCAGCCCATGGCCATTTGCCATGTGGGGGCTCGATATTGTAGGACCGCTTTCGAGGGATAGGAGTAAGAAACGATATCTCTTAGTTGCCACAGATTACTTTACTAAATGGGTAGAGGCAATTCCACTTCGGAAAATTAGACAACAAGAGGTCAAGAATTTCATTTGGAAATACATAATCACTCGATTTGGCTTACCACACACATTGGTCACTGATAATGGCCAACAATTTTGTGGTAACACGATTAAGGAGTTTTACTCGGATTGGCGAATCAATGACGCACTATCTACACCAAGATACGCACAAAGTAATGGCCAGGCTGAAGCCACTAACAAGACAATAATGAATACGCTCAAGAAAAAGTTAGAGGCGGAAAAAGATAAATGGATACAGGAGCTAGATAGAGTCCTATGGGCCTACAGAACGACTCCACGCACCTCAACAGGCGTCTCACCGTTCGCATTATGCTACGGTACTGAGGCTGTTATACCCACCGAGTTGACTTACTTAACAACTAGGTCGGAATTGGTAGAATCAGAGGAAAACGAAGATCTCCTAGCACATGAGGTGGACATGTTGGAAGAAAGACGAGATAAGGCTATCATACAAACAGCTCGTTACCAGCAAATATTAAGGAGGAGCTACAATCAAAGAGTAAAACCAAGGACTTTCCGAACAGGAGACTTGGTCTTAAGACAAACCTTTCAGAACACCAAGGTCGCGGGCGATGGAAAATTCAAACCCAATTGGGAAGGACCCTACATTATTCAATCCGACTTGGGTAATGGAGCATACAGATTAATTGATCATGAAGGAAACCGAGTCGATAGACCGTGGAATGGAAAATATCTTAAGGCGTACATTCCATAGAAATACACACTTCAATTCTATACTTAGAATATTTAAGGCATGCAAAAGATTACCTACATGGATAAAACAACTCCTTCCAAAACGAGATACATATTTAAACCATTAACATTCAAAAAACCGACAAGAGTCGAGAGTATACCACTTCAGTTTCATACAGCATGATACTTGTTTCAGAAATGAACAAAAAACAAAAGCCTCACATCTCTCAATAAAGAAAAAAGCTAGGCGACAGCCTCGTGATCCATGGCCTCAGCTCCTTCACCCTCCTGCACGCCGACTTCATCAACCTGAGCAGTAGCCTCGGCCACTTCATCATCACGCTCGAGTTCAATAGCCAGGTTAGCAACTCTCTCCATCTCCATTTGTTGATCCGAGTCGAACTGGGCTTGGGCTTCGGCGTTGATCTGCTCATTATCGGCTAAGGGGTCAAAGTCGGGGATGACTCCCTTAAGCTTCAGCTCACGGTAGATTCCACGTCGCTGCCAGTAGTAAGCCATCTTCTGCCAAGCGGTGATGCTCTCAACCGACCTAGCATTGTCAGCCTCATACCTCTCATTTGTAGCTTTCGGCTCGGCATCGAGGGCGACATTCTTCTTGTTCACCTCCAACACTTCATTGTTGACCTCCAACACTTCATTGTTGAGGGCCCTCACTTTCTTCTCCTCTTTGTCTAGCCGATCGCGCAGCTTCTTCAACTCGGCACGTTCCGCAGCGAGTGCCTCCTTAGCCTTCCTGGCCTCCCGTTCTTTCTCATTAGCTCTCTCGAGCAGAGCCATCCACTTGCAATGGATAATGTTCATCTGAAACAAAGGATCACCCGAGATTAGCCAACGCAAGTATCGGAGAAGGAATAGAAAAATCGAACAGAATGTACCTTGTACATAGACGAGCTCAGATCCTTCAAGTCGTCCATGATCGAACGCTCGCATACCCGAGCCCCATCAGCATCTAAAGCCAGGTGTTCCATCAGGGTGATACACATGTCTTCATCCTCCCAAGCAACATCACTGGATCTCACATAAGTATCCTTGTAAGGGAATACAGGTGCAAAATGACCATCAGCAGGGCGAGTCGGAGGAACCTCGTCATCTAGCTGGACCGACTTCCCTTTCTGCTGCTTTGCTTGCTGGGCACGAACTCGCTGGGCCTCCCTCTCTTTCCCAGCTCTCTCAGCATCGCTCAAGATTGTTATGCCAGGTGCAGCAACGGTTACACCAGCCGACTTCGAGCTCTTCCTCTTCTTCGAGGACTCCAGCTCGATCTCCCCCTACCGAACTGGCTACCTGGTGGGCCAGGAATGGGCTTCAAAGGCATTGGTAGAGCGGCTCGTGTCTCGATAGGCGGATCTCCGGGTCGAGGACAAGCTATTGTAGCAACTGCCACAGCGGTAGGTAAGTCTTTTGTCTTTCTGACTCTCTTTGCTTTTGAGACCGCTGGCTCGGTACGTGCACCACCAGCACCTTTTTCAGGACGGGGATCCTTGAACAGATGCGCAAGATGAGGCAGAATCTCACGCTTGCGTTCCCAGGACTCTTCTGCAAACTCGATAATGTTACCCGGAAGGATGCGCCCGTCAATCTTCTGATTGTAATCCTGGATATGATCTATAGTACCTACCAAAAACAAGTCAGAGACCATGAAGGAACACAGAAATAAAGCAAGTGCAAAATACAAAGCAAACGACCTATATACCTATGCGGGGAATGCGCAAGTGCTTCAGATAGGCACTAGGCTTGATGAACGACCCTCTAATCCTATAACAGGCCGACTTCTTCCAATTATCATTGGAACTCGGTGCATTGTAAAGTTCGTGAGGACCATGCTCAGCCCTCCTATTAAGCGAAAAAAGAAAAATCACCAGACCGACCCTCCACACAGGTGAAGTATGCTACGACGTCAGGCTTGCATATGTCATAGCCGAGCTTGTTCAGCTCCTCAAATATTAGCATAACCCGCCAGAAGCTGCTGTTCATCATTATCGGGGCTTTTTCATAATGATTCAGGACGTCACAGACAAACTTCGAGAAGGGAAGTCGCATCCCAGCTCTCAGTTGACCCTCACAGATCAAAATCGATGTATCATCCCCACCAAGATCGAAAAGCCTACTATCTACCCTATACATCTCGAGATCTCGGATCCGGATGTCGTATGCTTCTCTCACCTTCAGAAAGGCTTTCCGAGCCCTCTCTATTTCTATCTCATGTCGGCTAAATATCTCTTCATCATCTACAGCTCGACTAGTACTTGGCTCACCACCACCAGTATTCTCGCTAACTCGCTCACTACCCTCATCTTCACCAAATGAAATGAAGAACAGACAAGGAGCAACAATGGCGGAAGGCAGAAAACGGAACAGAAAATCAAGTAAAAGCGATAAACAGAAGCAAAAACGAAAATGCAAACACCAGAAACAGGTTCAAGCAACAAATTCCGGCAACTTCAACGGAAAAATCAAGAACTTCAAGGCAAATCAAGCAAGAAATGTAAAGAGAGAAAACAGAAAATGAAGAAGAAGAAGAAGAAGAGAGAGTTACCTTCGAAATAACTTAGCGGCAGCAGCTTTAAAACCTTTGCAAAAAAAACCCTTGGTTTCTTCCAGCAGTTACAAGCAACGTGTTTTATAAAACCTTGTGCACAATCTCAGCAGTACATCTTCTCAACAAGCAACGGTCAGATGCTATTCCTCAAATCTAACCGTTCAACCATTCAATCTCCCACCAAACCACGATCGATTTTTCAAATTCAAATCAGCAAACATCCTTCACGTGTACAGACAAAACACGTATCTCAAGGAGCAATCATGACCTAAACCTCGAAACTGTAAGCTAGAAATCAAACCAGCACACAATGGAATCTTTGCCTCTTGGTGTTCCATAAAGCATCTCTTCACAGCCGACTTGATTTCCATTTACCCTAAAGGCAATAACTTACCTTCAGCCCAAATGGAAAGGGGCTATGTATATACCCATTACCGAGTTCCCTTACTCGGAATGCCAAACACCGACTTTATACTTATTTCATCCGACTTCGCATCTAATCACACATCACTCATCTCCATTCAAATCCTAATCTCACCAACTCGGTATGTAAAACACCGACTTGACATATATTCCATCCGACTTCGTTTTAAACCATATTTCATTCACTTCATCTCATAAAGTATCCGAGCACATCCGAGTTGGGGCTAACTCACTCTGAACACCGAGTTCAACACATTCAAACTCCAAATCATACGACAGTTACGAATCTATCTCATTGAATCCCGGAATATCCGCACACTTTATGATCCGAACGTTGAGTCATTATTTGATCCACAACCTAAGCCACCTATAAAAGGAACTACGTTTGGCTTGATTCTGGATCGCCCCTTCCAGATACGTAGGCAGCTATCAACGCTCAAATAGTTCAGCCACTCTCAATCACTCAAAACCTTCCTTTCTCCGATCATCTTCTCCAATTCTCCGGCATAAAACTTACACTACATTTACAGCATCAATGAAATCATTACTGTCAGAGACGTCACCAATACCACTACCTTTGGAAGTACCAGCTTCTGTATTAACATACCATGAATCAACTTCTTTATCTGCATACCATGCATCCAACTCAACTTGTGAAGGAGTGTAGTTATTGTTAACTTCTATGGAAGGCTCCATATTTTGATCATCTTCACCATCACTTAAGTTTAATAACACATGTGTCATGTCAGACAACCTTCTCAGTTTTGGTGATCTTCTGACTATAGGAGAGACAACTACATTTTTGTCACTAGGCGTATCTGGAACATTGAATATCACTTTTTTTGCTTTACACGCAACAGGGGCATTGGGAGCACTAACAAGATTGGGATCAGTAAGAGTAATGGGAACATTAGGAGTTGTAGGAGTTGTAGCTTGAGAAAATCTGGGAGACTTTCTAAGTATTGGTGAGCAAAGTTCAGATGGGAATGGGATGGGAGTTGATGGACTGGTGATGTGAGCATTGATTGTTGGTGGTTTTCTGACTGGGGAAATAAAAGTTGGGACTGGTTGTGTAACATTCAAGGAACCTGCAGAAACACTTGGGGAAACAACCTTTACCATGACAAAGATATGGTACTTCTTATCTTTAGTTGGTTTAATCTTGCCCCACATCTCCATAAGTTCTTCATCACTGGTGATCCTCCACTTGTTAGCCTTCAACACATAAGATATTTCTACCTCATCATCTTTTAACTGCAATGCATATCCACCTAATAATTTCTTAACATCTTTCATAAAATCTATGAAACACCAATCATCTCCTTCAACAGAAATTGTAGTTATGGATCCCCCTCTATAATCTGTCATCTTCACTTTGCCCTTTTGAAGGATTCCCAACCACATACCATTGTAATGTATCACAAAGTCTTTCCAACCTAACAGTGGTCTCGACATTGCACTGCCAAGCATCAGCAACAAATCAATTCAGAACAGAGTCAAAATAGAGTATACAATCAAACATTATACATTTCTCACTAAGTATACATATACATTAATAAATTACACTAAGTGTACAAACACAGTTTGCTTAAAACAAAAAATTGCTTAAAAACTCTATCTTTACTACATTGAATATGAAATAATTGATAACATGGTTAATTAATAGCTAGGAAAACAGTTTAAAGTAAAAAAGTACAATTTTTTAAAATAAAAAACAAATTCAAACAGAAAATTGGTTAAAAACTGCATCTTTACTACATTGAACATGAAATAATTGATGACAAAGTTTATTAATAGCTAGGAAATACAGTTTGAAGTAAAAAAAAAAAAAAAAGTACAAATTTTTGAAATAAAAATTTGTGTAATTCTTCTTTTATCAATACAATTTGTTTTTGAAAAAAATAAAAAACAAATTAAAACAAAAAATTAGTTAAAAACTTCATCTTTACTACATACAACAAGTACACTGAACATGAGATACTTGATGAATAATAGCTTGGAATCACAGTTTCAAATATTAAAATATAATATTTCAAAATTAAAAATAAATTAAAATAAAAACTTGGTTAAAAACACCATCTTTATGGTTAAAAACAACATCTCTGAGCATACTGTATAACAAAGTTAGATTCTAACAAAATGTAAGCTTCAACAGGAAAAAAAAAATTTGAAAAAAATCATGATAAACCAAATCTTTGAGCATTAAAAATGGAGGATTTTCTGTTTGAAGTGCATACTTGGCTTTAAGCAAACAGATCCAAGCTTCTCTAACAAAATGTAACCTTCAACACCTATATCAACACTTCACACATCTTTAACTCCCAAAATCCCGATTTTGTTCAACAATAAAAACACAATTTTGATCTACACTAAAATCACGTTTTTAATCTACAATAACATCCCAATTTTGATCTACAAATCATCTGAGATGATATTGTTATGTTAGGTTTGAGTGAGAGAAAAAAAAGGTGAGTTGTAAGAAAATGAAAAGTTGTTTCTGGAAAGATCTATCAACAAGCCTTGTTATGTAGCGTAGGTTTCGCGCTATAATCTCATCGAGATTCTACTAGATCTTTAGATCAATGGTCAGATATTAACTTTAAAAATTGTTCACCATAATATTGACACGTGTCCTTCTTTTCGCGCCTAAATGTTATTAAGATCTGTGTAGATCCTCAGATCAATGGTCAGATGATATTTTTTTCTGAACACAACCTTTTTTGTGTGACACGTGTCCACATTTTAAGATAATATTAAACAACATGTGAGAAACACGTGTAAGGGCATTCTGGCCATTATAAAAAAAAATGATGGTTTTTTCACCAGGTTTGTCAATGTGTCTGCAATGTCTAAAATCGAAATAATTCAGCTCCAATGTCTAATATTGAATTAAAACAGGGGCCAAAGTCTAAATCACCCTTAATATTTACATCTTTCATAGACTCATTAATATGTTGAGGGCTGTAAGACTGTGCAACCAACTGAACAAACACATCACTCAAATCAACATTCAAAATCAATTTTCTTATCAGAATCCTTAACAATTCTATCATTCTTCAAAACTCCCAAAACTTCATCACTTGCAGCATAAACAAAACAACATCTTGACGTTGCGTGCCCACCCAATTTCTGTTGAATAACACTCAACAAAGCCTCATACGCTGCTCTTGTTTCCCTCGGCTTCAACCCAATTTCCTTCTTCCTCTTCTTCAATCTGTTTAATTCTGATGGTTTTCCTTTACAATCTCGATCACCCATCTTCTTTAGATCAATGTTTCCCGCTTTGTGAGAGATACTGCTTCACCTGTTGATTCATTGTGAGAATCTCGAGAACGATGATGATCGACATTCTGTAGGGGTACTATATGCTCCAGCCAAACAAAACACGACACGTGGCCTACTCATCATTCTCACAGGTCGTTCACTGCTCGACCTACTTGAAGGCCGATCAGAGCAGCTCGACTATACGACCTAGGACGACCTCTTCGTATGCACATGCCCTAAATCAACGCATAGAGAATATCTCCAGCTGTTACACAATCATTGGAGAATATTACACAATCATAAAGATGTCGAAGAATCTGCAAGATCCCATGATCTTCGCCCCTTCACCTTCTATATAATCAGAACTACGATGGCTTGATCTCTAAGTTCCATTCCCTCGAGCTAGAGTACGTAGGCAATCTCGATCTCATCGAGGTGCAGCCAGCCGATCTCAAACTCCCCCCTTTGGTCAGTCCAACAACGACCTGACCCAGTGAATGCATTAATCTAGAAATAGGTTAATACATTTGGCGCCGACTAAAAGGATTCGATTATATCGAAAATACCAGCCTCCCACCCAACTTAAAGTCATCTCACCACTACCATTTCCTCAAATGACTACCCAAGAAGTAACGATCCAAGAACTGCGAGACCAACTCAATCGTCTCCAGGAGGAAAATGCACGTCTAAAGGCTGCACAAGCTATAGAAACAAACCCTGAACAGGGGGTTGTCGTTGCTGACGACAACAATCGAAAATATGAAGAACTCAGTCAGCAGCTCGCTGAGTTCAAAGCTTCTCAGGTCGCCATTCAACTAAGCAAAGGGCACACAGCTGAACAACTCGCTGTCCAATCTCTACAGCACTTCAAGGAATCTCCTTTCTCCAAGGAGATCCTCGAGCAAGAGTTGCCTAACAAACTCAATGCTCCAAAGTTCGATCAGTACGCAGGGATAGGAGATCCAACAGACCATATCAAGGGTTTCCACAAATCGCTTCCACTCATCAAGGAGGATCACTTGTTATGTTTGCTATTCCAGTCCAGCCTCACCGGACCTGCTTTTGATTGGTTTCACAGTTTGAAACCGGGATCAATCAGTTAGTTTGCCGACCTGGAGAAGCAGTTCGTCATTTTCTATATCCACAACAAAAAATGTCTAGTCACCATCGACGCTATGTTCAAGGTGAAACAACGAGACGGTGAACTTTTGAGCAATTTCTTTGCTCGCTTCAAAACAGAACTGCACTCCATCCAGGATTTTGCAAAGAAGCACGAGCCCTTCCCAACCATCGTATTCTCTCACGGTCTGATTCAAGGATCAGATCTGCACAAGTCTTTGGCCATGAAGTGGCCAGCATCTCTAGACGAGCTCTACCTCAAGGTAGATCGTTACATCAAGCTCGAGGAAGCCCTAGTTGGTAGGGAGAAAACTCATGTCATCGCAAACGTGGAGGGAGGTTCCACTAAAAAACCTCGATCAGAAAACAAAAGATTCAAAGCTAAGGCGTTGCCCACTGAGCAACGAGAGTACCATCGATTCACAAGACCAGCAGGTTGTATCTATGAGCGCATCAAGCACAACCATTGGTGCAAGATTCCAGACTTCACACAATTGGAAGACACATCTGGTCGTCGATATTGCAAGGTCCACAAGGTCAGATGCCATCAGACTGATGATTGCCGTATACTGAAGCGAGCTCTTCAGATTTGGGTCGACGAATAAAGGCTAAATAACTGGATCTACAGTAGGCAAGAAGAATCCGGTGAGAAGATAATGAAGAAGAGATCAAGAACACCCACACGTTCTGATAAACGATCTCACAACAAGGCCAAAACGGTCTCCGCAAGTCCAGCACGCAGCAGAGGGCGTAGCCACTCAATAAGATTAGGTACAACAGGCGACCTCCGCGACCAAATCAACAAGCAGGTCCCAAACAAGATTGATAGTGATAGTGAAACAGAGAGTCATGTCGTGTACATGATATATGAATCCAACTCCACCCCAGTATCCAGAGAGAAAAAAAGACGAGTAGAGCATCTCCACCATGTCTACTCAATCACAGGCCAGGCAGTTCGATTCAACATCCCAGCTTGGCAGGAAACAGACCTCAGCTTCACCGAGGACGACCTTAACAAGGTCGTTACACCACACAACGACGCTCTGGTCGTTGAGTTAAGAATTGCTGACTACATCATCAAGAGGGTCCTCATTGACCCAGGTGCATCCTGTAACATACTGATGTACAGGACTTTCAAGGATATGAGGCTTCATGATTCAGTTCTCATTCCTGACTTCACTCCGATCTTGGGCTTCAACAGCTCGAGAGAGGATCCAAAAGGGGAAATACTGTTGCCCGTCACTGTGGGCAGGAAAGAAGATAAGGTCGTCGTGACCGCAAATTTCAGCGTCCTTAATATCGCAAGTAAGTACAATGCGATACTTGGTCGCAAGTGGATCCATGCCATGCGAGGTGTACTATCAACGTACCATCAAGTGTTCCGTTATCCTGGCCCCAATGGGATAATGGAACTAAGGGGCAATCAGAACGCTGCACAAGAATGCCATGGAATTCTTAAAGCTGTGACGACTGATAAGCCATCCACCTCGGGAACCAAGGACACTGAAAAGCAGGTGAAGAGTCAACTGACCTCAGAGGCAAAGGAGGTCGAGAAGCAAGCAAAGAGCCCGTCGAAGGGAAAGGCTGAAGCAGCCAAATAGCAATTAGAGCATGAACAAACGAGCTCCCCCCATCTGTCACTCAGAAGCACAGATCCAGGAGTGCGAGTGAACCTACGGTCACAGGACGACCCGAGATATGTTTATGTGGGCTCGGAATTAGAGGAAGATATGTATTACGATTTTGTAAACT
Source organism: Aquilegia eximia (assembly GCA_023053565.1). Taxonomy (NCBI): domain Eukaryota; kingdom Viridiplantae; phylum Streptophyta; class Magnoliopsida; order Ranunculales; family Ranunculaceae; genus Aquilegia; species Aquilegia eximia. Next base: position 139,359 of record JALIGU010000050.1, read on the forward strand.
TTCTTTCTTTAAAGAAAGATGTTTTTGCTTGGTCGTATATCGATATGCCTAGAATAGACCTTTCAATAGCATGCCATAAACTACGCGTCAATCCAAACTATTGACCTGTCAAGCAAAAACCAAGAAGACTTGCCCCAAAATTTCATCAAGCAGTCAATGATGAAATCAATAGACTTAAACAGGTCGGGTTCATCAAGAAAGTTGACACACCAGATTGGTTGGCCAACATAGTCCCAGTCTTAAAGAAGAACGGGAAAACAAGAGTCTGCATCGACTTCACAAGCTTAAATAAAGCTTGCCCTAAAGATTCATTCCCACTGCCACGAATCGATAGGTTAGTCGACCAGACCTGTGGTTTCGAGCAACTATCATTCATGGACGCATACTCAGGCTACAACCAGATCCCAATGTTTGAACCAGATCAAGAAAAAACTTCATTCACAATGGAGCAAGGAATCTTCAGTTACAAGGTTATGCCTTTCGGCTTAAGAAACGCTGGAGCAACCTACCAGCGACTTGTTACAAAAATGTTCGACGACCTACTAGGTCGAACAATGGAAGTCTACATCGATGACATGTTAGTAAAAAACAACCAAGAGCAAGATCATTTGGCCAATCTCGACCAGACGTTTCAAAGGTTAAGGCAATTCAGGATGAGCCTTAACCCAAAAAGTGTCTATTCGGAGTAGCATCAGGAAAATTCCTTGGCTACCTAGTCACACGAAGAGGTATTGAAGCAAACCCTAACCAGATCAGAGCCCTGGTCGATATGCCCAGCCCAAAGACTTAGAAGCAAATCCAAAAGCTCAACGACATGGTATCAGCTCTTAATAGATTCATTTCTAGAGCATCCGATAAATGTCAACCAATGCTTCATATTCTTAGAAAGGGGGCTGCATATCAATGGATAGAAGAATGTGAAAAAGCCTTTGTCGAGATGAAGGCATACCTATCCACTCCACCAGTTCTCACAAAGCCTAATGATGGAGATGTGCTCAAAATCTACCTCGCCACTTCAGATTTTGCGATCAGTGCAGTACTGTTCAAAGAGGAAAATCAGGTCGAGCGACCAATCTACTTCACAAGCAAGGTGTTGCAACAAGCAGAAATAAGGTACACACCACTAGAAAAGTTAGCATTAGCTCTTCTTTACGCTGCATGCAAATTTTGACTTTGTTTCCAAGCACACACCGTTAAAGTAATCATCGACCAGCCACTACGACACGTACTAGAAAAGAAAACCAAAACAGGTCGTATGGTTCGATGGGCAGCCGAGCTCGGTGATTACACATTTGAGTTCGTTCCTCGCCAGGCCGTCAAGGGCCAGGTCGTAGCTGATTTCTTAGTAGACTACCCTGCTGAAGACTTCAGATGGGAACCAGAACCAGAAACCAGACGAATCCAAGTCGATCCCCCAAACACTTGGCAACTCTACGTGGATGGTTCACACAACTTGAATAGAAGTGGCATCGGTGCTGTACTCATCTCACCTGAGGGCTCACAACTCGAAAGGTCAACCCGATTAGACTTCTCGACCTCTAACAATGAAGCCGAATATGAAGCTCTAATTCAAGCTATCCAAATGGCTATCGATCTACAAGCAGTTCGACTCAAAGCATTCAATGATTCACAACTGGTAGTGAATCAAGTTACAAACAACTACCAAATACATGGAGTCAATTTGATCAGATATGCAAGCAAGGCAAAAGTGTTGATCAGTAAATTCAGTTTCTTCACCATCGAACACATTCCAAGAGATGATAACCAACATGCTGATTCATTAGCATTCCTTGCATCCAAGATCGAATCAGAGCCACCTCGAGCTCTAACCATAGCAGTAAATACGCTACCTGCATATCTGCAAAAGGAAGAAGTGGTCAACCAAATAAGCGATCTGCTAGCCATGACCTCAGCGGATATCAAGGGAATTTGGATGGAACCCTTCATCAATTATTTTCAAACCGGCGAGCTCCGACCTAACAAAAAGGAGGCCAGCCAGGTATTGCATAAGGTCACGATGTACAGATTACATGAGGGCAAGCTATTCAGAAAATCAGCGACTGGTTTACTCCTAAGATGCCTAATTCCAAAGCATGAGCAAATCATCTTCCAAGAGATTCATGAAGGAGAATGTGGAAACCACTCAGGAGGTCGCACACTTGCTCATAAAGCGATCTCTCAAGGATACTTCTGGCCAAGGATGAAGGAAGATGCCAAATTTTTTTTGTTGAAATGTAAAGAGTGTCAACGATTTGCCGATCACGCTCATCAGCATCCCAACGACCTCATCAACATCACTGCCCTCTGGCTATTTCACATGTGGGGGCTCGACATCATGGGCCCACTGATCAAGGAAAAGAAATCTGAAAAGAGATATGCTCTAGTCGCGTTCGATTACTTCACCAAATGGGTGGAGGCTGTCGCCCTCACTAACGTCACTCAAGCAGATGTGCAAAGATTTATGTGGGAAAATATAATCACGAGATTTGGTTTACCCAAAAGAATTGTTACAGACAATGGGACCCAGTTCATCGGGAAAAACATCAAGGCTTTCTACGCACTATGGAAGATCGAGCACTCTAGATCGACTCCTCGATATCCACAAAGCAATGGTCAGGTCGAAGTTGCGAACAGACAGATTCTGACTAACTTAAAGAAAAAACTCGAAGATCAAGAAGACCAATGGCCGCAGCAGCTAGAAAACATCCTCTGGGCCTACAGAACAACTCTAAGAACATCAACAGGAATGTCTCTGTTTAGCCTTTGCTATGGAGTCGAAGCTGTCATCCCCACCAAGCTGACATTCGGAACGACCAGGTCACTATTGGTCGATACCAAGCTCAATAACCAAGCTTGGTCCTTTGGGATAGACTTGGTTGAAGAAAGAAGGAATCACACCACCATTAAGCTCGAACAATACCAACAGAGGCTCAAACGAGCTTATAACAAGGGTGTCCGACCTCGATCATTCCAAACTGGCGAGCTCGTGCTAAGGAAAATGTTCCACAACAAAAGAAAAGCAAATATTGGAAAGCTCAATTCCAACTGGGAAGGTCCTTACATCATCAAAAAGGTTCAAAGCAACGGATCTTATCGTCTTCAAACTCCAGAAGGGGAATGTAACACCCATGAGTTGGTGTTAGTCCCACATTGTCAAGGAAGTGGTTGTATTGGTAGTATATAGAGCTTAACCATACTCTAACTAATGTCAAGGCCTTTTGGGGTGAACCACATGGGTGGGCCCTGATCCAAAACCCTCTACTGCTGGATATCCGCAGTGACTAAAGGGGGACAATATTGACATTAGCGAGCGGTATGGTGCTCGACGCACCGGGATGAGCGAGGACGAAATCCCGGGGCGTTACAGTTGGTATCAGAGCCGACGACGGGTCGCCTGTTGCAGGTGGGAAGTACGTTGGAAAGGTCTAGGGAGCGCCAAGTACTTGTCTCACTTGGCAGGGAACGTCGGAGATTTTGGGACTGTACTGAGTGTACTGCAGAGCCGAGGACGGCTCTATTTCTAAGGTGGTGAGATTGTAACACCCATGAGTTGGTGTTAGTCCCACATTGTCAAGGAAGTGGTTGTATTGGTAGTATATAGAGCTTAACCATACTCTAACTAATGTCAAGGCCTTTTGGGGTAAACCACATGGGTGGGCCCTGATCCAAAACCCTCTACTGCTGGTAATCCGCAGTGACTAAAGGGGGACAATATTGACATTAGCGAGCGGTATGGTGCTCGACGCAGCGGGATGAGCGAGGACGAAATCCCGGGGCGTTACAGGGAAGATGTGAAAAATCCTTGGAATGCTTATCATTTGAAGAAGTTTTACCAATAACATGTTAGCATGCATTCTCATATTTCAATAAACGAGCTCAATTTTGCCTTCATTTCAGCTAAAAAATGAACGGCTTGAATAGGTCTAACTAAATCCCTCGACCTACAAATTATCAATACTCTAGTCCCTTTGATAATTTTAAGTGTTAAGTTGACATCTGAAACTCAACTAACAACACTTACTTAGGTCATAACTATCCCACGACCTAAGTAACAACGAGCTCACATTCAATCGACCAAATCCTATAACAGGTCGAGTTTTAGACTTCCTACATGTTTGCAAATCATTACAAGCAAACAACACAAGCAATGTAAAGGCGAGCGAGGTAACCAAGTAAAATTTCATTTTATTTATTTCTTCAATAAGCCTAACTATTACAGGCAAAGCTATCTGCTATTTCGACCTAAACTACTTGGAGTCTAGGCAAACATTCTACATATCCAGCTCGCAAGCAAGAGGTCACCTGCAAAATAAGTCAGAACTACAACGACGAGAAAGGAAAACAAATTTATTAACTAAGGCATACAAGAGGAAGCATTTCAGTCCGCCCTGCTTGCAGCCTTTCATCTCGTCTACCTGCCTTCTGAACGAGCTACCAGGAGTCCCTGGAAACTAGCCGCCCAGAAGAACAAATTACATCATCCACAACAAAGAAAGATAAATACAGAAAATAAAGGCGTAATCGACCTGCCGAAACAGATCAACCACTATTGTTTATGATTACAACCCATCAAACAAGCGATCAAAACCATACTCACTCGACCTCACAACCACCCAAACAAGCGATGAAAACTGAACGTGGGAAGAAGAAGGAGATGTACTGCCCAGCAGTAGGGAATGCATACAAAAACAAGAAACACCAGGAATCACTGAAGACAGAGAAGAGGTCACTGCTGTGGAGCATGGTCGTTTGGGTCGACCTACTCGTTCTGGACAACTCCTACCCCATGACCAGGGCCCATCAAGGCGTCCTGCGCTGGGACCAGTGCACTCTAGTCACTAACGAGCATCTCCTCTCCTTCGGGCGATCCCAACAACTGCTTCCTGAGTTCCTCACAATATGCCTGCCATGCAGCACCATTCTTTTGGCACACAACCTCCCAGTACGCCGCGGAATCCTTGGCAACATCAACCTCACATCTAAGGCCCTCTATCACCTCCTTCAACGCCACAATCTCCCCATTCCTATCCCTCACCTTCGCCTCAGCAACGAGAGCAACGTTCTTAGCTTGGTCAAGCTTCTCATTCAGATGCCTCAGCTCGATTTCAGCTCGAGCCCCAACCTCAGCGACAAGACGAACTTCCTGGAAGCTAGCGTTCAGCTACATGAGTAGAAACAATTAGAAGGCAAAATATGCAAAATCAACCACATAAATCGGTCTAAACCCAACTCACCAGAGAAAGAACAGAGTTTATCTTCGAGCAAGTCACCAGAAGAGTCTGCGACTTCACCATGCGAGCATCAACATCAAGAATAGTGCCCTCGTTAACAGCTCGGCAACGCAGGGGTCATCTATAACACTATCATTGTCATACACAACGTGCTTACTTCCCTGGCCGTCCAGATAATCAAAAGGGCCAGGTCGGAATTCAGATGATACCCCTTTACCCTTGCTCGAAGGTCGTACAGCAGTCTTCCTAGACAAAGGAGTAGAGTCAGGAGCTCGCAAGGTTTTCGGAGGAGGAGCAGGAGAGGGCATCATTGTTGGAGGTTCCATCATCTTCAGGTTACCAGACAACGACCTCTTCTTGCTCGAGCTAGGAGGTAGCTTAGGAAGAGAGGTCGGAGGGGACACGATCTGGGGGCTCGCAGCTGGATCCTTCTGCCTCGAGCTAGTACCAGATCGAGACTTCTCAGCCTTCTTCACCGCAGCCATAAAACTCTTCTTCAACACTTTTCTTCTCTCTAGCTCGTCCGCAACAGTCTTGGGACCACCCTTGGGGACAAAATACTCCTTCAGATGAGGAAGATATTTTATCTTCCGATCGTCAGTCCAAGACCCAAAAGCGTTCAAGGCGGACTTCAGGTCGTTATTCTTCACTAGATGGTCGTCACTGATTGCTGCAAGAAAAAGCGAAAACAAAAGTCAACGACCAAGAAACAGCAGAATTAGGTCACCCACATTACAATCTAAGACCAACGACCAGGAACTTACGGTTATCATTCACATTCCTAGTGGCATGACGTAAATGAAGATTCCCTTCAGTTATCGGACCGGTAAGCAGCATGGGATCCTTCCACCATGGCTCACTACTCACAGGGTAAATCAATGGTAAACGGTCTGGCCTGACCTGCATGTTATAGCCCGCCAACTCAAGCTTTGCAGATCGCTTGAAAGAGAAATGGCCTAACACATCGTCTACACTAATATTCCACCTATGCAGCCCGTTAAGGTCATCTATAACCCTCATATTTCTCCAGAAATTACCTTTCATCTGGCAAAGAGCTCGTCTGATGGCATTTAGGAGGTCGACTACCAAACGAGAAAGGGGTAGCCTAAGCCCAACTCGAAATTGGGCCAAAGTGAAAACAGTAGAAAATCGGTTGTTAGGTTAATACCCCTCCGTGAGTAAGCGATCTCCCAAAAACCTAATCTCAAGGTGCCTAATGGAGGCTAACCCATACCTCTTCCTAAAGGCGATATGTCTATTCACATAAGTAGGATTAACTACACGACAGAAGGACCCGTCCTCACCCTCCATCATCTCACCATCAGAAAGAGTCCTCACCATGAGAACCACTACTCCCAGCACTCCCCTCATTTTCACACTCTTCCTCTCGACCAGGAGAACCAGCTTCGTCACCAGAATGAGTCCGTTCATCATCAAACTCATATTCACCAGCACCATCACCTCTAAGGTGGTCATTTTGGGAGTCACTACCCTTAGACATCTCTCAGAAATTACAAAACAAAGTAAATATAAACGAAAGAAGAAAGAAAAGAGCAAGAGAATACGAACTCACCTCAAAAACTCTCAAGATCTTCAGGTCGCAATGGAAAAACAACAGCAGTTCGAGAGAGCAAATGAAGAAACTTTGCTTACAAGCTACAATTTAAATACTAGTATAAAGGAGATCCCAGCCATCGAATCACATAGCATCAACGGGCAAGATCAAACGAAGGCACCCACAACCTTTGCAGTTATTACCCACTTGTCCGATGATTCATATCCACCGTGGGATCAATCCGCGTGTCCAGCAAAGAGAAATCAGTAAGGAGTGCTTCAGTTGCCATAATCTTATCGGGTAACTGCTCGAGGAAACTTCTCCACTTCCCCGTAAAGGCGCAATGATGATACGAGACAAGCATGCATGACCGTCACGTGTAAAAGTCGAAAATTTAAACAGCAAACTTCAAATCAGCTAACATCGATCAGAGCTCAACACGTCTTTTCAGCCCGAATTCTTTATCGACCTAAAAAGAGGGGGCTTATGTAGGGGTACTATATGCTCCAGCCAAACAAAACACGACACGTGGCCTACTCATCATTCTCACAGGTCGTTCACTCCTCGACCTACTTGAAGGCCGATTAGAGCAGCTCGACTATACGACCTAGGACGACCTCTTCGTATGCACGTGCCCTAAATCAACGCATAGAGAATATCTCCAGTTGTTACACAATCATGACAGCTGTTACACAATCATTGGAGAATATTACACAATCATAAAGATGTCGGAGAATCCGCAAGATCCCATGATCTTCGCCCCTTCACCTTCTATATAATCAGAACTACGATGGCTTGATCTCTAAGTTCCATTCCCTCGAGCTAGAGTACGTAGGCAATCTCGATCTCATCGAGGTGCAGCCACCCCCGATCTCAAACTCCCCCATTTGGTCAGTCCAACAACGACCTGACCCAGTGAATGCATTAATCTAGAAATAGGTTAATACACATTCAATACCAGATTTGAATTCAATTTGGAACAGAATTGCTTCGATCGAGCATGTGCTTCTGCTCTTCCTCCACCGTGATTATCTTCTTCTTCCATACTTTCTTTCCCTCGATAAATTGGAAACGAAGTAACAAACAAGTTACTCGACTAATTACTTAATTAGTAAACCATTTTTTTGTGGGGCCATAATTTTTGGGATTATTTCGTATGTGTTGTGTTGTTGTTGTTTTTCTGATTTTCTCCTATTATTTCTCAAACATTTTTTATCTAATCCAAAATAATTTTTGGTTTCCTTTTTTGATTTTTTTTTATTAATGAAAATTGAATTGTTTGGGCCACATTTTTTTTTTTAATTTTTTTTGTTATAATATTAAAATTATTATGTGTCTTATTTTTTTTTCTTTCTACCATTTCTATAGTAAAATTTAGAGAGGACTCACTTATGTGCGGCCTAAGGCCCCTCAACTGTTTGAGCCAGTCCTGAGTGGGCTGTTGGGTTTTTCTGTAAGATTAAAGGCATTTTTTCCAATATAGAACCGTGAAATGGTTGGGATCGACTTTGGGTTGTTAGAGAGAAAGAGAAAGGAGGAGGAAGAACAAAGAAGAGTTGAAGCAGAGAGAGTTAGAGGAGAGAAAAAAAAAATGAGAGAGAAGAGAAAAAAAAACCAAAATACAAGGACGAACACGAATTTTGGATCCACACAAAATATAATGGACCTCTTAGTCGGTCTGTTATTATTATTAAGGCCTGCTTTAAACCTTTGTGATCTGAAGATGAAGAAAGATCGGAAGGAAAGAATAAAAGTTATAATTCGTAGGTGGGTCAGCCTTCGGGCCTGATTCGAAAGTAAGAGGCCCATACTCTTATGATGATGATGTGGCCCATGCCCATGTTCTTTAGCGAAAGCAAGTCCCTGAGTAGCAGAACTACTCGAGTTGCAAGGTGGCAGTGTGGACGCTTAGGGATAGTAAAGGAAGAAATCGTCAACATCCCCCTCACGATATGATCTGTGCCATCAACTGTATCTGAAAAAGTGAAATCCTCTTCATTCCCTTCAATATTCAGAGTCACCTTTTCATGTTGCAAACATTCCACCCCTTGTATCCCATGCCACTTCTTCTCCTCTGAGCAAAGAGACCTCAAGATTGCCGCACACACTCGTTCAATCACATAAGCCATTTTTCATGGATTTAAGGATGAACAGGCAGGAAGAAGAAGATGAATGTAGAAAACTGCAGACCTGCCTTTCTTTATTTTGAAGCTGCACAATACTCTAAAAGTGGGGTTTGCACCCGAACTCCAAGAAAAAGAACCAACCACTAACAAATTGCCATAAATGACACTCTAGAATATTTCTCTTCCTTTCCTTGTTTGAACTAGGTTCTTTTATGGACCAGCAAATTTGGACCTTTGGTCCAGTGTTCTTGTACTTGTATTTGTGTTTATATTCTAATGAAGAGCCAAAAATTTTAACCAAAAAAAAAACCAAGTAGTACTGTAGTAGCATCGGTAGCCTTCGAGCCTTATCTTTGTAAGCCTTTTGAACCCGATCTTTGTAACCCTTCGGGCTACAATTAATATATTTATATATAAAAGTTCTTGGAAATGGATTTATTGATTTAGTAAGCACTTGTTGCATGTTGAAAATTTCTGATTTCTATTTTTACATATTAATAGATGCATGCTAGGATTGCCAGCGGATATGCCCAAATGCCCAGTTAGCTAGCACGTGCTAATAGATTGATTGATTAGTGAAAAACCCTTGTGGTTTAGTCATCTGTGAGTCTGAAGATTATGGTCGTAGTTCCTGCAATTTCCTGAATCCAACCATGCATAACATAGATATAGATAATTATATTTGTTTATATTATTGGTGTAAGTTATTAACTAGCTTCTAGGATCATTGGAAGTGGACTGCCTCAAGTTTGCATGTATCTGTGTGACTGTGTGAGTGGACTCTTGACCATAGGTGAAAAAATCGAAAATATCGGGCGGATATTCACGAATTTTGCCGGTTTTGGGGAATTCGGAGCGGTACGGCTTACAATAAATGAAATATAAACCTTCCCATGCCGACCCTATATGTATTAACCATTTTTGTGAGGTTGGTCAATACATTAATGAATGATGATGAGTAAATGATATGAACAATAATAATAAAGTAGAGACATGAACACCATTGTATACGTGGTTCGGCAATTGTGCCTACATCCACGGAGAGAGAGAATGATCTTTATTATAGTAGTGGAGCTCGATAATGGAGAGAGCCCAAGAGAGAGATGAGACCTGAGAGGTGAGGTCTCATCATGAGAGATTGGGGAGGTCGTTGATATTGAGACTTCACCATGAGGTCGTGTTAGGAGCATTAGGCCATCAGACCATCTGAGCAGAGATGAGAACCTGCCTAGAATGAGTAGCTTGCCTTCATATTTATAGGCTACAATGTAACTCCATTCTTAGCATTTACTAGGGTAATAATGAGAGAATATCTTTGTAGTAATTGGCTTTAACTTTGTAACTTGTGTCATCAAGAGAGAGCCCATTAGATGTTGACACGTGGCACCATGATGAACGGTAGAGATGGTGCCACATGTATGTTGTATGTAGTACCCCTACATAAGCCCCCTCTTTTTAGGTTGAACGAAGTTCGGGCTGAAAAGAAGTAACCGAACCGATCCAGCCCCCAAGATGAATGAAATGTGGGGGTCTTTAACGAAGTCGATCCGCCCCAAATTTTGATGAGCTTGATCATTGAGATTTGCAGGACGCGATGAAGGTCCCTTGTGGTTATGGCAACTCGATCATGAATTTGTGTATAGCGAGCTAGTTACTTCCAGGGAGACTTGGTAGCTCGTTCAGAAGGCATGTAGACGAGATGGACAGCTGCAAGCAGGTCGTACTGAAGTGGGTCTTCTTGTATGCATGGGTTGTTGGTCTCAGTCATGCTTTAAGGTGGTCGCCTTTTTGTGGTCGAGTTGCATAGACCTGATAATGTTAGCATGTGAAACATTATAAAATTCAATAAAAGACTTACATCGAATTGTACGTCTTCCTTATGACTTGTATGTACTATCTTTGTCGCCTTGTGACTGGACACTTCGATAGATATGGCACTTTGGAGTGCAATGTAGCTCGTTTGAGAAAGAGCATTGGTTGACCAAGTGTTTTGAGAGTTACTTGGAACCTTTTGGTGCCCGATCTAGTGAATGGTCGCAGCGTGGAGACCTGTTTGACAATTCTCGGGCATGTGGCCTTTGTGGGTCTGCATTGCGTTGAGAGTGAATGCGTTTGACCAGGCGTGTGGCTAGAGAATTGTGTTTGAGGTCGTCCCGCATACGAGTGACTCACTAGTCAATGAGGGTGGCCGTATTGTATATCAAGCATTTCACTTGTAGAGAGTTCAGTGAAAGCAATGTAGCACATTTGTGCAAAAATAGCTCATGGGGAGTGAGGTCGTGTTCATGTGACCTGCACATAGAGAGAGCTACAAAAAATATCATTAATAGCTAATTGTGCTAATAATAAGTTAATTTCATTAGATAAAGTGAGAATAGCCCCCTGTATGGCATAAATGTTCTTGAGGTCGTTGAAAGACCTGTAATTTGAGGAGGTCGTTGATAGACCTGGTGAGGTCGCGATGAAGGACCTGGCATGAAGGACCTGGTATGAAGGACCTGGTATGAAGGACCTGATAGGTCGTTGGCTTAGGGATCTGAGAGGTCGTTGGCTTAGGGACCTGAGAGGTCGTTGGCTTAGGGACCTGAGAGGTCGTTGGCTTAGGGACCTGAGAGGTCGTTAGCTTAGGGACCTGAGAGGTCTTTTGCTTAGAGACCTGAGAGGTCTTTGGCTTAGGGACCTGAGAGGTCGTTGGCTTAGGGACCTGAGAGGTCGTTAGCTTAGGGACCTGAGAGGTCGTTGGCTTAGGGACCTGAGAGGTCTTTTGCTTAGAGACCTGAATATGTGGCCATTAAGAATGTAACTGATGATATAAAATTTTGATCGAGTTATGAGAATATATGTTACATAGATGCATATAATAGTCAATTTGTGTGAGACAAAATAGAATGAACAGTAAGATCATAGTGAATTGATACTTATCTTGCTTTCGTCGAGTTTCACATACAATAATGGTAACCGAAAATAAACCCCCAATTTGAAAATTGTGATTGCAATTCTGCCAAATAGAATTTCTTGAACTTGAAATTACCACTTTGTGAGCCTTACAACAATGGTGTAATGGTGGGGTTGGTGGGTGGAATTCGCTTGAGAAAATCCCAAGTCCCTGTAGTCGGCGCCAAATGTATTAACCATTTTTGTGAGGTTGGTCAATACATTAATGAATGATGATGAGTAAATGATATGAACAATAATAATAAAGTAGAGACATGAACACCATTGTATACGTGGTTCGGCAATTGTGCCTACATCCACGGAGAGAGAGAATGATCTTTATTATAGTAGTGGAGCTCGATAATGGAGAGAGCCCAAGAAAGAGATGAGACCTGAGAGGTGAGGTCTCATCATGAGAGATTGGGGAGGTCGTTGATATTGAGACCTCACCATGAGGTCGTGTTAGGAGCATTAGGCCATCAGACCATCTGAGCAGAGATGAGAACCTGCCTAGAATGAGTAGCTTGCCTTCATATTTATAGGCTACAATGTAACTCCATTCTTAGCATTTACTAGGGTAATAATGAGAGAATATCTTTGTAGTAATTGGCTTTAACTTTGTAACTTGTGTCATCAAGAGAGAGCCCATTAGATGTTGACACGTGGCACCATGATGAACGGTAGAGATGGTGCCACATGTATGTTGTATGTAGTACCCCTACACTATATTCACGAAAAGTACAAAATTTTCGAATCTGAAATTAATATATTTATTTTTAAATATAATTCCCACCAAACTAGAACTTTTGAAATTAACACATTTTTTGAATTTTTCGTGAATATCCGCGAATATTCGAGCAATATTTCACGAGAACCATTTTTGCCAAACCTCCCAATTCCGACACTGGGGTCCGAATATTCGCGGAATATACCGGTTTTTCAAGGTTCGAATATTCGAGTTTATTGGATTTTTTCACCTATGCTCTTGACACACCCTACTTACGTTTAATAAAGGTACAGTAGCAAAACTAGGGAAGTGAAGGGAAGGAATAGTATACATCAACAAAAGATATTGAGTTGGTTAATTAGGATCTTATATCACCACTTTCTCTTAATATATAATTTTAAAGATTTGTAAGAAGAAAGTTTAAAGAAAGTAAGAACAGAAAGAAAGCTGAGGCTAGAAGGCAGTAAGTACTTGATTTGGTAAGCACTTCTTGTTGAAAATTTCTGATTTAATTTTTTTTCATTATAAACACATATTAGCTAGCAAGTACTAATAAAATGATTAGTAAAAACCTCAATCTTAAATCTTAGGTAGTACTTGTTTTCATGTGTTGGACAATTTCGAAGCTACTGTAGATGTTGACCTAGAGATTCTAGGTACTTTGGTTCATGTCATATGTGTTAATGGCGTGTTAATGTTAGATGGAATGGGATTTATTATTTTATTTCATTATTGCAGGGCTGAAAATTTGAAGGAGAATTTATAAATGGGATGATTGTATTGTAGAATAATTGGGCTACAGATTGATAGAGGAATTGAGTCAATTATGTCAATTTGACCACGTTTTATTAGGAAAACCCAATAGAAACGCTAAACTAGAAGTTGACAGTTTGAAAAATGGTTTCGTACTACAATACAAATTATAAATTTTTATTTTTGCTTGCATTTTTAGGAACTCGGCATAATTTTGTGCTTGGGATTATAACGGGGATAGAGCCACAGAGGTGCGAGCAAGACGTAGACATTGTACAGAAAAAACATGCACAGAACGCGTACAAGCACATAGTACAATTTAAATTTCTTGACTTAAAACAAAAAGTAATTAAACTCCAACATATATCACATGACTTTGAACGATTGTATCAAACCATATATGGTCAGATAATTAGGAATCAAGCCATATATCTACAGATCCGACATAAATAAGAGTGTATTAATACCGAATTAGAATTCAGAAGCAGTTTAGAAGGCCATCATAGATTGGAGACCACTGATGATCAAGGCATGAATAGACTCCATTTTATTAATCTGTCTGGGTGCATCAAGTGTTCAACTATATGCAGTGATTAATTAAATCCCAACAACGTCAACAATCCGCAACCTAGATATTCGTGAGAACACCTCCTTTGCAATACAAGATCCGTTTTGTCAATGAAGTCAAAGATTACCAAACAATAAACAATAGTATAAGAAGAATAAAAAAATAAAGAAAAATAACACCAAAATATACGTGGTTCGGCAATGCCTACCTTCATGGAGAACAATGAGAAGATTTCACTATAAGAAAAGAAACACCGATTACAATAATCTCCTTAGTATCTTTCTCAAGATCTTAATCTCCCACCTTAAACCCAATACACTCTTGGCTGCCAAAGTTCTCTCTCACTTACTCTTTCTATCTTTATGTTTTCTATTGTTTTCTACTCTCTTGTTTTGTCTTACAAATACCAAGTTACTTGGGTATTTATAGCCTATGGATAGAAACCAAATCCATATAGAATTACTAATTCAAAATAGAGATAAATAGGAAACCGAGTCCAAATAGAACTCATGCACATATATGGTTTTCTTAACCAATATAGGAACAATCTCCACCTTATAAGGTATGATCCTGTGCACCAAACTATTGCGAGCCAATATACAACAATCTCCACCTTGGCGAGCCATCGACAAAAAAACAAGAACATTGCAGCATTGACTTTTTTCAAGCACCGTCAATTAATCATTTAGCCTCAACGCACCTCAAGTGAGGAGGTGCTCCACCCAATCTTTAGCATGTAGAAAGATTGAACAAGTTCAAACAATGTCTAAATTTCTCAACTGAAACTGGCTTAATAAGACAATCTGAAGCATTCTCATCCGTGTGAACCTTCTCAACTGTAATTTCATCTGAGTCCAACCAATCCTGATTCCGATGATAGCGAATATCAATATGTTTCGTTCTTTGCATGAAACATTTGATTCTTCGCAAGGCAAATAACACTCCGACTATCACATCTTATCATCATAGAATTTTGATCTAACCCGAATGTGCTTATTAATCCCTTCATCCAAATAACTTCCTTGTAAGCTTCTGTTACCGCCATATACTCCGCCTCAGTAGTAGATAAAGCAGTAACCGTTTAGAACATTGATCTCCAACTAACCGTTCCTCCACCATAAGTGAATACGTACCTGTGGTGGATCTTCGCTTATCTAAATCTTCTGCATAATCAGCATCCACATAACGCAAAACACATGCTTTCCCTTGTTGTCTTTCAAACAAGATACCCAACGTCTTAGTGCCCTTTAGATACTTGAGAATCCATGTCACAATTTTCCAGTGTGGCTTTCCCGGATTCGCCATGTATCTCGATACTACACTTAGTGCTTGAGCTAAATCAGGTCTTGTGCATACCATTGAGTACATGAGACACCCTACCTACGCTTCCATATGACTTCTTCTTCATCTCTTCCACTTCAGCATCTGTAGAAGGACATTGACTTTTGTTTAAAACAAAACTGTTGTTCAAGACACATGATCTGCATCAATCATATTGAAGCGCTCAAATACCTTTTGAATGTACTTGACTTGTGACAGCCATAACTTTCCAACTTTCTTGTCTCTCCTTATCTCCATACCTAGGATCTTCTGTGCAGAACTAAGATCCTTCATGTCGAATTCCTTGCTTAATAACGTCTTCAGCTCCTTAAATCTAGACATATCCCGACAAGCAATAAGCATGTCATCTATATAAAGTAGCAATAGGATCACTATCCCCTCATCAAACACATGAGTGTACACACAACAATCATAGTCACATCTTCTATACCCAATGTTCAGCATATAAGAGTCGAAGCGTTTGTACCACTGCCTTGAAGATTGTTTGAGCCCGTAAAGAGACTTCCTTAACCTACAAACCAAATTTTCCTTACCAGCTTCAACAAAACCCCGAGGCTCAGCCATGTAGATGACTTCCTTTAATTCACCATGGAGAAAAGAAGTTTTGACATCTAACTGCTCAAGCTCCATATCCTGCTGAGCAACCAGTGATAGTAACACTCTAATAGAAGTATGTTTCACTACCGGAGAGAAAATTTCATCACAATCAACTCCTTCCTTATGTGAGTACCCCTTCGCCACCAAACGTGCTTTGAACTTTGGTGGTTCTTTCTCATGCATTCCTTCCTTATTCCTGTAAACCCACTTACAACCAACAATTTTTCTTTCTGCGGGTTTAGGAACCAACTCCCAAACTGAGTTCTTGTATAGAGATTCCATCTCTTCAGCCATAGCTTCAATCCACTATTCTCTTTCGTTACTTTCAACTGCTTCACGATAAGAAGTAGGATCACCTTCGCTAATGCTTAAAGCATAATGAACTTTTTCCTCGAACCCAAGTCTAATAGGTGCTTTGACTTGTCTTTGGCCCTGGTTTTTGTTATGCTATAAGGTTGTTGCTTATCTTTATTAGATTCAACCTCATTTTCACACTGTTGTTGTTCTAGCCCATCCTCTTCAACCTCTGCATCTGACTCCTCCACCTGAATAGGAGTCTTTCTGTTGGATACCTTGGTAAGAGGAGATATCTCTGTAGTTGCTTTCTTAACAATAGTGTTTTTCTCACCATTCTTCGTGTTTTGATTCATAGGCATAGTCTTCTCATCAAACACAACATCTCTACTAAGGATTTTTTTTCGGTTCACTGGATCCCATAACTTATAACCCTTTACTCCCTTCTCGAAGCTGATGAAAATGCATTCATGAGATTTGGGTTTAAGTTTGGTTCTCTCATCACTAGGAACAAGAGCATATACACTGTACTACATCCAAATACCTTCAAAGTAGAGTAGTTTACCGGTTTACCTGATCATACCTCTTCTGCACATCTGAAATCAAACATCTTGGATGGTGAACGATTAACCAAGTGACAAGCATGGTTAAGTGACCTGTATGAAACCTCATGCACCTCTTTTTATTCATAAGAGTTCTATTCATCCTTTCTACAGCTCCATTCTGTTCGAGATTTTTCTTCACGATAAAATGCCTTGCAATACTTTCATCTTTGCAGTACTGTAGAAACCTCCTATCCTTATATTCACCACCGTTGTCAGTTCTTAGATACTTGATTTTTTGCCTGTTTGATTTTCTACCTCTGCCTTCCACTCCTTGAATTTAGTGAAAACTTCGGATTTCTCCTTCATGAAGTAGACTCAAACTTTCCTCGAAAAATCATCCATGAAAGTGACAAAGTAGCGAGCTCCACCTTTTGATTGAGTAGGTGAAGGCCCCCACACATATGAGTGAATATAGTTAAGTACTTATGTACTTCTGTTCTTTGTATCTGCAGCTTTGAAGAGTACTTTAGTTTGCTTTCCCATAATACAATACTTGTAGAATTCATGTTAACACTCTCCTACACCCTTCAACAATTGTCGCTTGTGTAGTTCTTCCATGGCTCTTTCACTCATATGCCCTAGTCTCAAGTGCCAAAGCTGAGTGCGATCTTCTTGTGTAGAAACTGCAGCTCCACCAATTACTGTAAATCCAACCTAAGCTCTTGATACCACTTGTTGAACTATATGCAGTGATTAAGTAAATCCTAACAACGCCAACAACCCGCAACCTAGATATTCGTGAGAACACCTCCTTTGCAATACATGATCCGTTTTGTCAATGAGGTCAAAGATTACCAAACAATAAACAATAGTATAAGAAGAACAAAACAATAAAGAACAATAACACCAAGATATACGTGGTTCGGCAATGCCTACCTCCACGGGGAACAATGAGAAGATTTCACTATAAGAAAAAGAAACACCGATTACAATAATCTCCCTAGTATCTTTCTCAAGATCTTAATCTCTCACCTTAAACCCAATACACCCTTGGCTCCCAAAGTTCTCTCTCACTTACTCTATCTATCTCTATGTTTCTATTGTTTTCTACTCTCTTGTCTTCTCTTGTTGTCTTGTCTTACAAATACCAAGTTACTTGGGTATTTATAGCCCATGGATAGAAATCAAATCCATATAGAATTACTAATTCAAACTAGAGATAAATAGGAAACTGAGTCCAAATAGAACTCCTGCACATATATGGTTTCCTTAACCAATATAGGAACAATCTCCACCTTATAAGGTATGATCCTGTGCACCCAACTATTGCGAGCCAATATACAACATCAAATACCCTTCATTTTTACCAGTCAACACCTAGTTCTCTTGAATTGAATAGGTTGTCAATGTACTCAAGGACGAGAGCTGATGTAATGACATACCTTTGCATATATAGCTCTGCTGTTGGCCCTAAGATAATGATAATATTATTATATTAATGCATCCTATGTAACCTATGTCAGTCACATTATACGTAAACAAGTAAACGTTTCTAACTCGTAGGTACCACAATGAGTTGAATTGGCTGCAAACACTACTAACATTTTTTGTTTTTTTTTTTTTTTGGTAAAGATCACTAGAGCTAACTTGATCCAGAACTTTAATATATATGTTATATAGTAATCCACAAGCATGCACTTACCATGTTCATTAAGCATCGCCAGAAACCGGAATTTGTTGGGAAGGAGAAGCATCCCTACAGTGGCAGCTTTCCTGATAGTGAAACCATGGTGGGCGGCAAAGACTTGTGTATAAGCTATAGATGTTGAACACTTGAGAGAATTTCCTCTACCAATGAAATCAAGGAATCAAATAGTGTTATTACAGAATAATCGTCTACTTAATTAATCTATAAATCGATTAGAACACCTACGGTAGCTTGTTCGTTCTTTCTTAGCTTAGAAATTTATTTTCTTTTACTTATATAAAGATGTGTTGCATTATAGTCACTGCAGCTAGAGTTAATTCCATACAGTCCTATACTTTAAAGAATAAACAACCATCAGCGTGTGGGCTAACATGTATTGTCTGTAAACTCAAACTTGGGCTTGGTCTCAGATCAGGGTTCTTGAACTCATTCTCCTTATGATACCTGCAAAGACCACCGGTTATAATCCGGTGGGTAAAGCTCCAACAATCAAGTCAGTAATGGAGGCCAAGTTTGGAATCAGAGTAATTCAAGAGTGAATAGTTACCGTAGGGTTTACCTAGCAGTTTGTCTTATATAGTACTATGTTCCGCCTTCTCCTAGCCCTAGGATTACTTCCTAGATCGAAGGCTATCCTTGCCCCTACGCGGTCTATTCTCCTTCACTTATTGCTGCAGTAGTGTTTGATAACTAACACCCTCGTGCCTGGCCCGTGATGCTCCAGAATGTTCCTAAGTTCTATCTCCTACTTCCTGGCTCTCCCTTCCTCCTATGCTCCACTGCTTTCACATTGGACTACGACCTATGGTACTTACATCGCCCCTCCTTTGTGATAAGTCCTCAAAATTGTATATTTATCCCCCAAATAACACATTGTTTGTTTAGCACTTAGTTTATATTATTGTGTTATATCTATTGATTAGTGCTTTCTTTTCTATTGTGTAGGTTTCATGAGCCGAAATGCGAATATTATGTTAAAGTCCGGCAAAAGTCAAAACAAGTAAGCAAAAATGTGTTATTTGCACAAGGAAAGGAGAATTAATATTTGTACCCACAGATCTGCTGAGGGCACCCTACGGTCAGTCCAGTTGACTTGACTTTATGTCAAAGTGGGGCGGTCCAATTCTCAGCCCAAACCGGGTCTTATTAAAGCCCACAAGTCAGAATTTCTATTTAGGGCTTTATTTTAAGTTCAAACTTAAAAAAACTCTACAAGTTGATCCAGAAGTCTGATTTGGGCCCATGAGCTATCAAACTGAAGGTCTTTGTCCAAGCTACAACATAAGCCTAAGAGAATTAGGTTTTGCTGAAGACCTAATGCCTTTAGAAGATGAACAGCAGAAGCCACGAATTTGACCTAATTTGGAAGTCTTTGCATGCAAGTATTCTACTTTGTATTTTCTATATAAGAGAAGTAGTAGCTAAGGTTTAGGTATCTTTTATATCATCTTTGATTTTTTCATATGTGAGAGAAAGTTCATCTTCATCCTCTTTTGTATCAACTCAATTATCAATTTCAAATCCATTAACTTTTCCATTATGATGTTTTGTTATTTATTTATTTATTCCATGGTGTCATCATCAAGGATGAGTAGCTAAATTTCCTTAGGGGGATGGTTGAAGCACTCTAGATGATGCAAAAGCACCATGTTTGATCTTAATGTTCATTGTGATTCAAAGTTCTTAATGTTTATTTACTTCTTTCTTTAGTATGAGGTAAGTATGATTATTTGCATGTTATTGTTATCCATGTTGGTAAAATACTATTGTTAGGGTTTAGGAAGATCTAGCTTTAATGGTTATGTTTATATTGATTATAGTTATGTGGTGAAATAGCTGAGAGGTGATTATTACATATCTACAGGTTATATCTTTTATTGGAACCTTTTTGTAATTAAATCAAATAGCTGAGAGGTGATGGTTTGATTATGAATTAATATGTTGAATTAATTAGATTGAATGGCTGAGAGGTGACGGTTTAATTAATGAGACATATTCAATAACATGCATAAGAGAATCTCGTTTTAATTGAGTGGAATAGCTGAGAGGTAACTACTTGATTATTATAGGTATTGATGATTAATTGGAATAGCTGAGAGGTGACTAATTAATTGTTATTGATTGAACATAAAGGAATAACATGTTATGTTTGCATGATTTAGTTTGTGGGTACCAACTTTTCCCCCTATATCATCATAAGATCTTCTTTACATCTCTACCATCTTCTTGAGTTAGGTTATTTACAGTTTATTAATTATTGCCTGTAGGAAGTAGAATCAATCTCAATTTTATTATTCATTCCCTTGGTGTTTCTTAACAATTGTTTTCCATTGTGTTTGAGCTAAGATCCCCCCTATTAAAATAGCCTCTATTAAATTTAATCTTTTGATTAGAGGTTACACAAATAGCCTCTATTAAAATGGCGACGTTGCCGCTCTAAGGAACAAAGTTCATTCAAACACAATCGAGAATAGTTGTTTCGGGACATCATCCCACTTCTATCCTTCCCGCCCTTCTATTTTATTTCTTTTATTTATTGGTTTTAAGTGTCTTGTTACTTAGTCCTCTTATTGATCTTGCAGCGAAGACAGATTGAAAAAAGCTCGAAAAACAGAGTAAAAATCAAATTTTTAAGAAAAGCGCGCGTTCAGGATTTTTCCTGAAAAGTTACTGGTCGAATCTGTTCCCAAACTCGAGTCGAGTTCAGATTGGCCTGTAACCATCTCGTGTCGAGTTCCAAGTAGGGAATTTGCCTTGTTTTGCGTGATTTTTTCAGTATATTCCAGAGCTCCTTTTCAGTTAATTTTTTTCTGTTGAGTGATTGTGAGGTGAACTAAGTAGGTAATTTTTTCAGCATTTTTGGAGATTTGTAAGATATTTAATTATTCGATCCAAGAAGGGGTCGCAGTTGTAATATTCTTAAACTAGGTGTTGTTAGGATTTATTTTTGGTGTGTTTACGGCAGATAGTAGAGCAAGGTTGTGGAGCTAGCCTTGAGTCTACTAAGGAATGACTCCTAAGGACGATTGAAACCCAATGAGCGGTTTCCCCTTAGTCGACTGCAACTCGTCTTCTCCCCACTTTTGGGCGCTTGTTTGGCATTTTTTACTTTTTAGCACAAAGTGGGAGGTAAGCATTCTCTTAACCCTCCTCGAATCCCCTGCAAGAGGAGTTTCTGTATTGATTAACATGACCTTGATTGTTGCTTGATTTCAATTTTTGTTTTTACTTGTTAAACCGGGACTGGAAGACGAACCTGGCCTAAAAGTGAAACCTAATATCAATTGATTGCAATATCCTAAGCTTTAAAATTGAATCAACTAAAGCCATCCTATCACGATATTCATTTGAGACCTTGAGCAGATATTTCAACTAATACTGCGTGAACCATTCTTTGATTGGAGCACAAGTTAGGAATTGGGTCTGGAACCCCTGCAGATCACGTCTGTAGAATCACTATGGTTTCTTAATTAAGGACCGTTGCTTACGCATGGAAAACCTCCCACACTGGTTATTCGCTGCTTAACTCTCAAAATATAGGGAAAATTCACAAGAGAAGCTTGGAAAGAACTCATTGGCTTGGGTGAGCACAAAATCGAGTCAGTTTTTGAGCCCTTGTTAAATGCTTTTGAATGGTTAGGACTTCCGTGGCATATGTAATGAGCATGTTGCATGCATGTTAGATCGGGTAAAATCTTGTTCAAACCTATTCCTATCTACACGAATAGCACAATCACGGACCTCACTACTCCTTCTGAGGAAGAGTTTAACGACTCAACCTCCATACCTTCTGAAGAAGAGTTAAACGACTCAACCTCACTTTCTGAAGTAACTCCTGCACCTATGACTCAAGAAGCTACCCTTCGGGATTACTTTTCACCTTTGGCCATTGGGCCACCTACCTGCATAGTCTTGCCCGAGACAACTGCAGATAGCTATGGCATTCGCCCTCAGATTGTGGGCATGTTGTCTAAGTTCCATGGGCTTCCACGGGAAGATCCATATCAGCACCTAAATAAGTTTCTGACCGTTCGAAATACTTTTAAAGAGAAACATTTGTCTGAAGTGGAAGTTAGCTTGAGATTGTTCCCCTTTTCTCTTGAGGATCGTGCATCTCACTGGTTACATAGCCTTCCTTCCATCCAATTCTATTTTCACCTGGGCTCAACTTAGCAAAAGGTTATTGACCAAATTCTTTCCTATTACCAGAACCAATGATATTGTTCATGCCATCAGGAATTTCTGGCAGAAAGAGGGTGAGGTTTTCTTTGATGCATGTGAGAGGTATCAAGACTTATTTCTTCAGTGTCCACACCACAGAGTTAATGACATAGAAAAAGTTAGGATCATATATAGAGGCCTTAATCATACAACTAGAAACATGGTCGAAAGCATGAACGGTGGAGAATTTCTTGATATGTCGACCGCCAATTCTATTGCATTCCTTGAAAAATTAGCTAATAATAGCCAACAATGGGACTTACCTGGACCAACCCTGGGAAACACTACCCTGGACTCATATGATAAACCTAGAGGCATGTATGAGGTCAAACCCGACCCCGAGCTTAAAACTTTGCTTCATGGTTTAGTAAAAAAGGTAGAAGCACTTGAGGTATCCTTAAAGCCCACATCGCCTGTTATGAGTGCCTCCACTCTCCAATGTGATGTTTGTCATGACCGGACCCATACTACCGAGTTTTGCCCTCTCCTTTATAATTAACTAGAAATTAAGGAAGCCCGTGCGTTCACTTACGCTGGGCAAACCAACTTTACTAAGGGAAATGCCACGTACCCATACATGGACCGCTCTAATCTGTCTTACTCAAATAATATTTATACGGCTCCACCTGGTTTTAATAACTCTTATGGGCAACGTAGCAATGCCACGTATGTTGGTTATAATGAAATCAGAACAGGGTAACGATCCCCCCTTATTCGAACAATGCTCATCACATGAGTAGTTCCAGGGACTAGGTGCCGACCAATCAATCTGCCCCTCCTAAGACCTCCCTTGAGGATGTGCTTGCCCGTTTCATTCAACAGACGCAAGCGTCCATTGAATCAAATGCCCAACCCATCCAGAGAATTGAACAGAAACTTGATGAAAATGGCAAATTTCCGGGACAAGCCATCCCGAATCTCAAGGGCAAAGAAGTTGCCTTGGTGACGGACACTCCGTCTACATCTGCACCGTTTGTTGAAGTTAACTCGGTCTCCACACTTAGGTCTGGCAAACAGGTTGATAATCAGATTAATTATAAACCAAGTCCTAGCATTGTGACCCCGGTTACCATTACACCTGTTGCACCACCTAAAGGTCCGACTAATGAGGCGACCACCTATAAGCCAAGGATACATACCCGTAAGATTGTGGATACTCCACTACCTTAGGACCCACCCGTGCCTTACCCCCAGAGACTCACAAGGTCCCTACAGGAAGTACAAGCAGAGGAGGTATTTGATGTGTTCACGCATATAAATATTAATATACCTTCCTATGCCAAGTTTTGAAGGACTTGTGCACCGCCAAGAGGAACACATATATGCCTAAAAGCACGTTTGTGGCGGAAGAATTCTCTGCACTTGTCCAACATAACAGTGTGGTAAAATATAAAGACCCTGAAAAACCGACCATACCCCGCAAGCTTGGTGATAAGTTCATGGGTAAAACTTTGTTAGACCTGGGAGCGAGTGTTAATTTCTTGCCTTACTCCTTGTACCTCAGCCTGGGTCTAACATACATGAAACCCACGAGCATGTCTTTACAACTGGCCGACATGATGACTCTGATGAAACTCAAATCTTTGAATTGAATAAGAAGTGCTTTGAAGCGAAGCAGAATGGGAGACTTATTCCTACCTATTACAATGAATTGGTGGCCATGTTCCAGGAGATTGATCAAAGGGTGACCTCCCAGAATAACGATGTTGGAGCTGTAGTCCATGATACATCAACAATGTCCAGATTGCGTGTTCATATCTTTTTTAGTGGACTAGATTCAGACTATGATCAGGTGCGTGGAGAGATCTTTCGCAAAGAACCTAAATATTCCTTAGAGTAAAGCTATTCTTACATTTGCAAGGTACAATATGAGAAACAGGCTATGGGGTGCTCTGTATGAACTGAATCCTCTGTCTTGGCTGTTCATAGCAAAACAATTACTCCTCCCGGTTTTTCTGGTCCTTCACGCCATCCTAACGGTAAATCAAATCCTTATGCAAATAAAAGGTGCAATGTTTGTGGAGAACTGGGTCATAGCAAGGAGAGATGTTATGAAGTGATTGGCTATCCATATTGGTAGGACTTCGCAAGGAGGCCACGAAAGAATATAAGCAAGGTCGTCATTGCTAATGTTGTGAATGGACATCCAGACAATAATTTGGCTAATGTAGCGCAATCAGGTATGAATGGTAAGGTTATTTCGAATAGTACATGGATAATTAATTCAGGTGCATCAGACCATATCACAAATGACCCTAGCATTGTGGAAAGTCTTAGAGCATCACCTTAAAATGTTGTTTCTATTGCTGATAGTACCCCAACTACGGTTAGCGGAGAAGGTTCTATTGTGTTATCTGATACCCTAACTCTTGATTCTATCTTAGTTGTTCCATCTCTTGCTTATAACCTATTGTTTGTTTGTCAAATTATTCTAACACTTCCATTTATTGTGACGTTCTATCCATCTTTCTGTATTTTTCAGGACATTCTGACTCGACAGGTCCCCGGTTATGGTGTTAGAAGGGGGAAACTGTACTATCTGGATTTGACAGAAACTGGAGAGAAACAGATGAATTTTCTGGGGCAAGCTAATCAGGTCAATAGGGTCGAGAATGCAAAAGAAGTTGTGTGGTTATGGCATCGGCGTTTAGGTCATCTATCCTTTAGTTTTCTTAAGAAGTTGCAACCTCTTTTGTTTTCAGTTGTTAGTGATTCTGAAGTTCATTGTGACATTTGTGAACTAGCCAAGAGCCATCGTATTTCATATTCACCAAGTATAATAGATGTCATGTTTCTTTTATGAAAATTCACTCTAAAGTTTCTTCATTTTTTGGAGCTCGATATTATGTGACTTTTATTGATGATTGAACTCGCTTGACTTGGGTGTCATTACTGGAAGAAAAAAAAGCTATGTATATGGGATGTTTACTGATTTTTACAAAATAGTGGCGACGTAGTATCAACAATCTATCAGGGTCTTTCAGTCTGATAATGGTGGAGAATTTGTGAATGGCCTCATGTCTGAATTTTGTCGGTCAAATGGAATTCGTCATCAAACCTCAAATTCTAGTACCCCCCCAACAAAATGGTTTAGCAGAACGGAAGAACATGCAGTTGTTGGAAGTTGTTCGTACTTCCTTGTTTGGCATGAATGTACATCGATCCTATTGGGGTGAAGCAGTGAAATCAGCAGCATATGTTATCAATCGTACTCCCTCACGGGTAATTGAGTTCCAAAATCCTTATCAGAAACTCCATACACTTTTCTCCATCCCATCTATGCCTAACTTGGAGCCTCGGGTGTTTGGATGTACAACTTATGTCCATACCAAAACCATAACGAAGTAAACTTGATCCTCGTGCGAAGAAGTGTATTTTTGTGGGTTATATAGAGTTTCAGAAATGGTATAGGTGTTATGATCCAATTACTGACAAAATGCATATATATATATATCTTGATGTCTCATTCCATGAATCAGACCCGTATTACGCAGGGGGAATTTCCCAGTCTTCCCTTCAGGGGGAGAGTGGCAGTGCGGTGAAGGGTATCCTTGGTCTATTGACAACTTCGATGTCTTTGAAGAATTGGAACACTTTGAGGAATGATTTGAAGTTCCTGCAGCAGAAATTGATCCTATAGTAGTAGAGAATAATCATGAGCAGGCAATCAACCATTTGGTTCTCAGTGATCAGATAGAAGCACATGATCAGGATGTATCTGAAACTGTAGCACACGACATTTCCCCTTCTACATCAACAACTGAAGATCTCGGTCAGAATGATCCACCTCAGGTACCTCCTATAACCTTTAATGAGTCTGTTGGGTTAGAAAGTCTTAAACCTAGAAATTCACAAAGAGCTAGTAAGGGAGTTCCTAAGAAACAATATGAACCAAACATTAAAGCCAATGTTAGATATCTTATAGCAAACTTTATGTCTAATCATAGGCTTTCTAAATCACATGCACTTGTTATAAATCAATTATCTACTGTATCTATTCCTAGTAACGTGCAAGATGCTTTGAAAGATCCAAAATGGAAGAAAGCAATGAATGAAGAATTGGAAGCCCTTCAAAAGAATGTAACATGGGAGGTAGTTGATATGCCTGTTGGAATGAAGATTGTTTGATGTCATTGGGTGTTTACCGTGAAGCTTAATGCAGATGGAACTATTGATAGATATAAGGCAAGATTGGTTGCCAAGGGATACAGACAACGTAATGGAATTGATTATGAGGAGACTTTCGCACTTGTGGCAAAGATCAATACTGTTCGAATTTTAATTTCGCTTGTAGCAAGTAAAGATTGGCCCTTGCACCAGCTTGATGTGAAAAATGCATTCTTGAATGGGAATTTGGAGGAAAAAGTATACATGGATATGCCTCCAGGTTTGAAGAACCATCCCGAAGATGTTAGGAAGGTGTGTGTGGGTGCAAAAATTTGATCCACAAACTCGAGATATGTATAGATATATCGTACAATTACGATGAAAGCCTTGTATAGACAGAGATAAGATGAGGGGGGGGGGGGGGATACAATGAGACTGGACCTGATCGGGATCAGGCTGCCTACGTATCCAAGATGATGAACTTGGAATCAAGTCTCTGCTTCCACTAATCTCTAATGGAGTTGCTCAATGAAAGACTCATAGTTCAGGAGGTTTAGAACTCCTGTATTTGTAGTAGGCCAGAAAAGACTCGATCACCCCCCACCCCCCTCCCCCCCGGGGGTTTTGACTCCATGAACTCAGGTAGATCAACTGTGAAGATGCTTTCCATGCAGATAGCTTGCATGCTGCCGAACGGTTATCCCCTTGGTTTGAATCCCCTTTGACCAGGACGACTTCAACGTGGCATCCTCTAATAGGTTCTGGTTCAACCTGGGTCTTCCTTTATCTTCTCCAGTGAGCTAGAACCATGGGTTCTGTTAGCCTCGAATCTCGCTGGACTTATCCAGTTGGTTGGGACTTGGATTGACCAAGCCTGAAAGCAAAGACTTGGGCTTGACTCCTCTGACCGTAGGCCCAGGCCAATCTTCATTGCATACACCCTGGCCAGGTCGTCTGGGTTTCTGTGTTGAGCCTTTGGATGAGCCCTTGCCGCTGATGGATTTTACTTGGCCGGACCTAGCCTACTTGACTGAGGTGGGCCTGGTCGATGTATGGGAGCCCACAGTTCAACTTCTTATACAGTAACCGGGCTCCACCCATTGATCGTGGACTATCCCGTGGTTCAAGATCCATAGAGCGTATGTGGATCCCTTGAAACTGGGTTGGGCCCTACCAGGTAGCCCAGGCTTGGCTGGCTAATGCTCAGGTGTTCCCGGTTTATCTTCTTATACAGCCATTAGTGACACCTGTCGGGTTTTTTACCTAAGGTACACACATCGCCCCTTCTTTGTCAAGTAGAAAATCTGTTTGGGAAAGATCATAGCAATATCTTCTTTGGCTGTTGAGATTCGAAGGATTCTTTCATTAACACACTTCTTGATGACGATTCTGCATCCCTTGGATCAAGGACTTGGGTTGCTGACGACCGGTCTGCTAACGTAGCCCACCGCGCATTCAACCTCACAGTAGAGCATTTGTTCGACCAAGTGCAGGCTCAAGAGAAGAACCTGGAGAAGGTTGTCCGACTGGAGCATGATATGAAGTTGTCTCTCAAAAAAACAAGACGACATCATATTGCATCTCTGAGCCGAGATCTTCGGCTTTCTCAAGATTCGCTTAAACAGGTTGAAGACCAGATTCAGAACTTGAAAGAGAAGGTCTGGATACTTAGCAATGCCACGGCCGGGGGTGGTAGCTGGGATCAGGTCGCTACTTCCCCTCCTAACGCCTCGTGGAATGTTTTGGCAGACTAGTTAATGTCGCACCATTGTTGAGGAGCGGTCCCCTCTTTCTTTGACTTTTATTCATCAATAAAAATTCATTTTCCTATGAACAGTGCTTCTGCTTATCTTGTGTTGTCTCGGTTTTGGCAGGTTGACTGTCGGTCCATGGGAGACTGTTGCTTCTCGGGAAGCAATTGGGCTGTGGCCCGACCTTTTTAACCTTTGTGGAATTATTAAGGCAATATATAGGGAGGAGTTTACTCTTGACGAGTTATCTCTCCCTTTCTTCTTCTTACTCATTTTTCATGGCGTCTAGACATCCCGATTCCAGTTATGTTGGCGACAATTGGGAACAGTAACGAGCGCACCTCCTTAGCCATGTGAACAACTTGAAGGCGCAAGTGGTCGAGCTTGTGGTAGACCAGCACCGGTGCGAGGAACGCCATGAGGGCTGAATCAGAGATAAGGATGAGGAAATCTGGGGCCTCATAGAAAGGCTAAAATCTGCTTCTGCTGAGCTTGCCCGGATGGGGGGCAAGATTGATGTTGTTGCGGTCTCTTCATGGAAGGAAGGCTATGCTGAAGCTGGGGTCAAGTACCATCTCCCCGTCTCGAATGAGGGGTCCAGTCGGGATCCTCCGTCTCCCCCTTTGATGTAATTTAGCTCTTGCCCGAATGGGGGGCAAGATTGATGCTGTTGCAGTCTCTTCATGGAAGGAAGGGTATGTTGAAGCTAAGGCCAAGTGCCATCTCCCCGACTCGCCTGAGGGGTCCAGTCGGGATCCTCTGTCTCCCCCTTTGATGTAATTTAGCTCTGCTCGCACTATGTAGGGGATTTGGTGCACCCCGTATAATGCATTTTGTAATAAAATCATATTTTCTTTTATCACTCTCTTGAGCTTCGGTAGGTAGATGCGGTTACTTTCTTGTCATGATGAGTGCCAGAACACATGCCGGTCAATCTTCCCTTGACCGTGATGACGTAGATCGGAGGTACACATGTCGCTAACCTGGACCATGTGGACCACACTTGTAAATGTTGAGTGCACGAGGTGGATCCCAACTGACGTGGAACCCTGATGATTGTACGGTGTGGGCCCCAACTGACTATATTTAAGTGGACCCCACTTCATCTTCTCTAAATCTTCCTTTGTTGGCGGGAAGATGTACAGTTTCAACTTCCAGTTAAAGCTTGTGAGTCTTCGCTGATCGAGTCATTAAACCAGTTGGTTTAATGATCCTAATGGAGAGTCCTTTAAAGATTCTTGGAATACCATCAGCCGGTGGACCCTGGGCTCCACTTATAAAAGAAGAACTCAGAGGAGAGAAGGGTACTCCCTTTCACACTCACTCCCTCTCTATCTTCTTCAGCTCTATTTCGCTCCGCTGGAACCCTAGGTTCTGAAAACTCCAAATTCATGTGATTTCGTGCGAATTTCATTCCGACGATGAGAAGAACTTTAGTTCTGAGCTCCAATAGTGATGAAGAGCCCCAGAATTTGGCTCCCCGTCCCTCTGCTGATGAGGGCGGACCAAGCAGTAATTCGGCGATGGGTCCCCCTTCACTTGCTGATGTGGCGGAGGTGGCTCCTCTAGATTCTGCTGAGCCTCCAATTGAGAGGCCAAGGAAGAGGTCGCAAGCTTCCTCCAATCTCCACCGAAATCCTGCACTCGAGCGGATGCGCGCGGCAGAAGTTCAGGAGCGGAGGGGTTCGGTTTGGTTCCCACCCCTCCATTTCAGACGGTTGCTTCGGAAACCTCATTGCGGTAAGCCTTTACCAGCTTCTTTATGGCATGCAGCTCCCGTTGCATTCTTCTATTTTGAGACTGTTGTCGTGGTGGGGGGATCCCACCGCATTCTTCTATTTTGAGATGCACGTCTCCTCCTGGATAATTGTGTGTAGTATCGGGCTGACCGCCTTCCACTTTGAGCCTTTTGGCCCGGTCGAGATGTTCATGCTCATGAAGCCGGTCGACCGGGAGGCCAAGGAACGCTGCTTCTACGCCATTTCTTGGCGTATTGCCCGGAGGCTGTCTGGAATTCCCAATCATTAGGGGAATTGGTTTCAGCCCTGCTACCGGGTGTCAGGGTGGTCGTCTGACCGCAACATACAGGTGCCGTGGGACTTCATCGGTAAGCATGCGCCTGACCTTTCTTTCATTTTTGCCCTTATGTTTTCCGTGCTTGCTGAGATCCGTCTTAGGAACAATTCCGTGCTTGTGCTTGCAGGGAAACGTCAGCTTCAAGTGTCTCTGTCAACGGGGATGGATTCCTCTGCTGCTGAAGGGAATATTGAGCGCTTCTTTAGTCTACCTGCAGACCTGCGGGACCTGACACTTCCAGATCAGATCGTGACACATATCCACTACCTGGCGAGGCTAGCCCTGCCGGCTCCTCCGCAAGTTGTGGAGGTGGAGTCCAGTTCTGGCGAGGGTGTTCCTACCGTAGGAAGCACAGTCCCCAGTGTCGAGAAGGAGCCTTCGGTTGGAAGGGAGGCTATCGATCTGCGGGGGAAGATGGACTACTAGCCCGATGAGGCTCGATCTTCCATTCGGGGGAAGATCTCCTCCTCATGAGCCCCTGCCGGAAGTCATCCTAGTTGTCGGGGATGTCCAGGTCAGTGATGCTAGCTCCGTTTGTCATTCAAACCCTCCCTTGGGTCGCCGGAAGAGGCCAAATGTTTTTTATGGCTCATCTTACTCCTCCGATGATCCAAGCCTGATGTCGAGGGATAGCGGACTACTGCTTTCCCGTGGGTTTGGCGAATCAGCTACTGAGGGATTCTTTCTACCCAGTGCAGGTACATACTGAGGTGAACAACCTAGCCCAGCCGGAGATGGTGGGAGGTGTGTCCGAGGAGACGGTGGTCGCCTCTGCTGCTGAGGGAGGCGAACCAGCTGTGGTTCCTGGGGGTCCGCTGG
This sequence comes from Aquilegia eximia, assembly GCA_023053565.1. Lineage (NCBI taxonomy): Eukaryota > Viridiplantae > Streptophyta > Magnoliopsida > Ranunculales > Ranunculaceae > Aquilegia > Aquilegia eximia. The sequence goes on from JALIGU010000050.1 coordinate 170,712, forward strand.
ATGAAGTGGACGCCCCCAGTGTTGGAGGTGCTGGAGTTGAGGCTCCGGTAGAGGTAAGACATTCCCAACCTCTTGCGGTTGAAGTTGTTTCTCCGCAGTCCCCTGCCCCGGTTGATACGAGGGGCAAGGCTGTGGTAGATGAGTCTGTCCGGGGCTTGAAGAGAGCTACTTCTACCTCTCCTGCTGACCAGGGGGAGGCTGTTGGGGACTACCAGGATTGGTAGTGGCTTCTGGGTCCCTGTTGAAGATGCTCTAGCCGTTGAGGGTCCAGACTGAGGTGGAGTTCACTGTGCCTGGTACTGCCGATGATGAAGTCCCGATTTATGGGTTTGATGACCAAGTCCCATATACTGACCTGCCCACTGGCCTAACTGTGCACCTGGGACCTGAATCGGGCGAGTACCAGCCTGAGGCTACTCCGGAGTTCCCACTGTCGGCGTTCACCATCCTGCATTTCTGAGTGGGGAGTTGATGTCGATTGGGGACTCCGACATCATGAACATTCACACTGCCTTTGACTACATCTTCGAGAATCTGCCCCCGGAGGACCAGGCATACTACAACCGCCTTTCTCACGACCGGGCGATGAGGGTGGCGGCCCAGAACATTATTGCGGTAAGGTTTCATGCCTTTAATTCTGGCTTTAGACTTGTCGTTGCTTGTATCTTTATCTCTGACTTCTGTTTCGTTTGTTTGTCAGACACAAGCTGCCATGGCTCGGGTCTTTGAGCCGAGTGTCGGACCCCGGCCCTCTGCCTTGGAGGATCTGGAGCGCCTGCGAGCTGAGAATCATCACCTCGAGAAAGACCTGACGGTGGCCAACAGTGACCGGTGGGCTCTAGAAGAGGACAAGCGGTCCATGGCGGCGGACTATCATAATCTAGACTTCACCCCTGACCGCTGCCCTTCAAAGAGAGGAGGATGCACAGACTTCCTTGGCAAAGCTGGAGGCCACTTGCGGGAAGCTGACCCGAGAGAAGCTGGAACTGGACCGACGTCTCACCCTCAAGGAGGCGGCGTATGATCGAGCCGCTGAAGATCTCCAGTTAGCAAAGGCTGCCTACCAGCAGGTCCTCGACCAGCTGGAGAAGGAGAAGGCGAAGAAGAGCGGTGATGGCCCTGGTCCTTCTTCTTGTCCTGATTGTCGGGGGACTTCCTCTTGTACATCTTTTTTCTGAAAAAGAAATAAAAATTTTATGGTGTAGAAAAAATACCTTGTTAGATATCTTTACCTTATTTACAGCATTTATTACAACGAACTATCTCCCTCGCCCTCTTATCATTTTAAGGAGTTTTCCTTGGGACGATAACAGTTCTTATTCTTGCTGAGTCCATGGCGATTCATGGTCTGTAGCTGAAATGGGGTTCGTCCCTGTATCGCATGCTTCGACCCGGGGGCAGGCTAGCTTGCCTAACAACCACGGTTCTTAAGAGTGGATGGCATCACTCTTAAGATTGGTTTCCGAGACCAGAAGCTAGGTCTAGGCGTCTTGGGCCAAAAAGGAGTGTAGCTCTGCATTTAGGACTTAGCCAGGATCGGAAGCTAGGTCCGGGCATCCTGGGTTGGATGGGGTTTGATCCCTGACTGTTGTGTATTGGCTCGCAATGTGCAGGATCATAGCTTATATTAAGTGAGGTATATAGGATCATACCTTATGTTTGTTTCTAGAAACAATGTAGGTAGAAATTCTACTCCCATAAGTACTTGGTATTCTAATTGGTAATTGGTATTGTTATTCAATTAGAATCCTTGTATGGATTAGGAACTCATGGGTATTGTATATACTGAACTAGTTGGCTATGTAAAGGTAAAAAAAAAGAAAAGAGAGTGTGAACCAAAGGTGAAAGCATTACTAGATAGGGAGAGACAAATTTATGAGGGTTTTCATAATAGGGTTTCTCAGGTTCTAGTGTGTGAGAGAAAAAGAGACAAGGAATTATAGATTTGTAATTAGGTTGTTTCTTTTCTCTGATTAATAAAATCTTCTTGGTTGGTTGTCGGGTGGAGTAGGCGGGTTTGCCAAACCACGTTAATATTGGTGTTATTGTGTGATTGTGTTTTTTTGATTACTTTCTCTGTTATTTGCTATTATCTAGATTATCGGTATTACAACCAATCCTTAGGTTAAAGCTTCCGTTGCACAACAAGTGGTATCAGAGCAAGGTTTGAGGTTGTAGGGATTTTTGAGATGGCGCAAAGGGTTTCAAGTTCAGGTTTGAAGTTTGATGTAGAGAAGTTCGATGGAAAGTGATAGAGGCCAAAGGTTTTAATCTCTAACCTCTAATCAAAAGATAGATTTATAATTTGAAGTTCATTCGTGTGCCTTTATAGATTGATTATCAAAGTAGACAATTGTTAAGAAATACCAAGGGAATCAATAATAAGAATAAAGATTGATTCTACTTCCTACAGGTAATAATAATAAGTAAACCCTAACTTAAGAATATGGTAGAGATGTAAAGAAGATATATGATGACATAGGGGAAGAGTTGGTATCTACAAACTAAATTATGCAAACATAACATGTTGTTCCTTCATGTTCAATCTATAATAATTAATTAGTCATCTCTCGGTTATTCCAACTAATCATTAATACCTATAATAATCAAGTACTCACCTCTCAACTATTCCACCTAATTAAAACGGGACTTTCTTATGCATGCTATTAAATATGTCTTATTAATCAAACCGTCACCTCTCAGCTATTGAATTTAATTAACTTAACATATTGATTCATAACTAAACCATCACCTCTCAGCTATTTGATTTAATTAGAAACGATTCCAATAAAAGATATCAACTGCAGATATATAATAATCACCTCTCAGCTATTTCACTACACATCTTTAATCAATATAAATAAAACCATTAAAGCTAGGTCTCCCTAAACCCTAACAATAGTATTTTAACAACATGGATAACAATAACATGCAAATAATCATACTTACCTCATACTGCAGATAGAAGTAAATAAGCATTAAGAACTTTGAATAACAATGAACATTAAGAACAAAGTAGAAAATACTTTTCTTACCTCGTGGCTGCTGCTGTTGGTCTTCTAGAGACATTAGATCTTCAGCAAAACCTAATTATATTGGGCTTAAGTTGTATCTTTGACCAAGACCTTCAGCTTGATAGCTCATGGGCGCAAATCAGACTTATGGATCTCCTAGTAGAGCCTTTTTAAGTTTGGACTTAATAAACCCTAAAATAGAAATTCTGACTTGTGGGCTTCAATAGGACCAGGTTTGGGTTGAGAATTGGACCGCCCCACTTTGACATAAAGTCAAGTCAACTGGATTGACCGTGGGGTGCCCTCAGCAGATCTTGTGGGTGCAAATATTGATTCTCCTTGCCTTGTGCAAATAACACCTTTTTGCTTGCTTTTCTTGACTTTTTGCCGGCTTTTACATAATATTCGCATTTCGGCTCATGAAACCTACCACAATAGACAAGAAAGCACTAATCAATAGATATAACACAATAATATAAGCTAAGTACTAAACAAACATGGTGTTATTCGGGGGATAAATATACACTTTTGAGGACTTATCAAAAAGATGAATTTGGTTTGTGGAAAGTACAAGTCCAAGATCTCTTGGTACAATCCAGGCTACACAAAGCATTAAAGGGAAAAACCGGCGGATATGTCAGATGATCTTTGGGAAGAATTTGATTTGAAGGCTACTAGTGCGATTCGATTGTATTTAACGAAGGAGGTCTTGTCAAACGTTCTCATAAAAAGTTCTTCGGTAAAACTTTGGCTAAAGCTTGAAAGTTTGTATATGACTAAGTCGTTATCAAATCAATTGTACCGCAATCAGCAACTTTACAGGTTGAGGATGACAGAAGGTACAGGTATTAATGAACATCTCAGTGTCTTCAACAGCATGCTTTCTGAATTTGTTCATGTTGGAGTGAAGTTAGGGGATGAAGATAAAGCACATCTACTTCTGAACTCCATGCCCCAATTCTATGAGCATATTATCACCACGTTGCTCTATGGAAAGGAAACTCCGGAATTGGATGAGGTTGTCAGTATTTTTTTATCTCATGAAATCCGAAATAAAGGTAGAGACGATGAATCTCATGGTGAGGGTTTGGTGATTAATGGGAGGATCACAGAAAGGATTTAACAAGAGTAACAAGGCTCACATAGAATGTTAGAAGTGTGGAAAAACATGGCACTTTAAACAGGATTGTAAGAAAAAAGGTGGAGCGGTTTCGGCAAATAGCTCCAGGTCAGGGAAAGGCAAGCATATTGCTAATTCTGGCAGACAGGCTAATCAAGTGGATTTTATGATGAATTACTCTTGGTGACTACTCAAGAAGAAAATTTACATCGGAAATGGGTACTTGATAGCGGTGCCACAAAATATGTTTGTTCACATAGGTCATGGTTCGACAAGTATGAAAGATGTGAGGGTGGCTGGATGTCGATGTGTGATGGCGCCAAGAAGTCAATAATGGGAGTCGGTAATATTCACATCAAGATGTATGACGGGAGGATACATACTCTTGAAGGTGTTCGACATGTACCGAGTTTACAAAAAGAACTAATTTATCTTTTCAAGTTAGATTCTTTGGATTACAAGTTCACTGTCAACGGTGGAGTTGTAGAGGTTTGCAGATATTCCAATGTGATCATGAAAGGAGTCGCGAGTAATAGTGGCTTGTATATACTATTGGGTCAAACAATAGTAAGATCTAGAGTTGGTTCTAAGGCAATGAAGGTGATGTTTAAATCACAGGGTTCTGTTATGAACAAGGTGGCTGCAGAAGGAAGGAACTCAAGAAAGGGAAAGGTCAGCAAGTGGATTCCTGTGGGCAAGTTTGAAAAAAGCACAATGTTTGTTCTTAATGTTCATTGTGATTCAAAGTTCTTAATGCTTATTTACTTCTATCTGCAGTATGAGGTAAGTATGATTATTTGCATGTTATTGTTATCCATGTTATTAAAATACTATTGTTTGGGTTTAAGGAGACCTAGTTTTAATGGTTGTGTTTATATTGATTGTAGTTATGTGGTAAAATAGCTGAGAGGTGATTATTACATATCTGCAGTTTATATATTTTATTGGAACCCTTTTGTAATTAAGTCAAATCGCTGAGAGGTGATGATTTAGTTATGAATTAATATGTTGAGTTAATTAAATTGAATAGCTGAGAGGTGACGGTTTGATTAATAAGACATATTCAACAGCATGCATAAGAGAATCCCGTTTTCATTGAGTGGAATAACTGAGAGATGACTACTTGATTATTATAGGTATTAATTTTAGCTGAGAGATGACTAATTAATTGTTATAGATTGAACATGAAGGAACAATATGTTATGTTTGCATGATTTAGTTTGTGGATACCAACATTTACCCCTATGTCATCATATATCTTCTTTTCATCTCTACCATATTTTTAAGTTAGGATTTACTTATTATTATTGCATGTAGGAAGTAGAATCAATCTCAATTCTTATTATTGATTTCTTTGGTGTTTCTTAACAATTGTTTTCTATTGTGTTTGAGCTAAGATCTCCCCCTCTGAGGTGGGTACGACCCTTGCTTGTTACTTGTCTCCTTTAATAATCAATCTAGACAAGCACAAGAAGGAACTTCAAGTTAAAAATACAATCTTTTGATCTAGAGGATAGAGATTAACAACTTTGGTCTCTATCAATATGACAGTGAATTTCCATGCATCCCTCTTGATTTTGGCTGACAACTTTGGATCTTTGGGAAGCAAATGGTGGACAAGGAAGTTGATGTATGACTTCCTCAAGTTTTGACCGTTGCTGGACTGCAACTCGGCGTCAATTCTGTCTACTTTAGAATTCAGGTTGTCTGGAATGTCTTCAATTGGTTCCTCCGCTGCGAGATCCAAATCGATGTGAACATGCGAGAGCGGTGGTTCTGACGGGTCCGATTCGTCAGGCTCCGTTGAAGGTGACATTGCTTCTATCCGGCATCTGGTGAAGCAAGGATTCCCGTCTTCGAGTTGTGATTCTGGTGCATCCTGTGTCTGACCCTGAGATGGATGACTGGACTCGTCTTGTGTGCTGGACTCGTTGCCGGGCTGTGAAGCTTCTTCATTTCTTCTTCTTTTTTGTCCTGTGGTGGTCACCATGAGAACTTCCTTCCAATGTCTGCACTCTAGGAGATAGACCTCCGGTAGCGGCATGTCTGGATCTTTGGGTCCGATACTCGGCTCTTTCTGGTATCCGATTGTTAGCTGTCGGGGCTCTGTAGTGCTGATAGAAGAAGAAAGATACGCTAGGGCATCTACTTTGCCATCTGGTCGTCCTTGGCTTGGAAGGATCTGGCGAACTGGTTCGCCACTAGCTTTGAATTTGTCTTGACCATGACTCTTCGCGCCCCCAGTTGGAGTGTTGTCTAGAGACCATATATTAGAGCTTCGTACTCAACTTCGTTGTTTGACGCTAGGAATCCCAGTCTGACAGATTTTTCTGTCTTTTGTCCATCTGGGTTGATCAGGAGAAAACCTATGTCGGATCCTGTACAATTACTGGATCCGTAAGTATAGATTATCCATGCTTCGCTGTCTCCTTTAGCCGGAGACTCCTTTGACTAGGGGGCATCATTCGCCCCCAGTATATCCTCCTCTAGATTTGAATTGACCGGGATATCCTCGATGGGAAAGTTTGCCATCAAGGAGCCATGAGTTTACCTCACCTAGGGCTCCATTACAAACTACATTGGCTCATATGAGTCATATCTCATCTATGCAAATTTTAATTTAAGTATTATTTTGATTTATTGTTTTGACTTTTGAATATAAGTTTTTAACAACCTCATTACAATTCTTATAGCATATTCAACTTTGATTGTTCCGTTAGCATAAAATAACGTGAGATTGTGAGAATGTTATAATTAAACACCACCATCGCACCACCATCGCACCACCATCACTTGTTTGTATATGAATTATGATGTCTGGTGTGGTCTTACCATGCAAATAAGCCAACTAACCATAAGTGAAGTTGAAAGCTAATTAGAAATAATAAAAACACCATAATTGCTTTTTATTTAAAAGTAATTTTGTTTTATGGTTCATTATTAGAGGTGGATGCACTAGATAGTTATAGCAAGTGCACAGGATCATAGCTACTCTAATATATTTAGGAAACCGATTTTAGGCACGTATTTAGGAAACAGATTTTAGGCACATATTAAATCAGATTATATTTAGGCACGTATTTAGCGTTGTAATTAAAATAAAAAATATTAAATTTCTATCTAGAAATCACTTGGGGCACGTGCCCCAGTTAGCTATAACGTAGCTCCGCCACGGGTTCTGGGTTCATACCGGATGGGGTATGCGCTGAGGTAGCTTGACCATTCGTTCAGCCGATTAGACTCTTCCTGCTTTCCAAGAGCTTTTCTGAGTTGGAATTCTGTGTAGACTTTGACTGCTCTCCCTTGGAAATATGGCTTTAGTCTCCTGGTTACATGTACCAAAGCCAGAGCGATCTTTTCGATTTTTGAATATCTTGTCTCAGCTCCCTGAAATGTTTTGCTGATGAAGTAGACTGTCTTCTCCTCCGGTTCTTCCACAAATATAACCGCACTGACTGCTATATCAGATGTGGCCAGATAGATGCCGATTGGTTGCCCGGTCTGTGCTGACAAGTAGGGTTCCATTCCGCATTAGCTTTGATGGCGTTGAAGAATGGTATGCATCGGTCCGAGTATTGGGAAATGAACCTATTGAGAGCGGCTAACCTCCCAGTCAGTCTCTTAATTCTTTCACTGTCTTTGGAGTGGGCATTTCCAGGACTGCCCGGATCTGATCTGGATTGGCTTCTATGCCCTAGTTGGTCATGAGGAAGCCAAGGAACTTGCCGAAAGAAAGACCAAAGAACATTTGGCTGGATTCAGCTTCATGTTGTACCGTGTCAGGATGTCGAATGTCTGCTGCAGATCTCGCAAATGATTGTCTTTCTCCGTGGTTTTGTCCACCATGTCGTCTATCTAGACTTCCATGGCCCGGCCTATGAGCTCGTTGAAGATGGCGTTGACCAGCTTCTGGTACGTTGCTCCGACATTCTTCAGACCAAACGGCATCACCCGGTAGCAGTAAAGCCCCCGGTCGATGATGAATGCGGTATGCTCCTGATCTTCTTCGTTAAGTGGGATCTGGTTGTATCCAGAGTAGGCGTCCATAAAGGACAATCTTTGATAGCCAGCGGTGGCGTCTACTATGTCTGTGATCCTGGGATATGGGTGCATAGGACATGCTTTGTTAAGATTAGTAAAATCGATTCAAACTCGAATCTTACCATTCTTCTTTGGGACAACCACGATGATAGAAACCCATGTAAGGCAGATAACTGGTTTGATGAAGTTGACTGAAAGTAGTCGATCGACTTCTTCGTTGACCGCCAACTTTCGATCTGGTGCCATTCGCCTTGGTTTCTGCTTGACCGGTTTGAACTGTGGATCGATGTCCAGCTTATTGCAGGCAACCGCAGGGTCTATTCCTGGCATCTCGCTGACACTCCACGCAAAGACGTGGTGATTCTGTCGGAGCAGGGTGATCATGAAATTCATCTCTGCCTTCGGTAGACCGGAAGAGATGTAAGTTGTCTTGTGGGACTCCAATCCCAGTAAAACTTCCTTCAGCTCGTTGACCGATGGTGATATCCCGGTTCTCATGTCTGGCTTCCCCTTGATAGACTTGCAGGGAGCTAGTTGCTATTGGTGAGAGTCTGTCAGGAAGATAGTGTTACCCTTGGTCTCGGAGATGGACTTTCCTTTGACAGCATCGAGATGGCACTTGAATGCCATCCCTTCGTCTCCCTTAACTCTGCAAATCTCGTTGGGAGTCGGGAATTTGAGGCTCTGGTGGAAGGTGGACACTATGGTTTTCATTTGATGAATCCAGTCCCTTCCCAGAATAATGTTGTAGCAGGAGGGGGAGTCAACCAGCAGGAAGTCTATCCCGACGGTGTTGAATCCCACCGTGATTGGCAGGTCGACCCACCCGGAGCACTGTGCTGGCTCCCCGTTGAACATAAGATAGGAGTCTCATCAGATTCGATGGGACCCTTAGATAGCTCCATAGCTTTGTAGGCGCATGAGAACATGACACTGGAGGTGCTGCCGGCGTTGACCATGACTCGTCGGACCCGGTAGACACCAATCCATGTTGTGATGACCAGGGTGCCATTGTGTAGGTAATGCACGCCCCTTCCGTCTTCTTCTGTGAATGTCAAACCTCAGGGGAAAATGGACTCAGTGTTCGTCCCTTCGTTGAAGTTGAGCTGCCCAACCTCATGGACATGCCCTACCCACCGGAGCTTTTCCCGGCGTAATTCTTCATCTCTGTCTTGGAAGAACCGGGTGCCTGTACGTGGCAAACGTATATAATTCGATCTCTGGTTTTTATCTGTTAGACTACTTCATTCTGTACCATGTCAGGGATGAGGCTGACATCGTCCAGACGCTGCATTTGGTATTTCAACGACCTGCAGTTCTTCAGCTCGTAATTGTAATCATTGTGGTGATCACACTTCTTGGACTTATCTCTCCTGCCCTCCGGGTCGGCCGGGAGAGGGGCACGTTTGTTGAGCATCCCTCTGTTTTTTATCTTCTTGAATACTTCCTCGATCGGGAATCTCAAGGGTGTGAACTCCCTTTCCTTCCGTTCGCCCCCGGTAGACTTCTCTGACCAACGGTCGAATTGATGGGCTGGCGTTTTCCCCTTCCTGTTCTTGTTCCTGTCAGGGGCTTTTTCTTCTTTACTATCCCTGTCGGAGCTTTCTTCCTTTGCCTTCTGCGACTTCTCGGAGGTTTGGCCTCCAGCAAGTCTCCTTCTTCTGGCTTTCAGGTCGTCCTCCTCCTGATCATACCTTTCTACTTTCTCAAATAAGGCTGAAACAGAGGATGGAAGCTTTCGTGCCAGTGACCGGTACAATTCTTCATCGTTGTTGTTCAAAGCATACTTGAAGGCTTGAATGACGACGCTATCAGATGCGTCTTGCTCTTCTGACAATAAGGTTCGGAACCTTCGAGCGAAATTCCTGAGTGTTTCGCTCCGGTCCATCTGCAGGGAGAATAAGACTTCAGTTCCCTTCTTAGTCTTCACATTGAACCGGTACATTTCTTCGAACAACTCAGCCAGTTGTTCGAATGTGTGGATGGATGCGGGTGGCAGATTATGATACCACGTCTGTACTTCGCCTCTGAGTGAAGCAGCGAACATTTTTGCAAGTAACTTGTCATCATGGTCCCAGATGGCCATGATGTTTTTGTAGTTCATAACATGCTGAACCGGACAGCCGCTTGTCTCATCATACTGCTCGAAGGGCGGCTGCTTGAAGCTGGCCGGGACTATATAACTCCTGACCTCTTCTGCCAAAGGGGGATACGACTAATCTCGAGACAGCAAGGTCGATTATCTCTTGCACTTTCTGATTCGTTCATCCCGGTTGGCTTTGTTGGAAACAGCAAGGTCGATCATCTCTTGCAGCTTGAGTTGATTCATCTGTTCCACGTTCAACTCTGGTTGTCTCTGATGAATAGATGAATCAACTCAAGCTGCAAGAGATGATCGACCTTGCTGTTTCCAACAAAGCCAACCGGGATGAATGAATCAGAAAGTGCAAGAGGCGATCGACCTTGCTGTCTCGAGACTAGCCATATCCCCTTTGGCAGAAGAGGTCAGGAGTCATATAGTCCCGGCCAGCTTCAAACAGCCACCGTTAGAACAGTATGACGAGACAAGCGGTTGTCCGGTTCAGCATGTTATGAACTACAAAAGCACCATGGCCATCTGGGACCATGATGACAAGTTACTTGCAAAAATGTTTGTTGCTTCACTCAAAGGCGAAGCACAGACGTGGTATCACAATCTGCCACCCACATCCATCCACACATTCGTACAACTGGCTGAGTTGATCGAAGATAAGTACCGGTTCAATGTGAAGACTAAGAACGGGGCTGAAGTTTTATTCTCCCTGCAGATGAACCAGAGAGAAACGCTCAGGAATTTTGCCTGAAGGTTCCGAACCTTATTGTCAGAGGTGCAAGACGCGTCTGATAGCGTCGTCATTCAACCGTTCAAGTATGCCTTGAACAACAACCACGAAGAACTGTACCAGTCACTGGCAAGAAAGCCTCCGTCCTCTGCCTCGGCCTTGCTCGAGAAGGTAGAAAGGTATGCTCAGGAAGAAGACGACCTGAAATCCAGAAGAAAATGACTCGCCGGAGGTCAAACCTCCGAGAAGCCGCAGAAGGCAAAGAAAGAAAGCTCCGGCAGGGACCGCAAAGAGGAAAAAGCCCCTGACAGGAACAAGGACAGGAAAGGGAAAGCGCCAGCCCGGCAATTCGACCGCCGGTCAGAGAAGTCTACCGGGGGCGAACGCAAGGAAAGGGATTTCACACCCTTAAGATTCCCGATCGAGGAAGTATTCAAGAAGATCAAAAATAGAGGGCTGCTCAACAAACGTGCCCCTCTCCCAGCCGACCCGGAGGCCAGGAGAGATAAGTCCAATAAGTGTGATCACCTCAATGATTACGGTCACGAGCGGAAGAACTGCAGGTCGTTGAAGTACCAAATGCAGCTTCTGGTCGATGCCGGCCTCATCCCCGACATGGTACAGAACGAAGCAGTCGAACAGATAAAAACCGGAGATCGAATTGTATACGTTTTCCACGTACAGGCACCCGATTCGTCCAAGACAGGGAGGAAGAATTGCGCCGGGAAAAGCTCCGGTGGATAGGGCATGTCCATGAGGTTGGGCAGCTCAACCTCAACGAAGGGACGAACAGTAAGTCCATTGTCCTCGGAGGTTTGACATTCATAGAAGAAGACGAAAGGGGCGTGCATTACCTACACAATGGCGCCGTTGTCATCACAGCATGGATTTGTGTCTACCGGGTCCGACGAATCATGGTCGACGCCGGCAGCACTTCCAGTGTCATGTTCTCATGCGCCTACAAAGCTATGGAGCTATCTAAGGGTCTCCTCAAATCTGATGAGACTCCTATCAATGGGTTCAACAGGGAGCCAGCACAGTCCTCCGGGTGGGTCGACCTGCCAATCACGGTGGGATTCGACACCGTCGGGATAGACTTCCCCCTGGTCGACTCCCCCTCCATCTACAACGTTATTCTGGGATGGGACTGGATTCATCAGATGAAAGCCATAGTGTCCACCTTCAACCAGAGCCTCAAATTCCCGACTCCCAACGGAATTTGCAGAGTCAAGGGAGACCAAGGGATGGCATTCAAGTGCCAAATCGTTGCTGTCAAAGGAAAGTCCATCTCCGAGACCAAGGGGAACACTATCTTCCTGACAGACTCTCATCAATAGCAATCAGCTCCCGGCAAGTCTGTCAAGAGGAAGCCAGACACAAAGGTCGGGATATCACCAGTGGTCAACGAGCTGGAGAAAGTTATTGTGGGACCGGAGTCCCACAAGACAACGTACATCTCTTCCGGTGTACCGGAGGAAGAAAAGGGTTTCATGAGCACTCTGCTCCGGCAGAATCACCACGACTTCGCAAAGAGTGTCAGCGAGATGCCAGGAATAGACCTTGCGGTCACCTGCCAAACGATTAACAACGATCGACAGTTCAAACCGGTCAAGCAGAAACCAATGCGAATGGCGCCGTATCGAAAGCTGGCAGTCAACGAAGAAGTCGATCGGCTACTTTCGGTCAACTTCATCAAACTAGTCATCTACCCTACCTGGGTTTCCAACATCGTGGCTATGCCAAAGAAAAATGGTAAGATTCGAGTTTGCATCGATTTTACTAATCTTAACAAAGCATCTCCTGTGCACCCATATCCACTCCCCAGGATCACAGACATGGTGAACGCCACCGCTGGATATCAAAGATTGTCCTTCATGGACGCCTATTCTGGATACAACCAGATCTCACTTCACGAAGAAGATCAGGAGCATACCGCATTCATCACCGACCGGGGGCTCTACTGCTATAGGGTGATGCCATTTGGTCTGAAGAATGTCGGAACGACGTACCAGAAGCCGGTCAACGCCATCTTCAACGAGCTTTTAGGTAGGACCATGGAAGTCTACATAGACGAAATGGTGGTCAAAACCAGAGGGAAAGACAATCATTTCCGATATCTGCAGCAGACATTCGATATCCTGACACGGTACGACATGAAGCTGAATCCACTCAAATGTTCTTTTGGTCTTTCTTCCGGCAAGTTCCTTAGCTTCCTCATGACCAATCGGGGCATAGAAGCCAATCCAGATCAGATCCCGACAGTCCTGGAAATGCCCGCTCTAAAGACAGTGAAAGAATTCTAGAGACTGACCGGGAGGTTAACCGCTCTAAACAGGTTATCTCCCGGTATTCGGACCGATGCAAGCCATTCTTCAACGCCATCAAACCTAATGCGGAATGGAACCCCACTTGTCAGCAAGCTTTTGACGAGATTAAGGCATATCTCACTCAACCTCCGGTCCTAACAGCACCACAAACCAGGCAACCTGTCGGCATCATTCTGGCCGCATGTGATATAGCAATCAGTGCAGTTATATTTGTGAAAAAACCCGAGGAGAAGTCAGTTTATTTCATCAGCAAAGTGTTGCAGGGAGCTGAGACAAGCTATTCGAAAATTGAAAAGATCGCTCTGGCTTTGGTACATGCAGCCAGGAGCTAAAGCCTTATTTCCAAGGGAGGGCAGTCAAAGTCTATACAGAGTTCCCACACAGAAATCCCTTAGAAAGAAGGAAGAGTCTAATCGACTGAAGAAAGGGCAGCGCATACCACATCCGGTACGAACCCAGAACCGCGGAGAAAGGGCACGCAATTGCCTCCTTGATGGAATACTTTCCCATCGAGGATATCCCGGTCAATCCAGATCTAAAGGAGGATACACTGGGGGCGAACGATGCCCCCAGGTCACAGGAGTCTCCGGCCAAAGGTGACAGCGAAGCATGGACAATCTATACTGATAGATCCAGTAAGTGCACAGGATCTGACATAGGTTGTCTCCTGATCAGCCCAGATGGACAGGAGACAGAAAAATTTGTCAGACTGGGATTCCCAGCTTCAAACAATGAAGCTGAGTACGAAGCTCTAATATATGATCTCCAGACAGCACTCCATCTGGGGGCGTGGAGAGTCATGGTCAAGACAGATTCAAAGCTAGTGGCGAACCAGTTCGCCGGATCCTTCCAAGCCAAGGACGACCGGATGGCAAAGTATCTCGATGTCGTCCACTCCATGGCAGGAAAGTTTGGATTCATCATGGTCGAGCAGCGACCCATGATAGACGTTAGGCACGCAGATGCCCTAGCGTATCTTTCTTCTTCTATCAGCACTACAGAACCCCAGCAGCGATCAATCGGATAACAAAAAGAGCAGAGTATCGGGCACAAAGACCCAGACATGCCGCTACCGGAGGTCTATCTCCTGGAATGTAGACATTGGAAGGAAGTTCTCATGGTGACTACTAGAGGACAAAAAAGAAGAAGGGATGAAGAAGCTTCACAGCCCGGCAACGAGTCCAGCACACATGACGAGCCGAGTCATCCATCTCAGGGTCAGACGCAAGACCCACCAGAATCACAACTCAAAGACTGGAATCCTTGCCTCACCAAAAGCATGCCCCGGTCAGTCATGCCCCGGCAAATTAACTACATCCCATCCTGATTGCATGGCCCTTCGCCAAGTGGGGATTGGATATTGTGGGAGCGCTCCCAAAAGCTCCACATTCAGTCAGATTATTGTTCGTCGCTACAAATTTTTTCACCAAATGGGTCGAAGCAGTACCACTGGTACATGTATGTGTCTCCGACGTTAGAAGATTTCTGTGGAAAGACATAATCTGCAAATTCGGAATTCCTCAAGAACTAGTGTCAGATAATGGGAAACAGTTCGACTGCGACAACATCTAGCTGCTCTGCAAGTCCTTAAGAAGCAAACACAACTTCTCAGCCCCATATTACCCTCAGGGGAATGGGCAGGCAGAAGCATCCAATCGGGTCATCTTGGATACACTCAAGAAGGGACTGGATAAGACAAAAGGCAACTGGGTAATGCAACTCCCGGGGGTCTTATGGGCATACCGGACCACCCTAAGGAGGTCCACCGGTTTGACACCCTTTCAACTTACATTTGGAGCAGAAACGGTAATGCCAACAGAACTACTAGCTCCAACAACTCGCACTGATTCTGGAAAGAGAAAAAGTTGTTCTTGACGACAAGAGAGAACATGCCCTACAACACCTCCTCCGGTACCAGGAAACAATCAAAAGTGGATTTGACAAGCAAGTCATAAAGAGGAAATTCAATCTGGGCGACAAGGTCATGAGGAAAGTCAAGGTCATGACTGAGGATACAACCGCCGGAAAACTCCGAGAAAACTGGGAAGGACCTTACAACATAGACAAACATGATGCGAAGGGCTCATACTTCCTCAGAACTCTGTCCGGCGACCTCTTCTCCAGACCATGGAAAGCTTTCCACTTCAAGAATCTACAAGTAATGTACTCAATTTGATGATTTAAATAAAAATTCTTTCCCGCAAGAATTCGAGTACTTGTATCATTTACTGCTGAAAATCCTAAGTACAAGATCAAGTCTCCACTAAGGTCCTGGATGCCCGGACCTACCTTCCGATCTTGAAAAACCGAGGATGTCAGGGATCAAACCCCATCCAACCCAGGGTGCCCGGACCTAGCTTCCGATCCTGGCTAAGTCCTAAATGCAGAGTTATGCTCCTTTTAGGCCCAAGACGCCTGGACCTAGCTTCCGGTCTTGGAAACCAAGGATGTCAGGGATCAAACCCCATCCAAGCCAGGGTGCCTGGACCTAGCTTCCGATCGTGGCTAAGTTCTAAATGTAGAGTTATGCTCCTTTTAGGCCTAACACGCCCGGACCTAGCTACCGGTCTTGGAAACCAAGGATGTCAGGGATCAAACCCCATCCAACCCAGGGTGGCAGACCTAGCTTCCAATCCTGGATAAGTCCTAAATGCGGAGCTACACTCGTTTTTGGCCCGAGATGCCTGGACCTAGCTTCCGATCTTGGAAACCAGTCTTAAGAGCGAGGTTATCCACTCTTAAGAACCGGGGCTGTTAGGCAAGCTAGCCTACCCCCGGGTCAACGCTTGCAATGCAGGTATCTAACCCCATCCAACCCAGGGAGCCCGGACTTAGCTTCTGATCCTGGCTAAGTCCTAAATGCAGAGCTACACTCCTTTTGGGCCCAAGACGCCCGGACCTTGCTTCCGATCTTGGAAACTAATCTTAAGAGCGAAGCCATCCACTCTTAAGAACTGGGGCTGTTGGGCAAGCTAGCCTGCCCTCGGGTTGAAGCATGTTATGCAGAGACGAACCCCCTTTCAGCAGCAGACCATGAATCACCATGGAGTCAGCAAGAAAAAGAACTATTATCGTCCCAAGGAAAACTCCTTAAAATGATAAGGGGGCGAGGGAGATAGTCAGTTGTAATAAATACTGAAAATAAGGTAAAAATATCTAACAAGGTATTTTTTTGCACAACAAAATTTGTTATCTTTTTTTTTAGAAAAAAGATGTACAAGAGGAAGTCCCCCGGCAACCGGGACAGGAACCTTTCTATACAAATCTAAAGGAGCTAATTCTGCGAAGAAGGACCGGGGCCATTACCGCCTTTCTACGCCTCCCCCTTCTCTAGTTGGTCGATGACCTACTGGCAGGCAGCTTTCGCCAACCGGAGCTCTTCAGCGGCTCGATCATACGCCGCCTCCTTGACGGTAAGACGTCGGTCCAGCTCCAGCTTCTCTCGGTTCAGCTTCCTACAAGTGGCCTCCAGCTCCGCCAAGGAAGTCTTGGCATCCTCCTCCCTCCGAAGAGCAGCGGTAAGAGTAAAATCCAGATTGTGATAGTCTATCGCCATGGACCGCTTGTCCTCCTCCAGAGCCCACCGGTCACTGTTGGCCGCCGCCAGGTCTTTCTCGAGCTGTAGGTTCTCAGCTCGCAGGCGCTCCAGATCCTACAAGGCAGAAGGTCGGGGTCTGACACTCAGATCAAAGACTAGGGCTATGGCATCTTGCGTCTGACAGATAAGAGAAACAAAAATCAGAAATGTACATACAGGCATAAAACAAATATTCAAAGCAGAGATCCTTACCACAATCAGGTTCTGGGCCGCCACCCCCATCGCCCGGTTGCGAGAAAGGAGGTTGTAGTATGCCTGGTCCTCCGGAAGCAGGTTTTGGAAGATGTAATCGAAGGTAGTATGGAGGTTCATGATGCCGGAGTCCCCGATTGACATCGGCTCCCCACTCAGAAATGCAGGATGAATGGTGAACGCCGACAGTGGGAACCTCGGAGTAGCCTCAGGCTGGTACACGCCCGGTTCAGGGCCCAGCTGCACAGTGGGGTAAGTGGGCAGGTCAGTATATGGGACCTGCTCGCCCCACCCATAAAACGGGGCTTCATCATCGGTAGCGCCCGGCACAGTAAACTCCTCCTCAATCTGGACGTCTTCAACGGTCAGAGCATCTTCAACAGGGACCCCATCACCAGTCCCCTCAGCGCCCGAGAGATGGCATCTTCCCTTCTCGGGCGCACAGCCTCCCCATGGTCAGCAGGGAAAGAAGAAATAGCTCTCTTCGAGCCTCGGGCAGACTCGTCTAACACAGCCTTGCCCCTCGGATCAACCGGGGCAGGGGACTGCACAAAAACAACTTCAACAGAAAGAGGCTGGGAAGGTCTTACCTCCACCGGAGCCTCAACTCCAGCATCTCCAACACTGCGGGCGTCCACTATTTATCCAGTAGACCCCCCGGAACCACAGTTGGTTCGCCTCCCTCAGCAGCAGGGGCGACCACCGTCTCCTCGGACACACCTCACACCATCTCCAGCTGGGCCAGGTTGTCCACCTCAGCATGTACCTGCACCGGGGTAGGAAAGAATCCCTCAGTAGCTGATTCACCAGACCCACGGGACATCAGTAGTCCGCTTTCCCTCGACATCAGGCTTGGATCACCAGAGGTGTCAGACGAGCCATAAAAAATGTGTGGCCGGCCTCCTCCGGCGACCCAAGGGAGGGTTTGAATGACAAACGAAGCTAGCATCACTGACCTGGACATCCCCCACGACAAGGATGACTTCTGGCAGGGGCTCATCAGGAGGAGATCTCCCCCTACTAGAAAAGCCTCCTCGGGCTAGTCATCCATCTCCCCCTGCAGATCGACAACCAACTGGAGGCTCCTCCTCAACACTGGGGACTGTGCTTCCTACAGTAGCAGCACCCTCGCCAGAGCTGGAATCCACCTCCACAACTTGCGGAGGAGCTGGCAGGGCGAGCCTCGCCGGGTAACGTATATGTGTCATGATCAGGTCGGGGAGCGTCAAGTCCCGCAGGTCTGCAGGTAGACTAAGAAACGCTCGATGTTCCCTTCAGCAGCAGAAGAATCCATCCCCACTGGAAGAGACACCTGAAGCTGACGTTTCCCTTCAAGCACAAGCATGGAACTGTTCCTGAGCCGGAGCTCAGCAACACGCAAAACATAAAGGCAAAAATGAAAGAAAGTTCAGGCGCATGCTTACCTATGAAGGCCCGCGACACCTGTATGTTGTGGTCAGATGACCACCCTGACACCCGGTAGCAGGCCTCGAACCTATTTTCATAGTGATTGGGAAGTCCAGACAGCCTCCGGGTAGTATGCTAAAAGATGGCGTAGAAGCAAAGTTCCTTGGAATCCCGGGCGACCGACTTCATGAGCATGAACATCTCGACCGGGCCTAAGGGAATTTCAAAGTGGAAGGCGATCAGCCCGATCCGACGCACAATTATCCAGAAGGACACGTGCATCTGCCCCGGCGGGATCCCCCACTGTGTGTACCCTAGGTAAAAAACCCGACAGGTATCACTGATGGCTGTATAATAAGCTAAACCGAAAGCACCTGAGCATTAGCCAGCCAAGCTTGGGCTATCGGGTAGGGCCCAACCCGGTTTCAAGGGATCCACATACGCTATGTGGACCTTGACCCACCGGATAGTCCACGACCAATGGGTGGAGCCCCGGTTACTGTATAAGAAGTTGAACCACAGGCTCCCATACATCGACCAGGTCCACCTCAGTCAAGTAGGACAGGTCCGGCCCAGTAACGTTCAGCAGCGACAAGGGCTCATCCAAAGGCTCAACACAGAAGCCCAGAGGAACTCGCCAGGGTGTACGCAATGAAGATTGGGCCTCCGGTCAAAGGATTCAAGCCCAAGTCTTTGCTTTAGGCTTGGTCAATCCGAGTCCTAACCAACTGGATAAGTCCACCAAGATTCTAGGCTAACAGAACCTATGGTTCTAACCCGCTGGAGAAGATAAAGGAACCAAGGGGATAACCGATCGGCAGCATGCAAGCTATTTCCACGGAAAACATCTTCACAGTTGAACTACCTGAGTTCGTGGAATCTAAACCGGAGGGGTGTTTGAGCCAGCCTCCTCTGGCCTACTACAAATACAGGAGTTCTAAACATCCTGAACTACGAGTCTTTAACTGAGCAACTCCATTAGAGCTTGGTGGAAGCAGAGACTTGATTCCAAGATCATCATCTTGGATACATAGGCACCCTAATTCTGATCAGGTGCAGTCTCATTGTATACCCCCCATCTTATCTCTGCCTATACAAGGCTTTCATTGTAACTATACGATCAATCTATACATATCTCGAGTTTGTGGATCAAATTTTTGTACCCACATTCTTTGGCGCCCACCGTGGGGCTGAATCTCCCATCAGCTCCAGAGCCTTGCAAGGAATCTCGATCCAGTCATACCGGCGTTGCTGCAGCAATGGCTGAAAGTAAGAAACGCCCAACGCGTTCCAACAATGGAATGAGCCAAGTTACTGAAAGTCAGACAGAGAACCTTTCTCCTTTGTCTCCGGTTCTTGAAGCAACAGAACCTGTGAATCAAGAATCAGTTCTTGGGGAGTGAGGGCCACGATCAGGGCTCACAACACTCTGAAAGCGGACAGCCAGAGGCAGAAAACTTAGTGGTACAAATCACTAACGATCTTGGTAATCCTAATGCAGTCAGTCGAACCGTCAGGATACTGTATCACAAGATCCTGAACCCTCCAGGGTAGGCGCTGCAAGAAGAGGTTATATTGAGCAGCAAAAGGGGAAAGGGCCAACGGTCGAGTCCCCAACTATAATCATCAAGCGGCTAACCAAGGAGAATGCAGAACTGAAAAGAAAGAAAGAAACCAGGGCCGGAGATAGCCAGTCATCTTCAGCCCCGTCTTCGAGTCCGTCTCCTCAGAAGAAGATAAGGCCATGGTCAAGCAGTAACCCGAGTCTTACCCCTCATAGCCTTGGTCCCCGTCCTGTTTGGGACAGGCTAGCACCAGGGAGAGATAGGATGTCTATCTCTCCAGTTCAGAGACATTGTCGCGGACCCGCAAGGACACCCGGGCCACGTCATGGCCGCAAGGTTACCAGTAGCAGGTTCGTCGAAGAAGTCACTTCACCAGAATAACTGCACCAGAGGAGGCACCAGAGTACTCCCCCGGCACGCCACGGTCAGAGAGCAGGGAGCCCTCAGAGGGCTCACACTCAGCAGAGACAATCGGAACTGAACGTGGAACAGATGAATCAACTCAAGCTGCAAAAGATGATCGGCCTTGTTGTTTCCAACCAAGCCAACCGGGATGAACGAATCAGAAAGCTTACTCTCTCTCGAGATTAGCCGTATCCCCTTTGGCAGAAGAGGTCAGGAGTCATATAGTCCCGGCCAGCTTCAAGCAGCCGTCTTTGGAATAGTATGACGAGACAAGCGGTTGTCCGGTTCAGCATGTTATGAACTACAAAAGCACCATGGCCATCTGGGACCATGATGACAAGTTACTTGCAAAAATATTTGTTGCTTCACTCAAATGCAAAACACAGATGTGGTATCACAATCTGTCACCCGTATCCATCCACACATTCATACAACTGGCTGAGTTGTTCGAAGAAAAGTACCGGTTCAGTGTGAAGACTAAGAAAGGAGCAGAAGTCTTATTCACCCTCCAGATGGACCGGAGCGAAACACTCAGGAATTTCGCCCGTAGGATCCGAACCTTATTGTCAGAAGTGCAAAACGCATCTGGTAGCGTCGTCATTCAAGCCTTCAAGTATGCCTTGAACAACAACCACGAAGAATTGTACCAGTCACTGGCAAGGAAGCATCCGTCCTCTATCTCGGCCTTGCTCGAGATGGTAGAAAGGTATGCTCAGGAAGAAGACAACCTTAAATCCAGAAGAAAGAGACTTCCCGGAGGTCAAACCTCCGTGAAGCCGCAGAAGGCAAAAGAAGAAAGCTCCGGCAGGGATCGCAAAGAGGAAAAAGCCTTTGACAAGAATAAGGACAGGGAGCGGAACGCGCCAGCCAGGCAGTCCGACCGCCGGTCAGAGAAGTCTACTGAGGGCGAACGCAAAGAAAGGGTGTTCACACCCTTGAGATTCACGATCGAGGAAGTATTCAAGAAGTCAAGAACAGAGGGATGCTCAATAAACCTGCTCTCTTCCGGCAGACCCGGAGGGCAGGAGAGATAAGTCCAAGAAGTGTGATCATCACAATGATTACGGTCACGAGCTGAAGAACTGCAGGTCGTTGAAGTACGAAATGCAGCGACTGGTCGATACCGGCCTCATCCCTTACATGGTACAGACCAAAGCAGTCGAACAGATAAAAACCGGAGATCGAATTGTGTACATTTGTCATGTGCAGCACCCGGGTCTTCCAAGACAGAAAGGAAGAATTGTGCCCGGGAAAAGCTCCGGTAGATAGGGCATGTCCATGAGGTTGGGCAACTCAACTTCAACGAAGGGACGAACACTGAGTCCATTGTCCTCGAAGGTTTAACATTCATAGAAGAAGACGAAAGGGATGTGCATTACCCACACAATGATGCCCTGGTCATCACAGCATGGATTGGTGTCTACTGGGTCCTACGAGTCATGGTTGACGCCGGCAGTACCTCCAGTGTCATATTTTCATGCGCCGGCAGCACCTTCAGTTTCATGTTTTCATCGAATCTGATGAAACTCCTATCTATGGGTTCAACGGGGAGCCAACACAGTCCTCTGGGCGGGTCCACCTGCCAATCACGGTGGGATTCAACACCGTCGGGATAGACTTCCTGCTGGTCGACAGCCCCTACTGCTACAATGTTATTCTGGGAAGGGACTGGATTCATCAGATGAAAGCCATAGTGTCCACCTTCCACCAGAGCCTCAAATTCTCGACTCCCAACGGAATTTGCAGAGTCAAAGGAGACCAAGGGATGGCATTCAAGTGCCATCTCAATGCTGTCAAGGGAAAGTCCATCTCCGAGACCAAGGGGAACACTATCTTCTTGACAGACTCTCACCAATAGCAATCAGCTCCTGGGAAGTCTGTCAAGGGGAAGCCAGACACAAAGGCCGGGATATCACCAGCGGTCAACGAGCTGGAGGAAGTTATTGGGGGACCGGAGTACCACAAGATAACTTACATCTCTTCCGGTCTTCCGGAGGCAGAGAAGGATTTCATGATCACTCTACTCCGACAGAATCACCACGTATTCGCGTGGAGTGTCAACGACATGCCAGGAATACACCCTGCGGTCGCCTGCCACAAGCTGGACATTGATCCTCAGTTCAAAACGATCAAGCAGAAACCAAGGCGAATGACACCAAAACGAAAGCTGGCGGTCAACGAGGAAGTCGATCGACTACTTTCGATCAACTTCATCAAACCAGTCATCTACCCTACCTGGGTTTCCAACATCGTGGTTGTCCCAAAGAAAAATGGTAAGATTCGAGTTTGCATCGATTTTACTAATCTTAACAAAGCATGTCATGTGCACCCATATCAACTCCCCAGGATCACAGACATGGTGGACACCACCGCTGGATATCAAAGATTGTCCTTCATGGACGCCTATTCTGGATACAACCAGATCGCACTTCACGAAGAAGATCAGGAGCATACCGCATTCATCACTGACCAGGGGCTCTACTGCTACCGGGTGATGTCGTTTGGTCTGAAGAATGTCAGAGCAACGTACCAGAAGCTGGTCAAGACCATCTTCAACGAGCTCATAGGTCGGACTATGGAAGTCTACATAGATGACATGGTAGTCAAAACCAGGGAGAAAGACAATCATTTGCGTGATTTGCAACAGACATTCGACATCCTGACACGCTACAACATGAAGTTGAATCCAGCCAAATGTTCTTTTGGTCTTTCTTTCGGCAAATTCCTTGGCTTCCTCATGACCAACCAGGGCATAGTAGCCAATCCAGATCAGATCCGGGCAGTCCTGAAAATCCGTGCTCCAAAGACAGTGAAAGAATTCCAGAGACTGACCGAGAGGTTTGCCGCTCTCAACAGATTCATCTCCCGGTACTCGAACCGATGCAAGCCATTTTTCAACTCCATCAAAGCTAATGCGGAATGGAATCCTACTTGTGAGCAAGATTTTGACGAGATTGAGGAATATCTCACTCAACCTCCGGTCCTAACAGCACCACAAACTGGGAAACCAGTCGGCATCTATCTGGCTACAACTGATATAGCAGTCAGTGCGGTCATATTTGTGGAAGAACCTAAGGAGAAGCAAGTTTACTTCATCGGCAAAGTGTTGCAGGGAGCTGAGACAAGATATTTGAAAATCAAAAGATTGCTCTGGCATTGGTACATGCAACCATGAGGCTAAAGCCTTATTTCCAACGGAGGGCAGTCAAAGTCTATACACAATTCCCGCTCAGAAAAGCACTTGGAAAGTAGGAAGGGTCTAATCGACTGATCGAATGGTCAAGCTACCTCAACGCATACCACATCCGGTATGAACCAAAACCGCGGAGAAAGGGCACGCGATAGCCTCTTTGATGGCAGACTTTCCCATCGAGGATATCCTGGTCAGTTCAGATCTAGAGGAGGATACACTGGGGGTGAACAATGCCCTCCGTCCACAAGACTCTCCGGCCAAAGGAGACAGCGAAACATGGACAATCTATACTGACGGATCCAGTAACTGAACAGGATCCGACATAGGTTGTCTTTTGATCAGCCCAGATGGACAGAAGACAGGAAAAAAAATTTGTCAGACTAGGATTCCCACCTTCAAATAACGAAGCTGAGTACGAAGCTCTAATATATGGACTCCAAACAACACTACAACTGGGGGCACGGAGAGTCATGGTCAAGACAGATTCAAAGCTAGTGGCGAACCAGTTTGTCGGATCCTTCCAAGCCAAGGACGACCGGATGGCAAAGTATCTCGATGTCGTCCACTCCATGGCAGGGAAGTTCAGATTCATCAAGGTCGAGCAGCGACCTAGGATAGACGTCAGGCATGCAGATGCCCTGGCGTATCTTTCTACTTCCATCAGCACTACAGAGCCCCGACAGCTATCAATCAGATACCAGAAAGAGCCGAGTATCGGGACCAAAGACCCAGACATACCGCTACCGAAAGTCTATCTCCTGGAGTGCAGCCCGACAAGGAGTCCAGCACATAGGACAAGCTGAATCCAGACAACCTGAATTCTAAAGTAAACAAAATCGACACCGAGTTGCAATCCAGCAACGCTCAAGATCGGAGGAAGTCATACATCAACTTCCTTGTCCACCATTTGCTTCCCGAAGATCCAAAGCTGTCATCCAAAGTCAAGAGGGATGCATGGAAATTAACTGCCATACCGCACCGGGAGTCACACAGGTTGTACATGAAGAGCCATAACTCCTGGGTCTTGTTCAGGTGCCTTACTCCGGAGCAAGGCCTGATCATACTAAAATAGGTCCATGCTAGGATCTGCGACAACTATTTCAGGAGCGGAAATCTAGCACAAAAGACAATGATCAAGGATATTGGTAGCCGCACATGATGACAGGCACCAAGAAGTTCACACAGGCATGACTCCCATGTTAGAAGCATGCCCCGGTCGCTCATACCCCGACAAATGAACTACATCCCATCCTTAGTGCATGGCCCTTCGCCAAGTGGGGATTGGATATTGTGGGACCACTCTCGAAAGCTCCACATTCAGTCAGATTCCTATTGGTCGCTACAGATTATTTCACCAAATGGGTCGAAACAGTAGCACTGGTACAGGTATGTGCCTCCGACGTCAGAAGATTTTAGTGGAAAGACATAATCTGCAAATTCGGGATTCCTCAAGAGCTAGTGTCAGATAATAGAAAACAGTTCGACTGCGATAACATCTGGTTGTTCTGCAAGTCCTTGGGGATCAAACACAACTTCTCAACCCCATACTATCCTCAAGGGAATGGGCAGGCAGAAGCATCCAACCGGGTCATCTTGGATACACTCAAGAAACGACTGGATAAAGCAAAAGGCAACTGGGTAATGTAGCTCCCGGGGGTCTTATGGGCAATCCAGACCACCCCAAGGAGGTCCACCGGTATGACACCCTTTCAACTTACGTTTGGAGCAGAAGCGGTAATGCCAACAGAATTGCTAGCTCCAACAACCCGCACTGATGCAGTCCTTACCGAGGAGAATGAAGGGATTCTGGCAAGAGAAAAAGTTGCTCTTGACGACAAGAGAGAACATGCCCTACAACACCTCCTCCGGCACTAGTAAACAATCAAAAGGGGATATGACAAGCAAGTCGTAAAGAGGAAATTCAATCCGGGCGACTGGTGAAACCGGCATGAAGTGGTTTGACATCAATTTTGTGACAAAGTGTCCTTGGTTATTTCGCCTTGAGTTCATTGTTAAGAAAACCGTGTTGTACGCGCGTCGTCCCGTGTCCTTGTCTTCGCGTCGTGTGTCTCAAGTATGATGTTTGTTTCAGGACGTACGTACCTCTTAAGGACGTTCGTACGTATGGTTAGGCAGCAGAGAAGTTTGTGTTCTGGACGTACGTACCTTTACAGGACGTTCGTACGTCCAAGTAGACAGCAGGCTTATTTTTGTTTGGAGACGTACGAACGTCATATCGACGTACGTACGTCCAAAGTGGGTTTTCACTATTTCGGCCCATTTTCCTTGGTTTCCAACCCTAAGTATAAATAGGGTTTCTCTTCCAAAGAACAAGTCAGTTCTTTGGCCGTCCAATTCACCTCTTGTTTCTTGGAGTTTGTTTAGGTTTTTGGTTTAGGTGGTTTTGGTGATTGAACTCATCTTCTTCTTCCTCATTCATCTTCTTCTTCATTATTGTTTATATTGATTTAGCTTCGAGTCTTCTTGTGTGTTCATCAAGAAGTCGAGTATCCTTGTGTGTTCATCAAGGAACTCTGGTGTAAGCTTGTTTCATAGTTCGACTTCGAGTCTTCTTGTGTGTTCATCAAGAAGTCGAGTGTCTTGTGCGTACATCAAGGTGCTCTGGTGAAGTCAAGGTGTTAGAGATAACCAGGAGTGTCAACTCGCAGTGATTGCAGGTAGTTGATAGGTTTGTACATCTCTTTTCATCTAGTGGATTTATTTGTTGTCGAGAGGACAACCGTGGACGTTTCCCATATTGGGTTTTACCACGTTAAAATTTCCTGTGTGTTATTTACTTTCTGCGTATCGTTTGATTTGTTTGAATATTCAATTATTAGATTTGCACTATTTGTAGTTTCTCAATTGGTATCAGTCGCTGGGGGCTGGTTAAGGAGCGTCAAGGCTCACGCTAACGATCCTATGAGTGCAATGATGGTTCATGAGTCTGGTCATAATAATTTTATTGCTAAATCGTCTAAATCTACAAAACCAAAATCTGATTTTGAAAAGGATGATAATTTGTATGTTGTTAGCAATAGTGATTGGGCTCTTCTTTACAGACTTTCTGCAAAAGAATGTGAAAGATTACAAAAAGCTAATATTGATTTGCAGGACAAATTTAATAAAGCTAATTGTAATGTGTCTACTATTTCTGATAATGTTTGTTTTGAAGATAATGGTGTTTTGCAGACTAATGTTGATTCTCTAGAACAACGACTCAGACATTGTGCAGAGGACTATATGCTTCAAGGGGAAGTTTATAAATCCAAAATTGAAAATTTGGAAAAGGCTAATCTTTCTTTGCAGGATAAAATTGAGATTCTTGAAAAACAGATTTCTTGTGCTGCAGATGATACAATTTCTATTTCTCAATTATTTGACAAAGAAAAACTTGACTTGTTATGTAGAATTGCAACTTTAGAGAAGGCCAATCAGGAGGTCGATGAGAAATACAAATCTCTATTGGTGGAGTATGAGGTAACAAAGAACGATTTAACGTCTACTCAACTCCAATTGCAGGTTTTGGACAAAACTAGATTTGATTCTCCTATTGATAGTTCTACAAGTTCATCTAGTGTGATTACTCCTGTAAAATCTACTAGTTTGCCTGCCCTTTTGCCTACCCCACCTATTGAGACTAGACTTAATACTAATACTTTTCAACATGTTTCTCGCATAAAGTTTAAGTCTAAGGCTATTGGTAAGGTTGTTTTTGCTGGTAAGACGTCTTGTTCTCATACTGGAGGTACAGGTTTTGTTAAGGGACAATGTCACAAACACAATGGTGACTTACATGTTTCACCCACTACTGCCTTATCTTCTTATAAAACCTCTTTGAGACATTCTGATGTTTTTCATTGTTCTTATTGTGGTAGAATTGGTCATTTGAATATCTTTTGTTGGGATTTTAATCAACATGTTGCATCCTATTCTCGTGTTCCTCATCGTTATAATCATGTTGATTCTTATGTTTCTTCTTGTGCATTTTCTAGACCTCGGACTTTTAATGCTTCTTCTCATAGGTTTAAGAAAAACAGGCACTCCGACAAAAGGAAGTCAAAGACTAAGGTGAAATTAGTTAAGGACAAGTCTATTGAAAAACTTGTTAAGGGAAGATCTCATATCTTTTCAACTCCTAAGGTGTGCACGCCTAGTGTTAAACAAGTATGGGTAAGAAAAGATAAGTTGCAGGTTTTTCTGGACTTGCAAAAGTCTGGTGGTGTCTCATATTTGGGATGACGTAGGTTGTTTCTAGCCTTGTGTTATTTGAATTGCATATTTCTCTAACCACATAGACTATTTGTTTGGTGTTTCTACTTTTTATGCTTTGTTTGTTTAGCTTGCAGATCATGTTGCATGTCTGAATACATTGTTGGTTATTCCTTCTATTTTTCTTTATTTATTCCATGTATGTGTTGTTGGTTACATCTTTTCTGAGACATTGGTTTAATTCGATTGTCTTAAATAAGTTGCAATATGTTTGGGTGTTTTCTCTTTTTGAACTCTTAAGTATGTTTTGGTATGTATCATGCATTTTTCCTCGCTTGTTTGCACAGTGCACGACATGCTTGCATAATGGGAGTTTTTGGAAACCACTTACATATTCTTTGAACTCATAGAACTTCTCTATCTCTCGAGTATTTATGTTATCTTGAGCTATCTCTCCTTTGTTTTGGTTAGTGTTCATCTTGTTGTTTGTGTTATTGAGTATTCTTATCTTCCTCTTACAACTCTTGTTAGTGGTCAATGACTCACTTTATCCCCATCCATTTGATTGTCTTTAAAGCAATATCAGTTGGCTAAGAACCCGTTGGGGTTGTGAGGGTCATGCTCTGACGGATGCACTCAAGAGATGTTAGTTCTTGTGTTGCACGTTATCATGGTATTGCACTTCTTGAGTTTGTGTTTGTCAAAAAGATGTAGGCTACACCCTACCCTCGTGTATTTGAAAAGATGGAGGCAAAAATCCCTCCCACGCGGGAATGACATTAGAGTGATGTAGACTAAACTCCACCACATGCGGCAAAATAAAAATCCAAGCGCATATTCATTGTTTTTTTTATGTAAGGCATACAAAGTTTATATTCCTTTGCCTTTTTAATGTCTTGGTTTTCACTTGAAATATCATATTTATATTCGTTTGCCTTCTACTCATAACGTTTGTTTCAAAGGGGGTTGAAGTTTGTTTCTTCTATGCTCACTTACTAATCTAATCGTATGTCTCTTGTTGATGGTTCTATATTCTAGGTCTTCAAAGGGTGTGTTCTAGTGGTGAACTTTCTCTCTCTTTATGCATTGCATTGCATCTACACACACCGAGGTTTAGTTTATGATGCACTTCAATTCTCTTATTTGTTCAATCTTTTGTTTATTCCGATATATTGCCTCTTATTTTTGTACGAATTGGGATTGGCTACTGTTTTGGAAGTTCTTGATGTATTCCTCTTCACTTTTATGGTACATCGGTTCTTTTCCTTTTATCTTCTTATTATGGTTTGTGTTGTTAGTTATTCGGTTTGTTTTTCTGTTATTAAGGTTAGTTCTCTATTGTTAAAAAAAAAAAAAAAAAAAAAAAAGGGAGTACGAACGTTATTAGCACGTTCGAATGTTTGTGGAGGCAGATTTTTTTTGGAGGAACGTACGAACGGTGTTATTACGTTCGTACGCATGTTCAGGCAGCAAGGTTTTTTTCATTTTATCTTGATGCTGCATTATTATTTGTCTGTTATGCTTTGGATTAAGAGTTTGTTTACCATGATCATGTTGGGTTCATACCATTGGATATATACTTGTTGTCTAGATAATTTTGGAATTTCTTATGATTATTAATGGTTGTGGAGTTTCTTGGACATGTTTAGTATCATTTTGGTATGCTCATGTAGTGTTTTTATCTATATGTTCTGTATTGCTCACCAAGTGTTTGGTGAAATGCCTGAATGGAGTTTCCTAAGGTTTTTCTTGGTTGTTTTGTTGGTTTTACTTACTTGTGTGGTGTTTATAATGTTGTGTGTGTGCAGGACATGCCTCCTCAGCGAGCTCGGACTACTCCCACCAAAGAAACACCCAGTTCCAAGGGTGCTTCGTCATCGGGCACACGTCCTCCTCGTGCTCAAAGGAGTAGAGGCGCCATTTCTTCGGATTCTTGTTCATGGACAATTCGGTGTTTCATTGACATACTAAGGTCAGATTGTTAGTATTATTTGGTTTTACAATTCATGCTTTCTATTTTTGTCATTGGATCACATGTGTTTGATGTGATTTCTCAAGGTAATAGTTCTCAATTTGTTTTAAGAAGACTACAAGGTATGCATAAGCATATTTTGGTGATGAAATCATGTTATTGGTGTATTCGGTTGTCATGATTTATATTGATTCATGTTTTCTCATAGGTTTTCATCATACTTTTCTATGTTGGGCTAATATTCTTGAATTACCTTGTTGGCTAGCTGGTGTTTGATTAAATGCTTATGAGACTTGTTTATCCTCTTATTGTTGCTTCTTGTGCCTGGTTGATCCTATTTTTTCCTGCAATAGGTTTGATTAGATGTGTTCTTGGTAGTCTTCTGCAATAATCCTCATGCAATGGTTTTGGGCTACCACTGTTCTACTTTGGGATGCATATGCTCAGTTTGGTCATCTATTGTTAGCAATTCTCTTCTATTGACTCTCTAATCTTTCTGACAATGTATGGCATGTCATCGGAGTCTTAGTGTTCTGGCAGGAAATTTACTCTGAAGTTGGATTGTTGCTTTGTGACTTGGTGACATCGATAATCCTTCCTCATTCTTCAGTTAAAGTTTTTTTTTGAGCTTGATGATTGTCTATCTTGTTTGGCAGATGTTGAACTAATTTTTGGGTTTCACTAGGGGTGGGCTTACAGGTTTATTCCTTTTATGTCTCTATTCCATTGTGTTTGGGATAATATTTTCTTATCCTTGTTTATAAGATTCTCTAATTCTTTTTTGTGGTTGGATGAGTTGTTTCAGGAACATGTACAGATTGGATTTCCCCATGGATTCTCAATGGATTTTCTTATACTTTACGTATCTTTTTCTGCAGATACTCATATTCCTGTAGTTTTGTCATGGGATATTGTTGGATGTGTCTAATATGCATGGTTTCCCTATTCTCTTTCATATCTCCTACTAACTATTGTTTATCTCTTCTTCTTTCTCTTTTCGCATATTCTTTTCATGCACATTTCTCCCAGGTTTGACTATTTGGTTCTAGGTCTTTATTGTACCTTCCCAATTTCATCAGGTATGGTATTTCTTCCTTTTTGTTTGTTTGCTCTTTTTCTCTAGATATCTTGCTACTATGAAGTCGTTTCTCTGGAATCTATCTCAGGTGGTTATGGTCGGTTGTTTAAAGTGATATTCTAGTGAATCATTTGTTCCGATTGTTGGTGTCCTGACTCTTTCTTCTATGTATAGGATTCTCTTGGTTTCTATCAGGGATTCATGTTATATTTTCTTTTCTTCCCTCTGTTACCTATATAAGTATTCAGTGTCTTGTGTCTGTGTTGGTACTCTTTCTTCTTCATTTATATGCCTAGATCTCTCTCATGTTTTTTTTTAGTTTTGTGTGTCATGGATTCCAGATTTATGGTATGGTTTTCTCTTTACTCTCTTCTACCCTTGTGTGATTGGTTCTTTGTGTGTTTCAAATATCCTTATTTGGTTTGTTTGTTCTAGGTGCATCTTTCTCATATGCATTGCATTTAGGTGACGCTTTTGTTTAGGGGGAGAATTCTTTGTATTGACATCGTGTTAACAAGTGTTTATTTTATGACTTCCGTTGCATATCCTTTTTGTTGTTAACATGATTGTTCTCTTACTTTTCTTCTTTAATCTTATTTGTTATGGTTTGGTGTTTATCTTTTCTCTTTCTTTTGTTACCTTGCTTCATATGTGACAAAAAGGGGGAGATTTATGACTCTAATACTAACACCTTCTTCTTCCTTGTTAGTGTATTTTTGGGTTATGTTTCAGGTATGCTACACGTATGGGGGAGTGAACGTGTTGATGTTTAGAGGTTGTACAGTTTTGGGTCATGTTTCAGGTATACTACATGTATGGGGGAGTGAACATATATGATGGAGTGAAAGTGATGATGATCACTAAGTGTATGTACAGTTTTGGGTAACCTCGAGTATTAAACCTTGGAGTTCATGAAGTATGGGGGAGTTGTTCGAGGAACTTCTGTTGGCTCCTTGATTGCTTCGGAAATTCTGAGTTGCTTCCGTTCGGTCTCTGATGGTTAAAGCGTCTTACTCAAGCTGGATATCAAGAATTGGTGACTCGGTATGTGTTTTACCTTGAGTGATTTTGTAGGCATGTTTTATAAATGCCATGGTTTGGGTTTGTAAGCACGTTTTATAAGTGCTATTAGAGTCATAGGTTTTTGTCACAAAATCAATGTCAAAGGGGGAGATTGAAACCGGCATGAAGTGGTTTGACATCAATTTTGTGACAAAGTGTCCTTGGTTATTTCGCCTTGAGTTCATTGTTAAGAAAACCGTGTTGTACGCGCGTCGTCCCGTGTCCTTGTCTTCGCGTCGTGTGTCTCAAGTATGATGTTTGTTTCAGGACATACGTACCTCTTAAGGACGTTCGTACGTATGGTTAGGCAGCAGAGAAGTTTGTGTTCTGGACGTACGTACCTTTACAGGACGTTCGTACGTCCAAGTAGACAGCAGGCTTATTTTTGTTTGGAGACGTACGAACGTCATATCGACGTACGTACGTCCAAAGTGGGTTTTCACTATTTCGGCCCATTTTCCTTGGTTTCCAACCCTAAGTATAAATAGGGTTTCTCTTCCAAAGAACAAGTCAGTTCTTTGGCCGTCCAATTCACCTCTTGTTTCTTGGAGTTTGTTTAGGTTTTTGGTTTAGGTGGTTTTGGTGATTGAACTCATCTTCTTCTTCCCCATTCATCTTCTTCTTCATTATTGTTTATATTGATTTAGCTTCGAGTCTTCTTGTGTGTTCATCAAGAAGTCGAGTATCCTTGTGTGTTCATCAAGGAACTCTGGTGTAAGCTTGTTTCATAGTTCGACTTCGAGTCTTCTTGTGTGTTCATCAAGAAGTCGAGTGTCTTGTGCGTACATCAAGGTGCTCTGGTGAAGTCAAGGTGTTAGAGATAACCAGGAGTGTCAACTCGCAGTGATTGCAGGTAGTTGATAGGTTTGTACATCTCTTTTCATCTAGTGGATTTATTTGTTGTCGAGAGGACAACCGTGGACGTTTCCCATATTGGGTTTTACCACGTTAAAAATTCCTGTGTGTTATTTACTTTCTGCCTATCGTTTGATTTGTTTGAATATTCAATTATTAGATTTGCACTATTTGTAGTTTCTCAACTGGGTCATGAGGAAAGTCAAGGTCATTACTGAAGATACAACCGCTGAAAAGCTTGGAGAAAACTGGGAAGGGCCTTACATCATAGACAGACATGCTGCGAAAGCTCATACTTCCTCAGAACTATATCCGGCGACCTTTTCTCCAGACCATGGAACGCTTTCCACCTCAAAAAAATTCTACAAGTAATGTACTCCATTTGATGATTTCAATAAAAATTCTTTCCCGCAAGAATTCGAGTACTTTGTATTATTTACTGCTGAAAACCCTAAGTGCAAGATCAAGTCTCCACTAAGGTCCAGGATGCTCGGACCAAGCTTCCGATCCTAGCTAAGTCCTAAATGCAGAGTTCTGCTCCTTTTAGGCCCAAGACGCCCGGACCTAGTTTCCAGTCTTGGAAACCACGGATGTCAGCGATCAAACCCCATCCAGTCCAAGATTCCCGGACCAAACTTCTTATCCTGGCTAAGTCCGAAATGCAGAGTTATGCTCCTTTTAGGCCCAAGACGCCCGGACCTAGCTTCCGGTCTTGGAAACCAAAGATGTCAGGGATCAAACCCCATCCAATCTAGTATGCCTGGACCTAGCTTTCGATCCTCGTTAAGTTCTAAATGCAGAGTTATGCTCCTTTTAGGCCCAAGACGCCCGAACCTAGCTTCCGGTCTTGGAAACCTAGGATGTCAGGGATCAAACGCCATCCAACCCAGGATGCCCTCACCTAGCTTCCGATCCTGGCTAAGTCCCAAATGCAGAGTTATGCTCGTTTTAGGCCCAAGACGCTCGGACCTAGCTTCCGGTCTTGGAAACAAAGGATGTCAGCGATCAAACCCCATCCAATCCAGGATGCCCAGACTTAGCTTTCGATCCTAGTTAAGTCCTAAATGCAGAGTTATGCTTCTTTTAGGCCCAAGACTCCCGGACCTAGCTTCCGGTCTTGGAAACCAAGGAAGTCAGGGATCAAACCCCATCCAACCCAGGATGCCCGGACCTAGCTTCCGATCCTGGATAAGTCCTAAAGGCGGAGCTACACTCCTTTTAGGCTC
Organism: Aquilegia eximia; assembly: GCA_023053565.1. Lineage (NCBI taxonomy): Eukaryota > Viridiplantae > Streptophyta > Magnoliopsida > Ranunculales > Ranunculaceae > Aquilegia > Aquilegia eximia. The sequence goes on from JALIGU010000050.1 coordinate 204,801, forward strand.
GAGATGCCTGGACCTAGCTTCCGATCTCGGAAACCAGTCTTAAGAGCGAGGCTATCCACTCTTAAGAACCGGGGCTGTTAGGCAAGCTAGCCTACCCCGAGGTCAAAGCTTGCAATGCAGGGATCAAACCCCATCCAACCCAGGGTGCCCGAACCTAGCTTCCGATCCTGGCTAAGTCCTAAATGCTGAGCTACACTTCTTTTAGGCCCAAGACGCCCGGACCTTGCTTCCGGTCTTGGAAACTAATCTTAACAGCGAGGCCATCCACTCTTTAAGAGCGAGTCAGCAAGAAAAAGAACTATTATCGTCCTAAGGAAAACTCCTTAAAACGATAAGGGGGCGAGGGAGATAGCCAGTTGTAATAAATGTTGAAAATAAGGGGAAAATATCTAACAAGGTATTTTTTGCACAACAAAATTTTTATTTATTTTTCAGAAAAAAATGTACTAGAGGAAGTCCCCCGGCAACCGGGACATGAACCTTTCTATACAAATCTAAAGGAGCTAATGCTGCGAAGAAGGACCGGGGCCATTACCGCCTTTCTTCGCCCTTGGCGGAGCTCTTCAACGGCCCAGTCATATGCCGCCTCCTTGAGGGTAAGACGCCGGTCCAGCTCCATCTTCTCTCAAGTCAGCTTCCCGCAGGTGGCCTCCAGCTTCGCCAAGTAAGTCTGGGCATCCTCCTCCCTCTGAAGAGCAGCGGTCAGGGTGAAGTCCAGATTATGATAGTTCGTCGCCATGGAGTGCTTGTCCTCCTCCAGAGCCCACCGGTCACTGTTGGACGCCGCCAGGTCTTTCTCGTACTGACGATTCTCAGCTCGCAGGCGCTCCAGATCCTCGAAGGCAGAAGGCCGGGGTCCGACACTCAGCTCAAAGACCCAGACCATGGCAGCTTGCGTCTGAGAAACAAGAGAAACGAAAATCAGAAATATACATATAGGCGTCAACAAGTCTAAAGCAGGTATTCAAGACAGGGAACCTTACCGCAATTAGGTTCTGGGCTGCCACCCTTGATAGTAGGTTTTTTACGTCTACTAATCAAAAGATAGATTTATATTTGAAGTTCCTTCTTGTGCCTGTATAAATTGGATATCAAAGTAGACAAGTAACAAGCAAGGGTTGTACCCACCTCAGAGGGGAAGATCTTAGCTCATACACAATATAAAACAATGGTTAAGAAACACCAAGGGAATCAATAATAAGATTGGAGATTGATTCTACTTCCTACAGGCAATAATAATAAGTAAACCCTAACTTAAGAATATGGTAGAGATCTAAAGAAGATATATGATGACATAGGGGGAAGAGTTGGTATCCACAAACTAAATCATGCAAACATAACATGTTCCTTCATGTTCAATCTATAATAATTGATTAGTCACCTCTCAGCTATTCCAATTAATCATTAATGCCTATAATAATCAAGTAGTCACCTCTCAACTCTTCCACCTAATTAAAACGGAATTCTCTTATGCAAGGTATTGAATATGTCTTATTAATTAAACCGTCACTTCTCAGCTATTCAATCTAATTAATTCAACATAATAATTCATAAATAAACCGTCACCTCTCGGATATCAATTTAAATACAAAAGGGTTCCAATAAAAGATATAAACTGCAAAAATGTAATAATCACCTCTCAGCTACTTCATTACACATCTACAATAAATCAACCATTAAAGCTAGGTCTCCCTAAACCCTAACAACAATATTTTAACATCCTGGATAACAATAACATGCAAATAATCATACTTACTTCATATCGCGAATTAGAAGCAAATAAGCATTAAGAACTTTGAATCACAATGAACAATAAGAACAAACATGGTGTTTTTGGATCATCTAGAGAGTTTCCACCATCCCCCTAAGGAGATTTAGCTACTCATCCTTGATGATGACACCATGGAAATAATAAATAAATCACAAGACATCATAAGGGAAAATAATGGAATTGATATTGAATAATGAGTTTGATACAAAAGAGGAAGAAGAAGAAGATGAACTTTTCTCTTCAATCTTCAATTAATAAAAAGCTACCTAAACCTTAACTATTACTTCTCTTATATAGACATTACAAAGTAGAATACTTGCATGCAAAGACTTCCAAGTTAGGTCAAATTCGCGGCTGCTGCTGTTGGTCTTTGTATTAACCTATTTCTAGATTAATGCATCAACAGGGTCAGGTCGTTATGGAGACTTGACCAAATGGGGATATTGGAGATTGGAGTGGCTGCACCTCGTTGAGATCGAGATTGCCTACGTACTCTAGCTCGGGGGAATTGAACTTAGAGATCAAGCCATCGTAGTTCTGTTTATATAGAAGATTGAAGGGCGTGGATCGTGGATCTTGCAGATTTTCCGCCATCATAATGAGGATTAAATGTGTAACGCGCGAGGATCATCCCTGTGAATTAATTATGTAACTGATGAGAATATTCTGTGCATTGAAGAGGAGCACGTGTGAATAGCAGGTCGCTGGTCGTTGTGTAGTCTGGTCGCTTTAGTCAAGCTGTGAGCGGGTAGAGATTGTGGCGACCTGACAGATGGATGACTGTGCCACGTGGCTGCTTTTGATTGGTCGGAGTATGTAGTACCCCTACATAAGCCCCCTCTTTTTAGGTCGACTATGGGAGTCGGGCTGAAAAGACTAATTACTCTTATCGATGCTGATTTGTAGTTTGCTTTTTTGAAGTTGCTGACGTGGCAGTCATGCAGCGCTGTCTGTGGTAATCATGGCGCTGTTACGGGGAAGTGGAGGAGTTTCCTCGAGCAGTTAGATGTGTGATTATGGCAACTGAAGCACGTATTGCCTGATTTGCTATCTGTCTTGCACGTGGATCAATCCAACGGTGGATGCGAACCGTTTTGTGAGTGGAGAATGACTGTACTGCATATGGATCCGTTTGTCGATCTCAGCCGTTCATTTGTTTTGAATCGATGGCTAGAAATTCTCGAGCTATAGTATATAAACTGTAGCTACGTTGATAAGGGTTTACTTATCTTGCCTTTATTTGAATTGCTGCCGCTTTTGCACTGCGAACTGAAGAACTTTGAGAGCTCGTGAGGTTTGTTCTCTTCTCTTTTCTCTGATTGTTTACTTTCTTTCTTTTTCCTCTTCTGTTGTCTTCTGTATTGTTTGAGAGTAATGTCTGAGGGTAGTGATTCGCAAAACGATCACTTGAGTGATGGTGGTCTTGAGGAGTATGAGTCTGAGAGTACTCATTCTGACCCTCCATCTCCCGTTCCCGATGACAATGTAGATAGCCCCAAGAGTAGTGGTTCTCATGGTCCAGATTCTTCTGATGATGAGATGGTTGAAGATGATAATGGTAGAATGTGTAGGATTGTGAATATGAATTATGTACATAGGCATTTTGCTGTTAGGAGGCATTACCAATTTAGGTCGATTAGGCATTTAGAGATAAGGTTTCTTGGGGACCGCTTACTTTCTCCTGACTATCGACCTAATAATCCTTCATCTACTGTATTGACTTTGAACCAATTCCGTGCTGGGCTGAGGTTGCCGTTGTCTGAATTGGTGGTTGACTTGTTGAATGCCATTAGGCGAGCCCCCTGTCAGATGAATGGTAATTTCTGGCGGAACATGAGGGTAATTGACGACCTCAATAAGTTGCATAGGTGGCGCATTACAGTGGAGGATGTATTGAACCACTTTTGCTTCAAACGCTCTTCGAAGGTTGAACTTTCTGGCTATAACATGCAGGTTAGGCCAGAACGTTTGCCTTTGATTTATCCAGTGAGTAGCGAGCCATGGTGGAAAGATCCCATGCTATTCACTGGGCCGATTGTTGAAGGGGATATCCAGTTGCGTCATACGATCAGGAATGATGATCGTAAGTTAGTTGTCTGTAGTTTGATGATAGTTCGTCTTCTTGTTTTTGAACTTGATATATTTGTATTTTTTGCTGCAGCGATTCGGGACGATCATCTTAGAAAAAACGATCTGCAGTCTGCTCTGAACTGCTTTGGCAAGTTGACTGACGAGCGGAAGATCTCGTTTCTGCCTCACCTAAAGGAGCATTTCATTCCTAAAGGTGGTCCAAAAACTGTCTGGGACGAGCTCAAGAGGAGGAAAGCTTTGAAGAAAGCATACATGTCTTCTGTGCACAAAGCGAGTGGTGGGCGAACTGGTGGCAGTTCCCGAGCTGGTGAAGGTGATCGAGCAAGTGGTAGCTCGAAGCAAGTTGAAAGGGAGCGTTCTGTTGGTGCTCCTAGAAGGTCGGAAAAGGAGCGGCCTGTTGAGAAGGATCGACCTGTGGGGCAGGAACGATCTGTGGAGAGGGAGCTGCCTGCGGAGAGGGAGCGGGCTGTAGGTAGCTCTCGCCAGGCAGTAGCCGTGGCGAGCCCTCCAGTCTCAGGTCCACCCCCCTCACTTCCTAAGGTGGGTGCATTGGCTGGGAAGAAGAGGTCCTTCTCAGGGAACCTTAAGATGATGGAATTCCCAGCTATGCCAACTCCTGTTTCTTCAATGGTTGTGACGTCTCCTGGAATTTCTGTGGCGTCCAGGAAGACTGCTGTTCGGCCTTCGCAGAAAGGCAAAGGTATTTTGTCTGAATTCCGCCCTGGGCCGTTCGATTATTTGGACGGGCAAGGAGAGAAGCATGTCGTTTACGAGAACGACAGTGCTATTGATGACCCTTGTGTTGCCCGGGCTGTGAATGAGGGTATCGTCCTTGATGCTGATGCCCGAATGGTGAAGTCGCAGCCTTTGTTGGTGACCTGCTCGAAGATAAACGGGGCACTTTCTTTGGTGAGTTTGATCGTAAGTCGCATTTATTTTGAACATGCTTTGGTATCTGGGCTAACTTTCGTTTGTTGGTTGTAGCTCAATGCCAGCTTCCAGGAGGTGCGTCTGGTCGCTGAGATTGGTGCTCAAGCTGAAATTGAGTTGAAAGCTCTCAATGAGAAGCTCGAGCAAGCGAGGAACATTGCCGCCGTTGCTGAGTGTAAGGTTAAGGACAGGGATGCCCAGGTCGCAGCTCTGAAGGAGCAGTTGAGGGAACGTGAAGCTGCTTCTCAATCTTCTGTTGAGTACTGGCAGAAAGTTTGTCAGGAGAATGAAGCAGCTTGGAAGGCCTACTGCGAGCAACTGGTCAAAGCTATGATGGGGTCGCCCGAAGGAGAGGAGACGCGAGGTGGAGTTGAAGAGACTTCGGCGGCAGCTCAGGACACCTCGATGGGCCCTAGTGACCAGGTCGCTGGAGCCCTTATTGAAGTTGATGCTTCAGGCGACCAGTCTGTGCAGCAGTGAGCTGGGCTTGGTTTTCCCTTTCTTGTATTGGGTAACCTTGGTTTTCCCCTTCTTGTATTGGGTAACCTTGGTTTTCCCTTTCTTGTATTGGGTAACCTTGGTTTCCCTTTCTTATATTGGGTAACCTTGTGCACAGTTTGCTTCTTGTACTCCTTGTTCTTGTAGGATGTCTTCTAGAGCTTATTTTTGAGAGCCCCCCTTGAGTAGAGAACTCCTTGTCTTTTGTACTTGCCTTTAGTAATGCTTTGATGAGTTTTGTATGGATTTCTTTTGGCGAGCTAGTTTCCAGGAAGTCCTGGTAGCTCGTTCAGAAGGCAGGTAGACGAGATGAATGGCTGCAAGCAGGACGTACTGAAACAGTTCCTCTTGTATGCCTTGATTGTACTTTGGTTGTGCCTGTAATTGTTAAAATCTCATGAAGTAAAAAAAAAAAAATTAATTCAAGAATTACCTTGCATTGTTGCTCGTTTCGTTTTGTCTGCTTGAATGGTTTTGCAAACAATGTGTGACATTTGGTCGACCTGATTGTGGGTTGAGGTCGCATTTAACATAATTGTGCTTGGGTCGTGGGAAGAGGATGACCAATGCACCAAGTTAAGTTGATAGTGATTTAACTTAACAAAATTCTAAATTATCAAAGGGACCAGAGTTTTGATAATTTGTAGGTCGAGGGATTAGACCTTTTTTTTTTTTAGCCATTCATGTTTGAGCAGAGATGAAGGCAAAGCTGATTTTATTGATTGAAATGCAATGTATGGATGCTTACATTTCACTGATAAAATTTCTTTAAATGAAAAGCATTCCACGGGTTCTTAACGATCTCCCCTTCTGGTGTCTGAAGACGATAAGAACCGTTGCTCTGGACTTTTGTGATAATGTAAGGACCTTCCCAGTTGGCGTTGAGTTTGCCGATAGTGTCCTTTCTTTTGTTACTGAACATTCTTCTTAGGACTAGTTCCCCTGGCTGGAAAGTTCTTGGTCGCACGCCTTTGTTATAAGCTCGCTTGAGTCTCTGTTGGTATTGTTCGAGCTTTATAGTGGCGTGGTTTCGTCGCTCTTCGAGGAGGTCGACTCCAAACGACCAGATCTGATTGTTGAGCTCTGTGTCGACCAGAAGAGACTTGGTCGTTCCAAATGTTAGTTCAGTGGGAATAACGGCCTCTACTCCGTAGCAAAGACTGAACGGTGACATCCCTGTGGACGTGTGAGGAGTTGTTCTATAAGCCCATAAGATGTTCTCTAATTGTTGTGGCCATTGATCATGTTGGTCTTCGAGCTTCTTCTTCAAATTGGTAAGAATCTGTCGATTTGCAGCTTCGACCTGGCCGTTGGCCTGCGGGTACCTAGGAGTTGACCTTGAATGCTCGATTTTCCACAGGTCGTAGAATTTTTTGATATTCTTGCCAACGAACTGAGTGCCATTGTCTGTGATTACCCGTTTAGGTAGCCCGAACCTTGTGATGATATTTTCCCACATAAATCTTTGGACATCTGCTTGTGTTACGTTGGTTAAGGCAACAGCTTCCACCCATTTAGTGAAATAGTCTACGGCTACTAGAACGAACCTCTTCTCAGACTTCTTTTCCTTGATGAGGGGGCCCATGATGTCAAGCCCCCACATGTGGAATGGCCATGGGGCAGTGATGTTGATGAGATCGTTTGGATGCTGGTGTTGCTTATCAGCAAATCGCTGGCATTCTTTGCACTTTAAGACAAATTTCTTTGCATCTTCCTTCATTCTTGGCCAGAAGTATCCCTGGGAGATTGCTTTATGGGCTAAGGTACGCCCACCGGAATGGTTTCCACATTCGCCTTCATGGATTTCTTGAAATATCATCTGACCTTGCTTCGGGATCAAGCATCGTAATAACAATCCAGTTGCTGATTTCCTGAAAAGTTTGCCCTCATGGATTTTGTACATTGTGACCTTATGCAGCAATCGACTGGCTTCCTTTTTGTCGGAAGGTAGGACACCAGTTTGCAGATAAACCATGAAAGGCTCGATCCAAGTCCCCAGGATGTCTGCCGGAGTTGTTTCAAGTAGATCGGAGATTTGATGAATATCCTCTTCCTTGAGCAGATATGCGGGCTGTGAGTTGATTGCTATAGTTAGGGCCCTCGGTCTGTCTGACTCGATCTTAGATGCTAGAAACGCCAGTGAATCAGCATGTCTGTTGTCATCTCTGGGTATGTGTTCAATTGTGAAATAGTTGAGCTTGCTGATGAGCTCCTTCGCTTTGCTGGCATACCTGATGAGGTTGATCCCATTGATCTGGTAATTGCTGGTAATCTGATTGACTACCAGCTGTGAATCGCTGTACACCTTGAGACGAACTGCTTGTAAGTCGATGGCCATTTTTAGGCCCTGTATGAGTGCTTCGTATTCGGCCTCGTTGTTTGAGGTCGAGAAGTCGAGACGAGTTGCTCTTTCGAGCTGTGATCCTTCAGGAGAGATTAGGACACTACCTATTCCACTTCCATTGGAGTTGTGGGAACCATCTACATATAGCTGCCAAGTATCTGGGGGGTTGTCTTGGACTTGCCTTGTTTCAGGTTCCGGTTCCCAATTGACATCCTCTGCTGGATAGTCTACCAAAAATTCTGCTACGACCTGGCCCTTGACGGCCTGTCGTGAAACGAACTCGAAAGTGTAATCACCCAGCTCGGCTGCCCATCGAGCCATCCGACCTGTTTTGTTTTTCTTTTCCAGTATGTGGCGTAATGGCTGATCGGTGATTACTTTTACAGTGTGTGCTTGGAAATAAGGCTTGAATTTGCATGCAGCGTAAAGTAATGCTAATGCTAACTTCTCCAGAGGTGTGTACCTTATTTCAGCCTGCTGTAAGACTTTGCTTGTGAAGTAGATAGGTCGTTCCACTTGATTGTCTTCTTTGAAAAGCACTGCGCTTATCGCAAAATCTGATGTTGCGAGGTAAACGCCAAGTACATCGCCATCTATTGGTCTTGTAAGAACTGGTGGAGTAGACAGATATGCCTTGAGATCGTCGAAGGCTTTCTCGCACTCTTCTGTCCACTCATATGTAGCCCCCTTCTTCAAAATATGAAGCATTGGTCTACATTTATCTGACGCTCTGGAGATGAACCTGTTCAGAGCTGAAACCATGCCGTTGAGTTTCTGGATTTGTTTCTTTGTTTTTGGACTTGGCATGTCGATCAGGGCTCTGATCTGGTCGGGATTTGCTTCGATGCCTCGTCTGGTGACTAGGTAGCCTAGGAATTTTCCTGATGCGACCCCGAACAGACACTTTTCTGGATTAAGACGCATTATGTATTGCCTTAACCTTTGGAATGCCTGGTCGAGGTTGTACAAATGATCTCGTTCTTTATCGCTCTTCACTAGCATGTCATCAATGTAGACCTCCATTGTTCGACCTAGGAGGTCGTCGAACATTCTGGTGACCAGTCTTTGGTAGGTCGCCCCTGCATTCCTTAGCCCGAATGGCATGACTTTGTAACAGAAAATACCTTGCTCAGTTGTGAAAGAGGTCTTTTCTTGATCAGGCTCGTACATTGGGATCTGATTATACCCTGAGTATGCGTCCATGAATGACAGTAGCTCAAAACCGCATGTCTGATCGACTAGCCTATCGATTCGTGGCAGTGGGAATGAATCTTTAGGACAAGCTTTATTGAGGCTTGTAAAGTCGATGCAGACCCTTGTTTTTCCATTCTTCTTTAGGACTGGAACTATGTTGGCTAGCCAGTCTGGAGTATCGACTTCTCTGATGAAGCCGACCTGCTTGAGTCTATTGATCTCTTCATTGACGGCTTCGTGAAACTTATGAGCAAGTCTTCTTGGTTTCTGCTTCACAGGTCGATAATTGGGATTGACCCGTAGCCTATGGCATGCAATTGATGGATCTATTCCGGGCATATCGATATACGACCAAGCAAAAACATCTTTATTTATTGAAAGAAAATTTACAAAATGAGCGAACTTATCTTCTTCCATTTCTGAACCTATATATACATACCTTGGGTCCTCATCTGACCCAATGTTAACTCGCACGCCTGGATCGGTGCTTCCGAGACTCAGCTTGGGGGAGCTCGCTTGCTCCTTCTGTAATTGCTATTTAGCAGGTTCAGCTTTTTCTTTGGATGGGCTCTTTGACTTGTTGCCCTCCTGAGCCTCTGTTGGGACTAGGCTCTTTCCTTTGACATCACCATCCTTAACTCCAGAGGTGGATGGCTTTGATGATGGGACAACTTCAATAACACCGTGGCATTCTTGTGCGGTGTTCTGATTACCGCGGAGTTCCATTATCCCATAAGGGCCGGGATAGCGGAATACCTGATGGTAAGTTGACGGCACTCCTCTCATAGCATGGATCCACTTTCGACCCAGAATCGCATTGTACTTGCTTGCGATATTTAGGACGCTGAACTTGCTGGTTACAACGACCTTATCTTCCCTTCTGCCTACAGTGACGGGCAGAAGGATCTCCCCCTTAGGGTCTTCCCTTGAACTATTGAAGCCAAGGATCGGTGTGAAGTCTGGGATGAGCACTGAGTCGGGCAGCCTCATGTCCTTGAAAGTTCGGTACATGAGAATGTTGCATGATGCCCCAGGGTCAATGAATACCCTCTTGATAGTATAATCTGCTATTCTGAGTTCAACGACCAGTGCGTCGTTGTGTGGAGTAACGACCTTGTTGAGATCGTCTTCAGTGAAAGTGATGTCAGTCTCTTGGCGGGCAGGGATGTTGAAGCGAGCTGCTCGGCCACTGATAGAGTAGACATGGTGGAGATGTTCCACTCGTCTCTTTTTGTCCCGAGAGACAGGGGTGTGATGAGATTCGTCAATCATGTAGACCACATGACTGTCGGAGTCGCTGTCGCTATCAACTTTATTTGCGACCTTCTTGTTGATATGATCGCGTAGGTCGCCTGTTGGACCTAAGCGCTGGGAGAGGCTACGCCCTCTGCTGCGTGCTGGGCTTGCGGAGGCCGTTCTGGCCTTGCTTTGACCCCGCTTTGGTGAACGAGGAGGGGTTCTGGATTCCTTCCTCATTCGCTTGCCTGTGGACTCCTCATTCCTTCCGAGGATCCAATTATTGAGCCTTTTCTCATCGGCCCAGGTTTGAAGTGCGCGCTTTAAGACGCGACAATCATCAGTCTGATGACACCGTACTTTATGGACTTTGCAGTACGGGCGACCAGATGTATCCTCCAGCTGTGTGAAGGCAGGAATTTTGCACCAATGGTTGTGCTTGATCCTTTCAAAGATATAACCGGCTGGTCGCGTAAACCGGTGATATTCTCGCTGCTCGGTAGGCAGCGTCTTAGCTTTGAACCTCTTTCCATCTGATCGAGGTCGTTTGTTTGAGCCAGCCTCAATGTTGCTGACTACATGGCTCTTCTCTCTCCCAGTGAGGGCTTCTTCTAGCTTTATATAACGATCTACCTTTAGGTAGAGTTCGTCAAGTGATGAAGGTCTCTTCATTGCCAGAGACTTGTGCAGGTCGGACCCTTGGATCAGTCCGTGAGAGAAAGCAATAGTTGCAAAGGTCTCATGCTCCTTTGCAAAGTCCTGAATGGAATGTAACTCAGACTTAAAACGTGAAAAGAAAACGCTAAGTGACTCACCATCCTTCTGCTTGACTTTGAAGATGGAGTCAATGGTAATCGGGCGCTTCTTGTTGTGGATGTAGAAGATGACGAATTGTTTTTCAAGCTCTGCAAACGAGCTGATGGATCCTGGCTTCAATCGATGAAACCAGTCGAGAGCTGGTCCGGTGAGGCTGGACTGAAACAGCAAACACAAAAGATGATCCTCCTTGATCAGAGGAAGGGACTTTCGGAATCCCTTGACATGGTCGGTTGGATCTCCGACTCCTGCATACTGGTCGAACTTGGGGGCATTCAGCTTGTTCGGCAGATCGTGTTCCAGGATCTCGTTGGAGAAAGGAGACTCCTGGAATTGTTGAAGGGACTGCACAGCAAGTTGCTCCGCAGTGTGGCTCTTAGACCGGTGAAGGAGAGCCTGAGATGCTTTGAACTCCGCCAGCTGCTGGCTGAGTTGCTCGAACTTTTGGTTGGAATCATCAACAGGGATGACTCCAAGCCCGCTATTTTCCCCTTGCTGGGGGTTGGTTTGTGCGGCTTTTAGGCGCTCATTTTCTTCCTGCAGACGTGTAATCTGTGCCTGCAGATCTTGGATAGTGACTTCCTGAGTGGTCATTGGAACGAGTGATTTTGATTTTAAGGGTGGGAGGGTTTTGGGTTTTCGATTATATCGAATTCCTTGCAGTCGGCGCCAAATGTATTAACCTATTTCTAGATTAATGCATCAACAGGGTCAGGTCGTTATGGAGACTTGACCAAATGGGGATATTGGAGATTGGAGTGGCTGCACCTCGTTGAGATCGAGATTGCCTACGTACTCTAGCTCGGGGGAATTGAACTTATAGATCAAGCCATCGTAGTTCTGTTTATATAGAAGATTGAAGGGCGTGGATCGTGGATCTTGCAGATTCTCCGCCATCATAATGAGGATTAAATGTGTAACGCGCGAGGATCATCCCTGTGAATTATGTAACTGATGAGAATATTCTGTGCATTGAAGAGGAGCACGTGTGAATAGCAGGTCGCTGGTCGTTGTGTAGTCTGGTCGCTTTAGTCAAGCTGTGAGCGGGTAGAGATTGTGGCGACCTGACAGATGGATGACTGTGCCACGTGGCTGCTTTTGATTGGTCGGAGTATGTAGTACCCCTACAGTCTTCTAGAGGCTTTAGTTAATTAGAAAAACCTAATTCTCTTGGTCTTAATTTGTAGCTTGGACCAAGACCTTCAGTTTGATAGCTCATGGGCCCAAATCAGACTTCTGGATCTTTTTGTGAAGTCTTTTTAAGTTTGGACTTAAATAAGGCCTAAAATAGAAATTCTGACTTGTGGGCTTCAATAGGACCTTGTTTGGGCTGAGAATTGGACCGCCCCACTTTGACCTAAAGTCAAGTCAACAGAGCTGATCGTGGGTGCCCTCAACAGATCTTGTGAGTGCAAATATCGATTCTCCTTCCCATGTGCAAATAACACCTTTTTGTTTGCTTTTCTTGACTTTTCGCGGGCTTTTACATAATATTCGCATTTCAGCTCATGAAACCTACACAAAAGACAAGAAAACACTAATCAATAGATATAATACAAACAAGGTGTTATTCGGGGGATAAATATACACTTTTGAAGACCGATCAACCCTCATCGCCCGGTCGCGAGAAAGGAGTCTGTAGTATGTCTGGTCCTCCGGAAGCAAGTTCTGGAAGATGTAATTGAAGGCAGTATGGAGGCTAATAATACCGAAGTCCCCGATCGATATCGGCTCCCCACTTAGAAATGCAGGATGAATGGTGAACGCCGGCAGTGGGAACTCAGGAGTAGCCTCAGGCTGGGACTCGCTCGGTTCAGGGCCCAACTGCACAGTGGGGCCAGTGGGCAGGTCAGTATATGGGACCTGGTTGCCCCACCCATAAACCGGGCCTTCATCATCGGCAACGCCCGACACGGTAAACTCCACCTCAGTCTGGACGTCCTCAACGGCGAGAACCTCTTCAACAGGGACCCGGGAGCCACTACCAATCTAGGTAGTCCCCATCAGCGGTCCCCTCTGCGCCCGAGGGATGGCATCTTCCCTTCTCGGGCGCACAGCCACCCCTGGTCAGCAGGGGAAGCAAAAGCAGCTCTCTTCCAACCCCGGGCAGACTCGTCTACCACACCCTTGACCCTCGGATCAACCGGGGCACGGGACTGCGCAAAAACAACTTCAACAGAAAGAGGCTGGGAAGGTCTTACTTCCACGGGAGCCTCAACTCCAGCATGTCCAACACTGGGGGAGTCCACTTCGTCCAGCAGAGCCCCCAGAACCACAACTCGCTCGCCTCCTCCAGCAGCAGAGGCTACCATCGTCTCCTCGGACACACCTCCCACCATCTCCGACTGGGCCAGGTTGTCCACCTCAGCATGTACCTGCACCTGGGTAGGAAAGAATCCCTCAGTAGCTGATTCACCAGACCCACGGGACAACAGAAGTCCGCTATCCCTCGACATCAGGCTTGGATCACCAGAGGAGTCAGACGAGCCATAAAAAATGTGTGGCCTCCTCCGGCGACCCAAGGGAGGGTTTGAATGACAAACGGAGCTAGCATCACTGACCTGGACATCCCCGACAAAAGGGATGATTTCCGGCAGAACATCCGACATTCGCTCATCAGAAGAAGATCTTCCCTCGACTGGAAGAGCCTCATCGGGCCAATCGTCCATCTGCACCGACAGATCGACAAACCCACTTTCAACCGGAGGCTCCTCCTCGATGCTGGGGACTGTGCTCTCCATAGTAGCAGCACCCTCACCAGAGCCGGACTCCACCTCCACAACTTGCGGAGGAGCCGGCAGGGGGAGCCTCGCCGAGTAACGGATATGTGTCAGTATTTGATCGAGGAGCGTCAGGTCTGCGAGTAAACTAAAGAAGTGTTCAATGTTTCCTTTAGCAGCAGAGGAATCCATCCCCGCTGGAAGAGACACCTGAAGCTGAAGTTTCCCTGCAAACACAAGCAAGGTACTGTTCTTGAGCCGGAGCTCAGCAAGCACGCAAAACATAAGGGCGAAAATGAAAGAAAGGTCAGGCGCATGCTTACCTATGAATTCCCGCGGCACTTGTATGCTGCGATCAGACGACCACCCTGACACCCGGTAGCAAGGCTCGAACCAATTCCCATAATGATTGGGAAGTCCTGACAGCCTAGGCAGTACGCCAAGAAATGGAGTAGAAGCAGCGTTCCTTGGCCTCCCGGGCGACCGACTTCATGAGCAAGAACATCTCGACCGAGCCAAAAGGAATCTCAAAGTGGAGAGCGATCAGCCCGATCCGACGCACAATTATCCAAAAGGACACGTGCATCTGACCCGACGGGATCCCTCACCACGACAACAATCTCAAAATAAAAGAATGCAGCGGGAGCTACATGCCATAAAGAAGCTGGTAAAGGTTACCGCAATTAAGTTGCTGGAGCAACCGTCTGAAATGGAGGGGTGGGAACCAAACAGGACCCCTCTCCAGCCAAGCTGCTCCTGAACTTCCGCCGCGCTCATCCGCTCGAGTTCAGGGTTTCGGGGGAGGTTGGAGGAAACTTGCCACCTCCTCCTTGGCCTTTCAACTGGAGGCTCGGCAGAACTTAGGAAAGCCACCTCCGCCACACCAGCAAGCGAAGGGGGACCCGTCGTCGGAATATTGCTTGGTCCGCCCTCATCAGCAGAGGGACCGGGAGCCGAATTCTGAGGCTCCTCGTCACTACTTGAGCTAAGAACTAAAGTTATCCTCATCGTTGGAGTCAGATTTGCACGAAATCACCAGAATTTGGAGTTTCAGAACCTAGGGTTCCGGCGAAATGAAATAAAGCTGAAGGAGAAGGAAGAGAAAGAGAGTGAAGGGAATACCCTTCTCTCTTCCGAGCCTTTCCTTTTATAAGGAAGAGCCCATAGCCCACCGGCTAATGGAATTCCAAGTTCTTTTAATGAGCTCTTCATTAAGATCATTAAACCAACTGGGTTAATGACTCGATCATCGAAGAGTCACAAGCTTTCATTGGAAGTTGAAGGTGTACATCTTCCCGCCAACAAAGGGGGATTTAGAGAAGACGAAGTGGGGCCCACTTAATGGTCTAGATCAGCGACATGTGGACCTCCAGTCTACGTCATCACAGTCAAGGAAAGATTGACCGGCATGTGTTCCTGCACTCATCATAACAAAAAATTAATCGGACCTATCTAGCGAAGCTCAAGATAGTGGTAAAAGAAAAAATGATTTTATTACGAAAGGCATTATACGGGGTGCACCAAGTCCCCTACATAGTGCGACCGGAGCTAAATTACATCAAAGGAGGAGACGGAGGATCTCAACCGGACCCCTCAGGCGAGTCAGGGAGATGGTACTTAGCCTTGGCTTCAGCGTACCCTTCCTTCCATGAGGAGATCCCAACAGCATCAATCTTGCCCCCCATCCAGGCGAGTTCAGCAGAAGCAGATTTCAGCCTCTCCTTAAGGCACCGAATCTCGTCATTCTTCTCTTGTATTCGGCCCTCATGGCACTCTTCCCACCAGCGTTGGTCTTCCACAAGCTCGACCACTTGCACCTTCAAGTTGTTCACACGGCTCAGGAGATACGCTCGGTACTATTCCCGATTGTCACCAACGGAACTAGAATCAGAAGGTCTAGCTGCCATGGAAGATAAGGAAGGAAAGAAGAGAGAGAAAGAGGTATAATTCAGCAAGAGCGAATGTTTCCCTATTTAACACCACAAAGGTTAAAAAGGTCGGGCCACAACCCAGTTGCTTTCCGAGAAACAACAGTCTCCCATGGACCAATAGCCAACCTGCCAAAATCAAGACAACCAGAGGCACTGTTCATAGGGAAAAAAAATCTTTATTAATGAACAAAAGTCAAAGACAGAGGGCACCACTCCTCATCAATGGTACGACATTAATTAGTTTGCCAAAACATTCCGCGAGGCTGTAGGAGGGGAAGTAGCGACCTGGTCCCAGCTAGCACCCCCGGCCGCTGCATTGCCGAGTATCCAAACCCTTTCTTTCAAGTTCTGAATCTGGTCTTCAGCTTGCTTAAGCGAGTCTTCAAAAAGCCGGAGATCTCGGTGCAGAGATGCAATGATGTCGTCTCGCCTCTTGAGAGACAGCTTCATATCATGCTCCAGTCGGACGACCTTTTACAGGTTCTTCTCTTGAGCCTGCACTTGGTTGAACACATGTTCTACTTTGAGGTTGAACACGCGGTGGGCTAAGTCAGCAGCCCAGTCGTCAACCATTCTTCAAAAGAAGCTTCAGCAACAACAACAGGGAACGGAGAAAGAGAAGTGGACATCCTTCTACTCCTCCGGCTCGCTATTTATAGAGGAGGAAGGAAACCCTAGTCCTTGATCCAAGAGATACGAAATCATCATCAAGAAAGGAAGGAATCCTCCAAATATTAACAGTCGGGGAAGATATATCGAAGATCTTTCCCATCAGATTTTCTACTTGACAAAAAGGGGGCGATGTGTGTACCCTAGGTAAAAAAAACCCGACAGGTGTCACCGATGGCTGTGTAAGAAGCTAAACCGGGAGCACCTGGGCATTAGCCAGCCAAGCCTGGGATATCGGGTAAGGCCCAACCGATTTCAAGGGATCCACATACGCTCTGTGGACCTTGACCCACCAGATAGTCCACGATCAATGGGTGGAGCCCCGGTTACTGTATAAGAAGTTGAACTGTGGGCTCCCATACATCGACCAAGCCCACCTCAGTCAAGTAGGCCAGGTCCGGCCCAGTAAGGTCCAGCAGCGACAAGGGCTCATCCAAAGGCTCAACACAGAAGCCCAGAGGACCTCGCCAGGGTGTATGCAATGAAGATTGGACCTCCTGTCAGAGGAGTCAAACCCAAGTCTTTGCTATCAGGCTTGGTCAATCCAAGTCCCAACCAACTGGATAAGTCTAGCGAGATTCCAGGCTAACAGAACCCATGGTTCTAGCCCACTGAAGAAGATAAAGAAAACCCAGGTTGAACCAGGACCTATCAGAGGATGCCATGTGGCAGTCATCCTGGTCAAAGGGGATTCAAACCAAGGGATAACCGCTCGACAGCATGCAAGCTATCTCCACGGAAAACATCTTCACAGTTGAACTACCTGAGTTCGTGGAGTCAAAACCGGAGGGGTGGTTGAGCCAGCCTCCTCCGGCCTACTACACATACAGGAGTTCTAAACCACCTGAAGTACGAGTCATTCACTGAGCAACTCCATTATAGCTTAGTGAAAGCAGAAACTTGACTCCAAGATCATCGTCTTGGATACGTAGGTAGCCTGATCCCGATCAGGTCCAGTCTCATTGTATACCCCCCATCTTATCTCTACTTATACAAGGCTTTCATTGTAACTGTATGATCAATCTATACATATCTTGAGTTTTTGGATCAATATTTTGCACCCACAATCCCCTTGGTTTGAATCCCCTTTGACCAGGACGACTGCCACGTGGCATCCTCTGATAGGTCTTGGTTCAACCTGGGTCTTCCTTTATCTTATCCAGCGGGCTAGAACCTTGGGTTCTGTTAGCCTGGAATCTCGCTGGACTTATACAGTTAGTTGGGACTTGGATTGACCAAGCCTGAAAGCAAAGACTTGGGCTTGACTCCTCTGACCGGAGGCCCAATCTTCATTGCATACACCCTGGCCAGGTCCTCTGGGCTTCTGTGGAGCCTTTGCCACTGCTGGACTTTACTGGGCCGGACCTGGCCTACTTGACTGAGGTGGGCATGGTCGATGGATGGGAGCCCCCGGTTCAACTTCTTATACAGTAACCGGGGCTCCACCCATTGATCGTTGACTATCCGGTGGGGCAAGATCCACAGAGCGTATGTGGATCCCTTGAAACCGGGTTGGGCCCTACCCAATAGCCCATGCTTGGCTGGATA
This sequence comes from Aquilegia eximia, assembly GCA_023053565.1. Taxonomy (NCBI): domain Eukaryota; kingdom Viridiplantae; phylum Streptophyta; class Magnoliopsida; order Ranunculales; family Ranunculaceae; genus Aquilegia; species Aquilegia eximia. The sequence continues at coordinate 222,549 of JALIGU010000050.1, forward strand.
ATGCTCAGGTGCTCCCGGTTTAGCTTCTTATACAACCATCGGTGACACCTGTCGGGTTTTTTTTACCTAGGGTAGACACAGTGTGTAAACTGAAGAAGTCTTTGTATGGCCTGAAACAGTCTCCATAAGAACTTGGATCAGAAGATTTACAAAGTCCATGAGAGCTTTTGGGTACAAAAAGAGCAATTATGACCATACCTTGTTTATCAAACACAAGGATGGTAAGATTACAGCTCTAATTGTGTATGTTGATGACGTGATCGTTACAGGGGATAATCCGAAGGAAATAAATGAATTGCAGAAATATTTGTCGAAGGAATTTGAAATGAAGGATCTGGGACAACTGAAGTATTTTCTGGGTATTGAAGTTGAAAGGTCTAAAAAGGGGATTTCACTCTCACAGAGGAAGTATGTTCTTGATTTGGTTGCTGAAACAAGGATGTTGGATTGCAAACCGATGGAGACACCCATTGAAATGAATCATGGACTCGCCATTCATTCTGACCAAGTTCCTATTGATAAAAGAAGGTATCAACGTCTTGTAGGAAGGTTAATTTATCTCTCTCATACTAGACCTGATATTGCTTATGCTGTGAGTGTGGTTAGTCAGTTTATGCATTCTCCTAGTGATGAACATATGGATGCAGTCTTTAGTATCTTGAAGTATTTGAAGAAGGCACCTGACAAAGGTTTACTGTTTGGAAAGAATGATGTATTGGACGTTGTTGGATACACAAATGATGAAGTGAATGTTGTTGGACACACAGATGCAGATTGGGCTGGTGATAAAACTGATAAACGTTCTACATCAGGATACTTTACTTTTGTCGGTGGAAATCTTGTAACTTGGCTTAGTAAGAAGCAGAAAGTTGTTGCCAGATCGAGTGCAGAAGCTGAATTTCGAGGTATGGCACATAAAGTATGTGAATTGTTTTGGATCCGTAATGTCTTGAAAAAATTGGGCTTCAAGCTTCAAAAGCCTATGGATTTACATTGTGATAATCAAGCCGCCATTCAAATTGCACATAATCCATTTCAATATGATCGAACAAAGCATGTGGAGGTTGATCGTCATTTTATTAAAGAAAATCTTGACAGGAAGGTTATTCGCTTTCCCTTCGTAACCTCAGAGGAGCAATTAACTGATGTTCTTACCAAAGGTGTATCTCAAAAATGCTTCGACAGCTCAGTTGACAAGTTGGGTATGATTGACACCTATGCACTAATTTTAGGGGGAGTGTAGAAAGCTGTATATATTTCTAAATAGGAAACAATATATTTAGGATATATTTAGAGTATTATGTATTTAGAATAGTGTGTCTTGGTAGACAAGAAACTAACTTATATATAAACCCATGTTTTGGGATGAATCAATATGACAAACTAAATTGAATTGAATTGAAGTCTTTTATTCAATAATATCAACATCAAACATATGGTACTAAACACCTCAAAACCACTACTATCTATCGTTGTAAAAAGTTTTGTTCATATGGTGTACAATTGAACAACAACTTACAAATAGATTCATTAGCTAGCAATTGGGAGCTAGGTACTAGCATTTATTGTTATTATTATTTTAGGCAACAGTTGCATGTTGTCTCTTACTGTAAATTTGGCAATTGGCAGAGCACGAGGGAGAAGGAAATCTTAACCAACAATGGTAGAAAGAGCTTCCAAATGGAGTGGTTACTTGGCACATCTCACACCATGATGACTATTTGACATTTGGAACAGACGAGATTTGAGTACTCATGGTCCATGGAACCATAATATGTTGGAAATCTCCTTCAATGATCAACCAGTAGAAGACGAAGTTCACCCAGATTTCCTTTTACGAGTGTTAGTGATACAGGGGTATGCGTTATGTTTAAATTAGGTTGTATGTATCAGCCATTTACACACACCTGTTTTTTTGTTTTTTTTAATCTGATTGTGTATATGGATATTTTTTAAGTAGTGTAAAATTTAAGTAGAATAGCAGATCTTGGATGGGTTTATTTTTTGTAATTCGATATTAAACAAATGTAAAATTTGGATAGCTTTGTATTTCAAATAGTTAAACATTTGGTCAATTGGCTTTTGATTTACTTGTTTGTTCTAAGTTGGGATAATTTAATTTTTTTTGTGTTATATATACAATTTTGTTGAGTTGCATAAAATATAGAATCATGATTCTTAACATAGTTGAAACTTGAAACAAACATAGGAAAACAAATTCCTGAAAACCATTTTTTTTTCCAAGTGAATCAAACATAGGAAAATAAATTCAAGGAAAGTCAATTCTAAGAAACCAAATTTCTTGGAAATAATTTTCCTTGGAATTTAAAATACCTTGAACCAAACATACCCATTATGATTAATACTAACTTTTAACACTTACCTCAATTAAATTATAATTATTAAATTTTGATTGTACTGTGGTCATTTAATTAAAAAAAAATCATAAAGAAGTACTCATATTTTTATAGATAAAAGTACGAAACCGTAATTAAATTAAACAAACCTTGTAATCAAGCTTCTTAATTAATAGATAGATCAATGGTGTCGAGCAGTAAATGGAATAATCAGAGGAAGCCCATCTCATAACAGAATGAGTCCAGCTCAACAGGGAATTAGTATGGTGCCCCAAAGTAACAGGTTGCAAGTCTTGGAGATGATGGAGGCCCAAGGCCCAGCGCAATTACAAAGCTCTGCACTTGTCCAGGTGAGCCCAACTCCCAAAAGTCCACCTGTTCACTTGGTTCAGACTACTCCTAGATCAGCTCAGGCCACCGCATCAAGGTCCAATCATGGGCCTGCTCCTAACCTGGGCTGGGGACACAGCCTAGTCATGTCCAAGAGGAAATTAGGCCCCTCTCAGAGTCGCGGGAGAAAGTCCAGGCAGGGGAAAAACAAAGAAATGGCAGTCCTTGCTCTGAATCGTCTCCAAGAGGCAGAGAAGACAACAAATGCAACCATGACTCAACAGATGACTCAGGTCAGAATTCTGCAATGTCCCTCTTTGAGTTCTAATGCTGATCACTCATCCTCATCGTCGGTACAACAAGTTCCAAGGGAAGTCTCAACTCCAGCAATGAGTTTCTCTGATATATCTACCGGCAGAATTTGCGCGGAGAATGTTCGCATTGGGATGGGTGAATTTGAGACCTCAAGTTTGATGGAAACTTCTTGTCCTCCAGGATTTGAAGTGGGGGAATACAACTTAGACAATGCCGACTTAATGAATAGATTATTGATGGATTGTTGTAAGGTAAGAAGCGGGTCTGATCTCAATAGTTGGGTGTCTACAGTTGTGAGACACTTGGCTTCTACAATGGGTGTAACCTCAAACCATGGAATAGACGCAATCGAGAAATTCTTTTTCGAGTTGGGTATGAGACAATTGAAAGCCAAAAGGGCAGTGGAACCGAATGATGATGAACAAGAACGTCTGGGGTACGAGAATTCCAATGATGTTCTTAGGGAGCCAAGTTTCCTCAATGGCTAGAATCGCTACTTGGAATGCTAGAGGACTATGCAATGAGGCCTCGCAAGGTAGTGTGAAGAGTTTGATAAAATTCGCCAAGGTTGATATTCTCTTTGTACAAGAGACTAAAATCCGAGATTATAAAATGATAGAAGACGCGAAAATGTTTAGCATGTTTAGCGATGAATGGAAATGGTTATGGGTTCCATCCGTTAGACTTTCGGGGGGTATGATCGTAGCTTGGAACATAAATGTATTTGATATGAAAGACAATATCTTGGGGGCTTATTCCATTTCTTTGGTTGGCACACTTCGCTCCTCGAATGTAGATTGTCTCCTTACCGGGGTATATGGGCCAAGTGACAAAAGCTTCTTGAAAGATTTTTGGGAAGAGTTGGAAGATGTGAGGGGGTGGACCGATCTTCCTTGGGTAGTAGGGGGAGACTTCAATGTAATTAGTCATGAAAAGCGAGGGGGTTGTAGACTAAATAGATATATGAAAGAATTCTCCGAGTTTATTGATGGATTCGAGCTTATGGAATACCCGTTGGAAGGTGCTAGCTTCACATGGTCCGATAATAAGGAGAATCCAATTATGACAAAATTGGATCGATTTCTTTTCTCTGGTTCTTGGGTGGCATCATTTGGGGATGTGAAACAAGTTGCTCTCCCGAAGTTCACATCCGATCATAGAGTCGTCCTACTTGAACCTTGTCAAGTGGTTATAAAGCCAACCCTTTTCCGTTTCGAATTGATGTGGTTGGAAGATGAATCCTTAGAAGGTTTGATTGAAGAATGGTGGAACGGTTTCAACATTGAGGGTGAGCCGAGCTTTGTATAGTGGAGAAAACTTAAGAATTTGAAGTCAAAGCTAAAAACTTGGAACAAGGAAGTTTTTGGGCGGGTGGATAGAAAGATTGAATCTCGTCTCATGAGGATTAATGAGATAGACACCAAAGAGGAAAATCTCCCCTTATCCGACGATGAGTCTCTTGAGCGGTGTATTCTTCAAGATGATCTAAACTTCTTGTTGAGGTTAGATGTAATCCGATGGAAACAAAAGGTGAAGACTAAGGTATACCAAGAAGGTCAAACCAATACAAAGTTCTTACACCTTATGGCGAATCCTCGAAGGAGGAGAAATAGCCTTGCATGTTTATCTATAGATGGTCATGCTACTTGAGATGGGGGAAAGATCAAACAACATGTGGTTGACTTCTATACCAAGCTTTTTCAAGAGGAGATGCATGGGAGGCCAAAAATTGATGGGATGCAATTTAACTCATTGGGGGAGGACCAAAGGGTTGATTTGGAGAAGAATTTCTCCGAAGATGAAGTAATCTTGGCTTTAAAGACCATGGAGGGAGATAAAGCACCGGGTCCGGACGGCCTACCTATGGTGGTTTACAAACACTTGTGGCACATATTTAAGAAGGACATCATGGCAGTCTTCTATGAGTTTCACCGGTCGGGGTTCTTGGATTGGAGATTGAATTCGACTTTTGTCACCCTCATTCCGAAGAAGGAGGGCATACTATCCATCTATGATTACCGACCAATAAGCCTCATAGGAGGAGTGTACAAACTTTTAGCAAAAGTCCTTTCTTTGAGAATGCAAGGGGTACTACACTTGGTGGTGTCCGACACTCAAGGGGCTTTTTTGGGTGATCGTCAAATTCTCGATAGTGCCCTTATAGCCAATGAATGTATTGATGAGAGGATAAGGAAGGGGGAGCCGGGGGTCCTATGTAAAGTGGACATTACAAAGGCTTACGATCATGTGTGTTGGGAGTTCCTTGACTACATTCTTGGTAGAATGGGCTTTGGAAGGAAATGGCGAAAATGGATTCACACTTGTGTATCAACGACAAGATTTTCCATTTTGATTGATGGGGTACCCGAAGGAAACTTCAAGGCACATAGAGGGATCCGACAAGGTGACCCCTTATCCCCCTTCCTTTTCATCCTAGTCATGGAAACTCTTTCGAGGATGACAAAGCTCTCTATGGTCAAGGGATGGTTTGATGGTTTCTCCGTTGGTAGAAGTGAGTTGAAGATAGGCATCATTCAATTTGCCGATGATACCCTCTTTATGGCTAATGCGACAAGGAAGGATCTCTCTATCATAAAGGTAATTCTCTTTATCTTTGAGGCGTTGTCCGGCTTAAAGCTTAATTTTGAGAAATCATCCATCATTGGAGTAGGACCGGTGCGGAATATTGACTCATTGGCAAGTTTCTTTGGTTGTGGAGTGGATACCTTGCCTACACGATACCTCGGTTTTCCTCTTGGTTCCAATTTCAAGAGTGTAGAGGCATGGGACCCCATTGTTGAATCCTTTCACAAAAAACTTGGTGGGTGGACAAGAAAGGTTTTGTCAAAGGGGGAACGTCTTATCCTTTTGAAGAGTGTTCTATCAAGCCTAGCCGTTTATCAAATGTCCCTTTTTGTCATTCCAACTAGTGTTGCAAAGAAATTGGAAAAAATCATGAGAGACTTTCGGTGGGGCTTTAGGGAACCAAAGAAGAAGATTAACCTACTTGCATGGGAGAAAATCTGCTCTCCTCTTAAGGAGAGAGGCTTAGGTGTACGGGATCTCAAACTCATGAATAGCGCTCTTATGAGCAAATGGATTTGGAGATACAATAAGGAGGACAAGGCATTGTGGAGGCGTGTAATAGATGCAAAATATGGGGTGTGCACAATAGGGGGGAAGCCATCCTATCCTCGCCAAGCCCATTCTTGTAGCTTATAGAAGGGCATCTTAGCGTTTAGAGAAAAGTTCTATGAGGGTATCCGTCATAAAGTTGGCAATGGCATTAACATACAGTTTTGGCACGATGTATGGCAAGGGGATGCGTCTTTTGCACACAAGTTCAAAAGATTGTATAGATTTGCGGCTTTGAAGAATGGGTCAGTTAGTGATCATTGTGATGGGGAGGGAGGGTAGAATCTACATTTGAGGAGAACTCTCTTTAAAGATAGTGAGAGGCTAGAGCTTGAAAGCCTCAATGACATTCTTGAGGAGATTTTTCTGAATGAAGAGAATGATGGATGGGAGTGGATATTGTCCAAAAAGAAAACCTTCTCGGTTAAGTCGTTTTATTACCAACTGTGGGTCTCTAATCAAAGCGACGATCGCCTCAGCTTGGATTTCCCACATGAGCTAGTATGGGACGTTAATATCCCCACCAATGTGAAGGTTTTCACATGGTGTTTAGCTTGGAACAAAATTCTGACAGTTGACAGACTTAAAGGAATGGGATGGCAGTTAGCAAACAGGTGTGTCTTATGCAACAGTGAAGAGGAGGATATACCTCACTTATTTTTGCGGTGCACACAGGCTGTGAAGGTGTGGTAGAGCCTATCAGGTGGCTGTACTGAAGCTACTAGATTGGTACAGGAACAACACAACATCATGGCAGTGATCAAACATTGGCCTAAGTTGAACACCACTGGTCTGGGGTCCTATCTGTGGGGATTGGTACCCTATGGGATTGTCTGGTGCCTTTGGACAATGCGCAATGAAGTAATCTTCAATGATGCTGTTTTCTCGGCTGATGAGGCAATCGTTAGAATAAAAGCTATGTTGTGGGCATGGATGGCATTACAGGTGGAAGGTCTGAAGGAGCGCAGAAAGCACAGGTTCCCTGACTTGTTGAGGAATTGGACCAACACAATCGGTGTATGCTAAACTGGCTCTGGTAAGCAGTTGTATCTGGGTATAAACTTATATGGGAGATTATATTATATTGTAGTCTGGTTATGCTACCTGACGGAGTATTACACTCGCTGATCAGGGTTGTAATTGTGTTCTGAAGATCAATACAATTCTACATTCTATCAAAAAAAAAATAGAGACAAACAGTATGAAAATCAAAATATAGGAAATTTTTTGAGAGACAAATAGTTTACCTGAATTCCAAATTTGCAGTAGGAAAAAGTGAGAGATATAGTTTACCTGAATTCCAATCTAACCAAGTTTTCTAATCAAGTTTTCTGCACTTGACACATTTTAGGGTTTAGCCATCAAATCCTAAAGGGAAGGGAACGACAATCGTAGCTTCTTGAACAATTTTGGAGTGATGGTGATTTTTCGTTCAGATCTAGGAGTTTAAGATGACTACAAATATTTCTAACCAAGTTTTCTGCACTTGGAAGTTTTTGGAAGCTTCACCAAGAGTGAAGAAGACCAATGAAGTACGAATTGGAGGAGTGGGTATGCAATCAACGCAGTCTAGTTCTTTAGCAATTAAAGATCTTCATCAGAAGAGTCAAGAAGCAGTTGTGATCCCAGTTGCTGGAATCACTACAGCAGCGGAAAGAAGGGAATCCTTTATTGGTAAAGTCAAAGATGGTCAACCTGAACATCTTAATATTGTAGATCTACCAAATCCGAGTACTAAAGGAAGCTTGCCTTCTATCAAACTCTCTCCTATAGCAGTTGAAAGAGGTAAGATCTATGTTCAACATTGTTTAGTAGGAAGATTGGATTTTCAGAAAATTTCTTTGGAAAGGGTGAGGAAAATAGCATTAGATCTATGGCGTCCAGTGGGAGATTGGAAAATTATTCCTTTTGGGAAAGGCTTTTTCATGCTCCGTCTAAGTGGAGAAGATGAATTAATCAGAATATGGACGGGAGGTCCATGGAAGTTTGATAACCAGTTCTTGAGACTTTCAAGGTGGACACCAGATTTTGATCCAGATCTTCAAAAATCTACGAAATCGCTGTTGTGGGTTAAATTCCCTAAATTAGGGCAACAATTTTAGGACTATGAGATTTTGATGACTCTAGGGAAAGCTTTGGGTACTCCAATTGGTGTCGATAGACATACTCTGAATAGGGCCTATGGTTATTTTGCTAGTGTACTTGTGGAGGTTGACCTGAGTATGCCTATACCAGACCAGATTGTGGTGGAGGAGGGTAATGGTAGAGAATTTTTACAGGTAGTTGAGATTCCAAAGCTACCTCGTTTTTGTACTCACTGTAAGACCCTTGGGCATGGACTTCATGAATGCAAAGGTTTACATCGAGTCTTTCGAGAGGAAGAAGTTAACAACAAAAATAACTTAGAAGCGGCAAACAAGCGAAGGAATAGAAAGAAGAAGGCAGTTGAAACTGATACTTCTAGAGCCAAGAATGATCTAGAAAATCCCATCTCGGTCTCCGCAGGGGATGGTCGAAAACCTCTGGATAAAGAGGTTGTGAATAACTCACCTCCTTTAAATCCGATAGATTTGGATGTGGGGTTGGTTTGGAAGCTAGTAGTGCTTGTAATGGTAATCTCAATGCTGCTACTGATTTTCAAAGCAATGATGGTGGAGAGGTCAATAGTGGTGCTGGTGCCATGATCCCACTCTCAGTGGAAAATGATAATAGAGCTATTGTACCTATTTCAGTTAAGGTTGGGAATGCCTTTGCAGTGCTTGAAGAAGAAGAAATTGTCCAAGATACTTTTGGGGAGGGACAACAACAGGTTGTTCTAGAAAGCCAGAAAATTTTGAGGGAGTGGGGGCTTGACAAAGAACCAGTTCTGAATCAAGTTGGGAAGACTACGAAGAAAGGAACCAAATTGAAACTTCTCACTAATAGCCAGGGTCCGAAAACAAGATCCAGGTCGGCGGCATCACACTCCTCCTCCTCGTTGTCCCAATGAGGTTGGTTTATTGGAATGTGAGAGGCGCCAAAAAACTTAAGGCAGTTACCAGAGTTCATAGGTTCGTACAAAGAAATATGATCCAGAAATATGATCCAGAGATTTTATCTTCTTTGGCTAAGAATTAACTTGTAATGGGGGACACCTTACCAGCTTGGATTACTAGTATTGAAAATAACCAATCTGTATACTACAGATTTGGCTAATGTGGAGTTTCTGTGTAATGTTTTTGGTTTTGATCAATGAAATTTGGCATATTTAGCAAAAAAAAAAAAGATATAGCTAGAGAGAGAAGTGTGGAGATTGTACGGAGACATATGTGGAAAGAAATCGAGTATATTTTCTTTTTATTACACATTCTCAAAGTGTTTTAATGAAAAAAGAATAAAAGTCTAGTATAAGAAAAATATATTTAACAATCCACTATTTCCAAAAAATAAAAATAAAAATAAATTGGGAATGTTTCTCAAATTCCACAGTACACACATGCGTACCCCTACACCCCCTGGCTACGCCCCTGGTTTTATGTGAAGCTTTGATTAGTTACGAGAAAGAGAGAGGCGTATTAGATTGGTGGTTGTGGTAAGATTGGAACTTGTTACCAAACTAACTTCAACCATTTCCGACTTTGCGGAGCCAAAAAGCTACTTAAAGTGTTGTTGCCAAACGCAACCTTAAGGAGAAGAGAAAGAGAAAATAACTAACTTACCCTGATGGATTTGGGAAAAATTGAAAGCCATATAAGATTAATAATGGCCTTTGAAGTTTGAATCCAAAAAAACCTCTCCAGTGCAATCTTCTATTTTTACTTTATAATTAACATTGTGAGTATTCCGGTATTTGGTATACAGTTAAACTTCTATAAATTAATAGCCTTCAGACCACCTTAATCCTATTAATTTAGAGAGATATAAATTTATCGATAAATTAATAATATTAATTTAAAGCGATATTTCAATTTATTGATTTTTTGAGTAAAAAAATTACTTTCTACTACATGTTCAGTTATCGAGGTCCAGTAAAAATTAAGATTATTGATCAAAGTGATTGACCAATTCAAAATTCAAAAATCCAACATTTCATTAAATTTTTCAGTGAATAGAGTCATTAGTTAATTCAACTTATTGAACCTAGGTGCATAATACTATTATCAAAACTAGGTCTCCCTAAATTCTAACAATAATATTTAACACCATGGATAACAATAGCATACAAATAACCATACTCACCTCATATCGCGAATTAGAGATAAGTAAGCATTAAGAACCTTGAATTACAATAAATAAGAAGAAACAACATAATACTTTTACATCACCTAGAAAGCTTCCACCTTCCCCCCATGATGATTTAGCTACTCATACCAAAAGAACAAATAATTAAATCAAAGAACATCATAAAAGAATTCATGGATTGAGATTGATTGAATTGAATACAAAAGTTGATCTTCAAGTGGAGGCTAGAAGATCAAGATCTAAAAGAGATTCTAGATAGATAAACCCTAGTTACAACTTCTCTTATATATCATTACATAATGGAATACCTGCATGCAAAGACTTCCAAACTTGATCAAATTCGTGGCTGTTGCTGTCGGCCTCCTAGAGAGATTAGGCAATCAGCAAAACCTAATCATCTTAGGCTAGAATTGTAGCTTGGGCCAAGACCTTCAGTTTGATATATCATGGGCCCCAATCGGACTTCTGGTTCTCCTTGTAGAGCCTTTTTAAGATCAAGACCCAAAATAGGAAGTCCGGTCCACATAAGTTAATATGATTGACATAAAGTCATAAGAAGTCAACAGTTGACCGAAAGTCAACCTAGGTCAGCAACAGTTGACCTGAAGTCAACAGTTGACCGAAAAGTTAACCTTAGTCAAAATTGACCAAAAAGTCAACTTAACATAGTTGACCGCGGGGTGCCCTTAGCAGATTTTGCGGGTGCAAATATCCATTCTTCTTTCCTTGTGCAAATAACACCTCTTTGCTTGCTTTTCTCGACTTTTTGTGGGCTTTTACACAATATTCGTATTTCGGCTCATAAAACCTACATAAAGACAAGAATGCACTAATCAATAGATATAATACAATAATATAAGCTAAGTGCTAGACAAACAAGGTGTTATTCGGGGGATAAATATACACTTTTGAGGTCCGATCACAAGCACTGAAAGAGAAAGGAATAGTTATACAAGATTCATCTGATGGGAATTTTGGGAAGGGGAAAAAGAGAAAATTTACCAATGAAGAAACATCTTTGGATGATTATGCTTACTATGTTCCTCAACCTTTGGCTTTCCAACTACCAAATAATGCAAGCCAACTTCTTGCAGCTGCAAACTCTGAAGACCTGGATCTCATATCCCAGTTACTTCTTAATCCTACTCTAACAAACCTGTTCTTTCAAAAGGGAGCAATTAACCCTATGATTGTAAATTATTTGTTGCCGGTGACTCAAGGGGGGTCTGAAAATCATACCATCGCTGCGAATTGGTTTGGCCCTCGCCCTCCATCTCCAGACTCTGTTGCTCAGGGTCCCTATGATACTCATGTTGAGGATCTGAATTTGGGAATGATTAATGCTATCACCAGTCTCCCAATTAATTAAAGTAGCCACACCATAAGGAGTCCATCTGGAGGATTCGAACAGAGAACCATCACGGGAGCTGAACTTAACAGGGGTGTTCACGTTGGGGTTGATCATAATGACAACTCCTTGCCTAGCCCTTCATCAAGTGAGATTCACTGTCAGGTTAGACCTATCTCTCTCTTCAACTCAAATATCACACATGACATTAGTTCTTTTATTCCTGCAATCTTTAACTTAGTCATTATCTATAATAGTCAATTTGAGCACCTGTATTCTCTTTTAACAACTGACACCGGCTCAATTCATCGTTGTCACTGCACATGTGCCAATCGATTAAGCGTGTTATGTGGCTACTCTTGGATACTGCTCACTAAGCTTCAGATAACTTGCACAAATAGAGTTGTCTTATGGTTACTCTTTTCACTTGCTTGTTTATTGACTGCTGCTATCTGTGTTGTTAAATTATTTTTTATTCCTATGTCTATTTTAGCTTGAAACTGTCAAGGGTGTGGGAATGACCATACCCTTAGAGCCCTTCTAAACCTTATCAATGACCACCGACCTGACATAGTGTTCTTGAGTGAGACTAAAGCTTGTTACAGTGTCACTTCCAATCTTATAAATTCTACTAGATTTCAAAATCATCACCTCATTGAACCTGTGCACCAATCTGGGGGTCTTTTACTTCTTTGGTCCCATCATGTGAATCTCAACATCACAAACTCTAATAGGTATATAATTACTGCTAACATTCACCTAATTTCTAGAAATAAAAACCTCAACTTGTCCTTCTTCTATGGGAGTCCTTACTCTCACTCCAAACTCACTAGTTGGAACATCCTCAAGCTTGACTGTGAGAGTGCCTCTAATCCCTGGATGGCTACTGGTGATTTGAACGTAATTCTGAGTCAAGAAGAAAAAGAAGGTGGGTTCCTTATGATGAAAATGAAGGTCTGTTTGCGGCTAACATCATCCAAGAGCTTGGTCTTATAGACTTAGGGTTTGTTGGGAACCCCTTTACTTGGTGTAACAAAAGAGCTGGGACCCATAACATAAGGAAAAGACTGGATCGGGGCATCTCTTCTGCTCAATGCCAAATTCTCTTTCCTAATGCTAAAATTCACCATCTCCCTGCCATTGCCTCTGACCACTGCCCTCTCTTGCTTTACCTGCAGCCCCAACATGTTCACACTCCTAAACCTTTCAAGTTTCACAATATGTGGACTAGAGATGAGAACTACGAGAATGTCATTTCCATGGTATGGGGAAGAGTCCATTGTTACCCTGATGAAAAGTCTATCTCTACTTATCTCTCCTCCACCAAAAAAACCCTCATCACTTGGAACAAGAAAGTCTTTGGAGATATTAAGAGGATCCACTCTTTAAAACTAAAAATTGCCTCTCTCTAATCTCTTCCCTTTTCTCTCACTACCAAAAATAATGAAAAGATCCTTCAAGAAGAATTAGATGAAATTCTCAAAAGGGAAAGATGTTATGGAAACAAATATGCAGTGATAGAATTCTTAGAGAGGGTGATAGGTACCTATTTCCATGTCTCTACCCTCATTCAAAGGAACACCAATAAAATTTAATCTATCATGAATGAGAATAATGAATGGACCCAAGACAAAGATGTCATCTCTAAACTGTTTTTGGACCACTTCACTAATATTCTATCCTCTTTGGTCCCCCCCCCCCCCCCCCCCTAATCACATAGTGGCCATAAACCACCTCTTTCCCTCCTGTTTATCTCATCATGATAATGATGATCTCCTTCGCGATATCCCCAATGAAGACATCAAATACCACATGTTCAACATTGGGCTTCTCACTGCTCTGGGTCCTGACGGTTTTCCTAGCATCTTCTACCAGAAATCTTGGGACCTTGTCCGCCCCGAATTGGAAATTTTGGTCCACAAATTCTGGAAGGATAACTCCTCTATTGAGCACATAAATAATACCAACATTGCTCTAATCCCCAAGTGTGAAATTCTTGCTCATCCTAGTGACTTCAGGCCCATTAGTTTATGTAATGTAAACTACAAAATCATTTCCAAGATACTGACTGAAAAGATTAAGTACCATCTTCACAGTATTATTTCTCCCCTCCAATGTGCCTTTGTGCCTAATAGGCAAATCACTGACAATGTCATTATGACTCATGAAATCATCCACACCTTGAAAAGGAAACAAGGTATAGGGGGTTTAATGGCAATTAAAATCGACATGTCGAAAGCTTTCGATAGGGTTAATTGGGAATGCCTCATTACTATGATGATGAACTCCTTGGGATTTCATAGAAACTTCACCATACTTGTTCACCATTGTATTTTCTCTCTTCACTCCTCCCTTATCATTAATGGAACTCCCAAAGGCTATTTCAGGCCCACCTATGGATTGAGACAAGGTGATCCCATCTCACCTTCTTTATTCATCATCTCTATGGAACTCTTGTCTAGAATGATTGAAAGAAAATGCTCTGAAGGGAAGATTCATGGCATTAAAGCTTCAAGAAATAGTCCCCCCCCCCCCCCCCCTCCCCCATCTCTCACCTGTTATTTGCTGATGATATCTTTATCTTTTGTAGAGCCAACCACTCTGAAGCCCAAGAGTTAATTCAAACTCTAAACCTTTTTTTCTATTTCTGGCCAAAGGATAAACTTCTCTAAATCTGGTGTTCTTTTCAGTAGTAATACCCCTGCCCATCTCCAAACTAATATTAAAAACACTCTCCAGATTAACTCTCTCAATAAAGAAGATTTGTACCTTGGTAACCCCCCCCCCCCCCCCCCTCTCCCCCCTCTTCTTAGGCTCTAAGAAGTCCTCCCTCTTCCACTATCTAAGCCTTAGAGTTGAGAAAAGACTTGCTGGTTGGAAAAGTAAAGTCCTTTCTCAAGCGGGAAGAACAGTTCTCATTAATTCTGTCACCTCTGCTATCCCCTCCTATCAAATGAGTTGCTTCAAGATCCCGAAGATTATAATTGATAAAATTAATAAACTCCAAAGGGACTTTTGGTGGGGAACTAAGACTAACAACCAAAGAACTATGCACTTTAAATCTTGGGATCATATCTGTCTTTGATGTAATATTATCGGCGGAAGCAAACAATAATAAGAACACCAATTAAATAAATGGTTTGAACACCCAAAAACTAGGGTTCTTCACAAAAACGAATTTAATGTCTTAAGACATAAACAAATCTTCAATCTAACCTACTTAATAAGGTTTGCAATCCCCTATTTATAATAGCCTAAACCTAATCCTAACTAAACTAGAAAAACTACTTAGTCTAGGAACTTAAAACAAAATAGAAACTAAGTAATAGTAAATCCTATTAAGAATAGGAATCAAAATAGAAACTCATGTATGAATTGAATCATGTGCTCTGCACATGTTCATCAATAGGCGTCCTCGCATCAATCCCCCCAGCTTGTGAAGAGCTCGCTCTCGAGGTCGACTCCATATAACATCTGTAGAAATCTGGATCTAGTTGTTGAAAACTAGCATCGGAAAGCCATGTGTTCTCCGAAAACGGACGGTTACGCCATTTCACCAAGAATCTATCATAAGTACCCTGACGCGTAGACGTAGATGCCACATTAACAACACCTTCAACTTGATCAGAAGCAGCAGCCGAAACTCTAGAAATGTCAGAAGGCAAAGGAATGGGAGGGACAATGTCACCAGCAAAAGGGGTAAGATCTGCAACATTAAAACTCCGCGAAATGCGCCACTCTGAAGGAAGGTCTACTTCATACGCATTATCTCCATAACACGCAACGATAGGAAAAGGTCCAAAACGCCTCATTTGTAGCTTGGGGGATAACGTTCACGTAATCGTTCTTTGCGCAAATAAACCATTACCAAATCACCAACCTGAAATGACACCAAACGCCTCCGTTTGTCTGCATGAGCCTTATATAAAGCATAACATTTCTCCAAACGTTTACGGACATCCTCATGAATGTTATGAATCTGATTAGCAAAAGCCTCAGCATCAGGACAAACTGGAACTGTAGGAGGAAGTGGAGCAAGGTCCATAGTAGTGCGTGGAGTCATGCCATTTACAATCATGAATGGAGAGAGACCTGTGGAGCGATTAACTGAGTTATTATAAGCAAATTCTGCTTGAGATAAAACCAACTCCCACGCTGTAGGGGTATTATCAATTAGACATCTCAATAAGTCTCCCAAACTACGGTTCACAACCGCGGTTTGGCCATCTGTTTGCGGATGAAAAGCTGTAGAGAATCGGAGTTGACACTTAAGATGCTTCCATAACGTCTTCCAAAAATAGCTAGTGAACTTAGCATCCCGATCAGAAGTAATAGAGCGAGGTAAACCATGCAAACGAACAACTTCTCTGAAATATAAGGAAGCTATATGGCTAGCATCGGAAGTACGCGTGCAAGGGATAAAATGTGCCATTTTAGAGAATCTATCTACCACCACAAAAATTGAATCCATACCATGAGAAGTGCGAGGAAGACCCACAACAAAATCCATAGAAACATCAAGCCATGGCTTTTCAGGAATAGGAAGAGGAGTATATAAACCAGCATTGGTTTGCTTGCCTTTGGCTGTTTGACACACATAACAGCGAGCAATGAACTTATTGATATCCCTTCGCATGGTGGGCCAAAAATACTTCTCTCGAATAGAGGCAATAGTTTTGATCACTCCAAAGTGACCACTCAACCCCCCAGCATGTGTTTCAGTCATAATTTGGTCACGGAGAGACGAGACAGGAATACATAGCTGAGAACCACGAAAGAGAAATCCATCCTGCAAGAGAAAATCACCAGCTGCCCCATGATGGGCCAAACAATCCACATGAATAGGGCCAAAGTAAACATCCTGAGCATATAAGTCACGTAACTCATCGAAACCGAATAAAGAGGTGCGGAGTGTAACCAAGATATGAGAACGACGACTCAAAGCATCTGCCACCTGGTTATCCTTGCCAGCTTGAAACTGTAAATGGAAGGTATATCGCTGGAGAAATGAAAACCACTTCGAATGACGATCACTAACCTTTTGTTGAGTATTCATGTAACGGAGAGCCTCATGATCAGACTTTAAAACAAATTCTCTATGAATAAGATAATGATGCCAATATCGAACGGCTTGAACAACTGCATATAGCTCCACATCATAAGTAGAGTACCTCAGTTTAGCTCCGTCAAGTTTCTCACTAAAGAAGGCAACAGGTCTTCTATTCTGGCTTAAGACAGCACCAATACCATGCTTACAAGCATCACAAGTAACTTCAAAAAGCTGGGAAAAGTCAGGCAAAGCTAAAACAGGAGCGGTAGTCATCGCAGATTTAATAAGCTGAAATGCCTTCTCAGCTGCAGGAGTCCAAACAAAAGGGCCAGCAGCCATGCAAGAGGTAATAGGAGCCATAATACTGCTGAAATTTAAAATGAACCTCCGATAAAACGTGGCCAACCCATGAAAACTCCGAACCTGAGAAGTAGTAGTAGGAGTAGGCCAATCAAGAATAGCGCGAACTTTTGAGTCATCAACTCGAATACCCTCAGAAGATACAACAAATTCCAAGAAGACCACAGAATCAACCAAGAATGAACATTTCTTAAGCTGTAAGAAAAACTTCTGAGAACGCAAAACGCCCAATATAGTCTCAATATGATGTAAATGGTCAGTCGTAGTAGAACTATAAATAAGTATATCATCAAAATATACAATGGCAAATTTATTGAGGAAGGGTCGTAGAATCTGAGTCATAAGGCGCATGAAGGTAGATGGAGCATTAGACAAGCCAAAAGGCATCACTAACCATTCAAATAAACCATCCTTGGTTTTAAAAGCTGTTTTCCACTCGTCACCAGGACGCATACGAATTTGATGATATCCACTCCTCAAGTCGAGTTTGGTAAATACCTTAGCTCCATGTAGAGAATCAAGCATATCTTCTAGTCGAGGAATTGGGAAACGGTATTTAACTGTGATCTTGTTAATAGCCCTGCTATCAACACACATCCGCCAACTTCCATCCTTCTTGGGTGTGAGTAGCGCGGGAACAGCACAAGGGGACATGCTTTCACGAACAAAACCTTTAGCTAGTAAATCTGCCACCTGCCTTTGTAATTCGGCATGCTCAGAAGGAGCCATGCGATAATGGGGCAAATTAGGGAGAGGAGCTCCCGGCACAAGATCAATAGTGTGCTGAATATCTCTCAGTGGAGGTAGTTCCCCACCAATAGGCTCAGAACAAACATCTGAATAACTATCCAATAAAGGTTGCAAAGCAGGAGGTATAACAGTAGGACTTGTCAAAAATGAATCAACAAGAACATAAATCATACATGCCTGGCGTCCCTCGGCAAGAAAACTAGACTTCACAGGAGGCGAAGAAGAAACCGATGATTGGGAAGGAAGAGTAGATCTTACTGGAGCTAACGGAGTCAAAGTAATTTTCTCACCATGAAAATAAAAGGAATAAGTGTTTTTGTATCCGTCATGATGCGCCTTCAAATCATATTGCCAAGGTCGCCCCAAAAGCACATGACACACATCCATAGGAACAATAGAACACCACACTTCATCTTTATAGTTACCAACTGAGAAAGGAACTAAGCACCTCTTATTAACGTGAAAAGGCTCGGGGTGAGGCTCCACCTTAAATTTTAATTTGTCAACCATGTCACTAGATACTATATTTTCAGCTGAACCACTGTCAATGATCAAACTACACAATCGACCCATAGAGGTGCAACGAGTGCGAAAAATGTTGTGACGAAGCCATTTGTTAGGATCCTCAGCAGGAACTGGAGTAATGAGAGAACGACGAATCACAAACAATGGAGAACCGGACTCATCGAAAGGCAAAAGACGAGTATCTCGAGGTAGTTTGGGATTGTCACAAAATCGCTCAAGCAATAGCATAGGACAACCTGAATCAGCCGGTGTCAAAATACCATCCGCTTCTGCAAGTGGATCGATAGATTCATTATCATCTTGTGTTAAACCAACACGTTTCTTCTTAGGACACTCACTAACACGATGACCAACCTCTTTGCAATTATAACACGTCATACCGGATGATGTAACAATAGGCTTTGAAGAAGAATCAATCGGAATAGAAGTACTAGAAGACACTGCTTTGTGTAATTCTTCGGCTTTAAGAGCATATTTAATGGCATCGGAAAGATCATAAATATCCTTAAATGCTAAATCTTGCTGAATAGATTTTCGCAAACCATCCATATATCTCCCAACCTTCTGTTCCATAGTTTCTGTTAAATCAGCACGAGTAGACAACAAAAGGAACTCCTCAGTATAATCAGTCACACTTCGAAGTCTTTGTTTCAAGTGGTGAAGTCTCATGAATAAATCTCTCTCATAGTCATGAGGAATGAATTCAAACTTCAAGTCACGAAGCATCTTGTCCCAAGTAGTGATTTGTTTGTAACCCTGTCTTTCTCGACTCTTTTGCAACTCATCCCACCATACTAACGCATAACCAGTCAGTTTAGTAGCAACCAACTTAACAAGTTTTGGATCCTCTAAATTTTTGTAACCAAAAACCTTTTCAATCTTATTGAGCCAATCGTCCATCTGCACCGACAGATCGACAAACCCACTTTCAACCGGAGGCTCCTCCTCGATGCTGGGGACTGTGCTCTCCATAGTAGCAGCACCCTCACCAGAGCCGGACTCCACCTCCACAACTTGCGGAGGAGCCGGCAGGGGGAGCCTCGCCGAGTAACGGATATGTGTCAGTATTTGATCGAGGAGCGTCAGGTCTGCGAGTAAACTAAAGAAGTGTTCAATGTTTCCTTTAGCAGCAGAGGAATCCATCCCCGCTGGAAGAGACACCTGAAGCTGAAGTTTCCCTGCAAACACAAGCAAGGTACTGTTCTTGAGCCGGAGCTCAGCAAGCACGCAAAACATAAGGGCGAAAATGAAAGAAAGGTCAGGCGCATGCTTACCTATGAATTCCCGCGGCACTTGTATGCTGCGATCAGACGACCACCCTGACACCCGGTAGCAAGGCTCGAACCAATTCCCATAATGATTGGGAAGTCCTGACAGCCTAGGCAGTACGCCAAGAAATGGAGTAGAAGCAGCGTTCCTTGGCCTCCCGGGCGACCGACTTCATGAGCAAGAACATCTCGACCGAGCCAAAAGGAATCTCAAAGTGGAGAGCGATCAGCCCGATCCGACGCACAATTATCCAAAAGGACACGTGCATCTGACCCGACGGGATCCCTCACCACGACAACAATCTCAAAATAAAAGAATGCAGCGGGAGCTACATGCCATAAAGAAGCTGGTAAAGGTTACCGCAATTAAGTTGCTGGAGCAACCGTCTGAAATGGAGGGGTGGGAACCAAACAGGACCCCTCTCCAGCCAAGCTGCTCCTGAACTTCCGCCGCGCTCATCCGCTCGAGTTCAGGGTTTCGGGGGAGGTTGGAGGAAACTTGCCACCTCCTCCTTGGCCTTTCAACTGGAGGCTCGGCAGAACTTAGGAAAGCCACCTCCGCCACACCAGCAAGCGAAGGGGGACCCGTCGTCGGAATATTGCTTGGTCCGCCCTCATCAGCAGAGGGACCGGGAGCCGAATTCTGAGGCTCCTCGTCACTACTTGAGCTAAGAACTAAAGTTATCCTCATCGTTGGAGTCAGATTTGCACGAAATCACCAGAATTTGGAGTTTCAGAACCTAGGGTTCCGGCGAAATGAAATAAAGCTGAAGGAGAAGGAAGAGAAAGAGAGTGAAGGGAATACCCTTCTCTCTTCCGAGCCTTTCCTTTTATAAGGAAGAGCCCATAGCCCACCGGCTAATGGAATTCCAAGTTCTTTTAATGAGCTCTTCATTAAGATCATTAAACCAACTGGGTTAATGACTCAATCATCGAAGAGTCACAAGCTTTCATTGGAAGTTGAAGGTGTACATCTTCCCGCCAACAAAGGGGGATTTAGAGAAGACGAAGTGGGGCCCACTTAATGGTCTAGATCAGCGACATGTGGACCTCCAGTCTACGTCATCACAGTCAAGGAAAGATTGACCGGCATGTGTTCCTGCACTCATCATAACAAAAAATTAATCGGACCTATCTAGCGAAGCTCAAGATAGTGGTAAAAGAAAAAATGATTTTATTACGAAAGGCATTATACGGGGTGCACCAAGTCCCCTACATAGTGCGACCGGAGCTAAATTACATCAAAGGAGGAGACGGAGGATCTCAACCGGACCCCTCAGGCGAGTCAGGGAGATGGTACTTAGCCTTGGCTTCAGCGTACCCTTCCTTCCATGAGGAGATCCCAACAGCATCAATCTTGCCCCCCATCCAGGCGAGTTCAGCAGAAGCAGATTTCAGCCTCTCCTTAAGGCACCGAATCTCGTCATTCTTCTCTTGTATTCGGCCCTCATGGCACTCTTCCCACCAGCGTTGGTCTTCCACAAGCTCGACCACTTGCACCTTCAAGTTGTTCACACGGCTCAGGAGATACGCTCGGTACTATTCCCGATTGTCACCAACGGAACTAGAATCAGAAGGTCTAGCTGCCATGGAAGATAAGGAAGGAAAGAAGAGAGAGAAAGAGGTATAATTCAGCAAGAGCGAATGTTTCCCTATTTAACACCACAAAGGTTAAAAAGGTCGGGCCACAACCCAGTTGCTTTCCGAGAAACAACAGTCTCCCATGGACCAATAGCCAACCTGCCAAAATCAAGACAACCAGAGGCACTGTTCATAGGGAAAAAAAATCTTTATTAATGAACAAAAGTCAAAGACAGAGGGCACCACTCCTCATCAATGGTACGACATTAATTAGTTTGCCAAAACATTCCGCGAGGCTGTAGGAGGGGAAGTAGCGACCTGGTCCCAGCTAGCACCCCCGGCCGCTGCATTGCCGAGTATCCAAACCCTTTCTTTCAAGTTCTGAATCTGGTCTTCAGCTTGCTTAAGCGAGTCTTCAAAAAGCCGGAGATCTCGGTGCAGAGATGCAATGATGTCGTCTCGCCTCTTGAGAGACAGCTTCATATCATGCTCCAGTCGGACGACCTTTTACAGGTTCTTCTCTTGAGCCTGCACTTGGTTGAACACATGTTCTACTTTGAGGTTGAACACGCGGTGGGCTAAGTCAGCAGCCCAGTCGTCAACCATTCTTCAAAAGAAGCTTCAGCAACAACAACATCAACAACAACAGGGAACGGAGAAAGAGAAGTGGACATCCTTCTACTCCTCCGGCTCGCTATTTATAGAGGAGGAAGGAAACCCTAGTCCTTGATCCAAGAGATACGAAATCATCATCAAGAAAGGAAGGAATCCTCCAAATATTAACAGTCGGGGAAGATATATCGAAGATCTTTCCCATCAGATTTTCTACTTGACAAAAAGGGGGCGATGTGTGTACCCTAGGTAAAAAAAACCCGACAGGTGTCACCGATGGCTGTGTAAGAAGCTAAACCGGGAGCACCTGGGCATTAGCCAGCCAAGCCTGGGATATCGGGTAAGGCCCAACCGATTTCAAGGGATCCACATACGCTCTGTGGACCTTGACCCACCAGATAGTCCACGATCAATGGGTGGAGCCCCGGTTACTGTATAAGAAGTTGAACTGTGGGCTCCCATACATCGACCAAGCCCACCTCAGTCAAGTAGGCCAGGTCCGGCCCAGTAAGGTCCAGCAGCGACAAGGGCTCATCCAAAGGCTCAACACAGAAGCCCAGAGGACCTCGCCAGGGTGTATGCAATGAAGATTGGACCTCCTGTCAGAGGAGTCAAACCCAAGTCTTTGCTATCAGGCTTGGTCAATCCAAGTCCCAACCAACTGGATAAGTCTAGCGAGATTCCAGGCTAACAGAACCCATGGTTCTAGCCCACTGAAGAAGATAAAGAAAACCCAGGTTGAACCAGGACCTATCAGAGGATGCCATGTGGCAGTCATCCTGGTCAAAGGGGATTCAAACCAAGGGATAACCGCTCGACAGCATGCAAGCTATCTCCACGGAAAACATCTTCACAGTTGAACTACCTGAGTTCGTGGAGTCAAAACCGGAGGGGTGGTTGAGCCAGCCTCCTCCGGCCTACTACACATACAGGAGTTCTAAACCACCTGAAGTACGAGTCATTCACTGAGCAACTCCATTATAGCTTAGTGAAAGCAGAAACTTGACTCCAAGATCATCGTCTTGGATACGTAGGTAGCCTGATCCCGATCAGGTCCAGTCTCATTGTATACCCCCCATCTTATCTCTACTTATACAAGGCTTTCATTGTAACTGTATGATCAATCTATACATATCTTGAGTTTTTGGATCAATATTTTGCACCCACAATCCCCTTGGTTTGAATCCCCTTTGACCAGGACGACTGCCACGTGGCATCCTCTGATAGGTCTTGGTTCAACCTGGGTCTTCCTTTATCTTATCCAGCGGGCTAGAACCTTGGGTTCTGTTAGCCTGGAATCTCGCTGGACTTATACAGTTAGTTGGGACTTGGATTGACCAAGCCTGAAAGCAAAGACTTGGGCTTGACTCCTCTGACCGGAGGCCCAATCTTCATTGCATACACCCTGGCCAGGTCCTCTGGGCTTCTGTGGAGCCTTTGCCACTGCTGGACTTTATTGGGCCGGACCTGGCCTACTTGACTGAGGTGGGCATGGTCGATGGATGGGAGCCCCCGGTTCAACTTCTTATACAGTAACCGGGGCTCCACCCATTGATCGTTGACTATCCGGTGGGGCAAGATCCACAGAGCGTATGTGGATCCCTTGAAACCGGGTTGGGCCCTACCCAATAGCCCATGCTTGGCTGGATAATGCTCAGGTGCTCCCGGTTTAGCTTCTTATACAACCATCGGTGACACCTGTCGGGTTTTTTTTACCTAGGGTAGACACAGTGTGTAAACTGAAGAAGTCTTTGTATGGCCTGAAACAGTCTCCATAAGAACTTGGATCAGAAGATTTACAAAGTCCATGAGAGCTTTTGGGTACAAAAAGAGCAATTATGACCATACCTTGTTTATCAAACACAAGGATGGTAAGATTACAGCTCTAATTGTGTATGTTGATGACGTGATCGTTACAGGGGATAATCCGAAGGAAATAAATGAATTGCAGAAATATTTGTCGAAGGAATTTGAAATGAAGGATCTGGGACAACTGAAGTATTTTCTGGGTATTGAAGTTGAAAGGTCTAAAAAGGGGATTTCACTCTCACAGAGGAAGTATGTTCTTGATTTGGTTGCTGAAACAAGGATGTTGGATTGCAAACCGATGGAGACACCCATTGAAATGAATCATGGACTCGCCATTCATTCTGACCAAGTTCCTATTGATAAAAGAAGGTATCAACGTCTTGTAGGAAGGTTAATTTATCTCTCTCATACTAGACCTGATATTGCTTATGCTGTGAGTGTGGTTAGTCAGTTTATGCATTCTCCTAGTGATGAACATATGGATGCAGTCTTTAGTATCTTGAAGTATTTGAAGAAGGCACCTGACAAAGGTTTACTGTTTGGAAAGAATGATGTATTGGACGTTGTTGGATACACAAATGATGAAGTGAATGTTGTTGGACACACAGATGCAGATTGGGCTGGTGATAAAACTGATAAACGTTCTACATCAGGATACTTTACTTTTGTCGGTGGAAATCTTGTAACTTGGCTTAGTAAGAAGCAGAAAGTTGTTGCCAGATCGAGTGCAGAAGCTGAATTTCGAGGTATGGCACATAAAGTATGTGAATTGTTTTGGATCCGTAATGTCTTGAAAAAATTGGGCTTCAAGCTTCAAAAGCCTATGGATTTACATTGTGATAATCAAGCCGCCATTCAAATTGCACATAATCCATTTCAATATGATCGAACAAAGCATGTGGAGGTTGATCGTCATTTTATTAAAGAAAATCTTGACAGGAAGGTTATTCGCTTTCCCTTCGTAACCTCAGAGGAGCAATTAACTGATGTTCTTACCAAAGGTGTATCTCAAAAATGCTTCGACAGCTCAGTTGACAAGTTGGGTATGATTGACACCTATGCACTAATTTTAGGGGGAGTGTAGAAAGCTGTATATATTTCTAAATAGGAAACAATATATTTAGGATATATTTAGAGTATTATGTATTTAGAATAGTGTGTCTTGGTAGACAAGAAACTAACTTATATATAAACCCATGTTTTGGGATGAATCAATATGACAAACTAAATTGAATTGAATTGAAGTCTTTTATTCAATAATATCAACATCAAACATATGGTACTAAACACCTCAAAACCACTACTATCTATCGTTGTAAAAAGTTTTGTTCATATGGTGTACAATTGAACAACAACTTACAAATAGATTCATTAGCTAGCAATTGGGAGCTAGGTACTAGCATTTATTGTTATTATTATTTTAGGCAACAGTTGCATGTTGTCTCTTACTGTAAATTTGGCAATTGGCAGAGCACGAGGGAGAAGGAAATCTTAACCAACAATGGTAGAAAGAGCTTCCAAATGGAGTGGTTACTTGGCACATCTCACACCATGATGACTATTTGACATTTGGAACAGACGAGATTTGAGTACTCATGGTCCATGGAACCATAATATGTTGGAAATCTCCTTCAATGATCAACCAGTAGAAGACGAAGTTCACCCAGATTTCCTTTTACGAGTGTTAGTGATACAGGGGTATGCGTTATGTTTAAATTAGGTTGTATGTATCAGCCATTTACACACACCTGTTTTTTTGTTTTTTTTAATCTGATTGTGTATATGGATATTTTTTAAGTAGTGTAAAATTTAAGTAGAATAGCAGATCTTGGATGGGTTTATTTTTTGTAATTCGATATTAAACAAATGTAAAATTTGGATAGCTTTGTATTTCAAATAGTTAAACATTTGGTCAATTGGCTTTTGATTTACTTGTTTGTTCTAAGTTGGGATAATTTAATTTTTTTTGTGTTATATATACAATTTTGTTGAGTTGCATAAAATATAGAATCATGATTCTTAACATAGTTGAAACTTGAAACAAACATAGGAAAACAAATTCCTGAAAACCATTTTTTTTTCCAAGTGAATCAAACATAGGAAAATAAATTCAAGGAAAGTCAATTCTAAGAAACCAAATTTCTTGGAAATAATTTTCCTTGGAATTTAAAATACCTTGAACCAAACATACCCATTATGATTAATACTAACTTTTAACACTTACCTCAATTAAATTATAATTATTAAATTTTGATTGTACTGTGGTCATTTAATTAAAAAAAAATCATAAAGAAGTACTCATATTTTTATAGATAAAAGTACGAAACCGTAATTAAATTAAACAAACCTTGTAATCAAGCTTCTTAATTAATAGATAGATCAATGGTGTCGAGCAGTAAATGGAATAATCAGAGGAAGCCCATCTCATAACAGAATGAGTCCAGCTCAACAGGGAATTAGTATGGTGCCCCAAAGTAACAGGTTGCAAGTCTTGGAGATGATGGAGGCCCAAGGCCCAGCGCAATTACAAAGCTCTGCACTTGTCCAGGTGAGCCCAACTCCCAAAAGTCCACCTGTTCACTTGGTTCAGACTACTCCTAGATCAGCTCAGGCCACCGCATCAAGGTCCAATCATGGGCCTGCTCCTAACCTGGGCTGGGGACACAGCCTAGTCATGTCCAAGAGGAAATTAGGCCCCTCTCAGAGTCGCGGGAGAAAGTCCAGGCAGGGGAAAAACAAAGAAATGGCAGTCCTTGCTCTGAATCGTCTCCAAGAGGCAGAGAAGACAACAAATGCAACCATGACTCAACAGATGACTCAGGTCAGAATTCTGCAATGTCCCTCTTTGAGTTCTAATGCTGATCACTCATCCTCATCGTCGGTACAACAAGTTCCAAGGGAAGTCTCAACTCCAGCAATGAGTTTCTCTGATATATCTACCGGCAGAATTTGCGCGGAGAATGTTCGCATTGGGATGGGTGAATTTGAGACCTCAAGTTTGATGGAAACTTCTTGTCCTCCAGGATTTGAAGTGGGGGAATACAACTTAGACAATGCCGACTTAATGAATAGATTATTGATGGATTGTTGTAAGGTAAGAAGCGGGTCTGATCTCAATAGTTGGGTGTCTACAGTTGTGAGACACTTGGCTTCTACAATGGGTGTAACCTCAAACCATGGAATAGACGCAATCGAGAAATTCTTTTTCGAGTTGGGTATGAGACAATTGAAAGCCAAAAGGGCAGTGGAACCGAATGATGATGAACAAGAACGTCTGGGGTACGAGAATTCCAATGATGTTCTTAGGGAGCCAAGTTTCCTCAATGGCTAGAATCGCTACTTGGAATGCTAGAGGACTATGCAATGAGGCCTCGCAAGGTAGTGTGAAGAGTTTGATAAAATTCGCCAAGGTTGATATTCTCTTTGTACAAGAGACTAAAATCCGAGATTATAAAATGATAGAAGACGCGAAAATGTTTAGCATGTTTAGCGATGAATGGAAATGGTTATGGGTTCCATCCGTTAGACTTTCGGGGGGTATGATCGTAGCTTGGAACATAAATGTATTTGATATGAAAGACAATATCTTGGGGGCTTATTCCATTTCTTTGGTTGGCACACTTCGCTCCTCGAATGTAGATTGTCTCCTTACCGGGGTATATGGGCCAAGTGACAAAAGCTTCTTGAAAGATTTTTGGGAAGAGTTGGAAGATGTGAGGGGGTGGACCGATCTTCCTTGGGTAGTAGGGGGAGACTTCAATGTAATTAGTCATGAAAAGCGAGGGGGTTGTAGACTAAATAGATATATGAAAGAATTCTCCGAGTTTATTGATGGATTCGAGCTTATGGAATACCCGTTGGAAGGTGCTAGCTTCACATGGTCCGATAATAAGGAGAATCCAATTATGACAAAATTGGATCGATTTCTTTTCTCTGGTTCTTGGGTGGCATCATTTGGGGATGTGAAACAAGTTGCTCTCCCGAAGTTCACATCCGATCATAGAGTCGTCCTACTTGAACCTTGTCAAGTGGTTATAAAGCCAACCCTTTTCCGTTTCGAATTGATGTGGTTGGAAGATGAATCCTTAGAAGGTTTGATTGAAGAATGGTGGAACGGTTTCAACATTGAGGGTGAGCCGAGCTTTGTATAGTGGAGAAAACTTAAGAATTTGAAGTCAAAGCTAAAAACTTGGAACAAGGAAGTTTTTGGGCGGGTGGATAGAAAGATTGAATCTCGTCTCATGAGGATTAATGAGATAGACACCAAAGAGGAAAATCTCCCCTTATCCGACGATGAGTCTCTTGAGCGGTGTATTCTTCAAGATGATCTAAACTTCTTGTTGAGGTTAGATGTAATCCGATGGAAACAAAAGGTGAAGACTAAGGTATACCAAGAAGGTCAAACCAATACAAAGTTCTTACACCTTATGGCGAATCCTCGAAGGAGGAGAAATAGCCTTGCATGTTTATCTATAGATGGTCATGCTACTTGAGATGGGGGAAAGATCAAACAACATGTGGTTGACTTCTATACCAAGCTTTTTCAAGAGGAGATGCATGGGAGGCCAAAAATTGATGGGATGCAATTTAACTCATTGGGGGAGGACCAAAGGGTTGATTTGGAGAAGAATTTCTCCGAAGATGAAGTAATCTTGGCTTTAAAGACCATGGAGGGAGATAAAGCACCGGGTCCGGACGGCCTACCTATGGTGGTTTACAAACACTTGTGGCACATATTTAAGAAGGACATCATGGCAGTCTTCTATGAGTTTCACCGGTCGGGGTTCTTGGATTGGAGATTGAATTCGACTTTTGTCACCCTCATTCCGAAGAAGGAGGGCATACTATCCATCTATGATTACCGACCAATAAGCCTCATAGGAGGAGTGTACAAACTTTTAGCAAAAGTCCTTTCTTTGAGAATGCAAGGGGTACTACACTTGGTGGTGTCCGACACTCAAGGGGCTTTTTTGGGTGATCGTCAAATTCTCGATAGTGCCCTTATAGCCAATGAATGTATTGATGAGAGGATAAGGAAGGGGGAGCCGGGGGTCCTATGTAAAGTGGACATTACAAAGGCTTACGATCATGTGTGTTGGGAGTTCCTTGACTACATTCTTGGTAGAATGGGCTTTGGAAGGAAATGGCGAAAATGGATTCACACTTGTGTATCAACGACAAGATTTTCCATTTTGATTGATGGGGTACCCGAAGGAAACTTCAAGGCACATAGAGGGATCCGACAAGGTGACCCCTTATCCCCCTTCCTTTTCATCCTAGTCATGGAAACTCTTTCGAGGATGACAAAGCTCTCTATGGTCAAGGGATGGTTTGATGGTTTCTCCGTTGGTAGAAGTGAGTTGAAGATAGGCATCATTCAATTTGCCGATGATACCCTCTTTATGGCTAATGCGACAAGGAAGGATCTCTCTATCATAAAGGTAATTCTCTTTATCTTTGAGGCGTTGTCCGGCTTAAAGCTTAATTTTGAGAAATCATCCATCATTGGAGTAGGACCGGTGCGGAATATTGACTCATTGGCAAGTTTCTTTGGTTGTGGAGTGGATACCTTGCCTACACGATACCTCGGTTTTCCTCTTGGTTCCAATTTCAAGAGTGTAGAGGCATGGGACCCCATTGTTGAATCCTTTCACAAAAAACTTGGTGGGTGGACAAGAAAGGTTTTGTCAAAGGGGGAACGTCTTATCCTTTTGAAGAGTGTTCTATCAAGCCTAGCCGTTTATCAAATGTCCCTTTTTGTCATTCCAACTAGTGTTGCAAAGAAATTGGAAAAAATCATGAGAGACTTTCGGTGGGGCTTTAGGGAACCAAAGAAGAAGATTAACCTACTTGCATGGGAGAAAATCTGCTCTCCTCTTAAGGAGAGAGGCTTAGGTGTACGGGATCTCAAACTCATGAATAGCGCTCTTATGAGCAAATGGATTTGGAGATACAATAAGGAGGACAAGGCATTGTGGAGGCGTGTAATAGATGCAAAATATGGGGTGTGCACAATAGGGGGGAAGCCATCCTATCCTCGCCAAGCCCATTCTTGTAGCTTATAGAAGGGCATCTTAGCGTTTAGAGAAAAGTTCTATGAGGGTATCCGTCATAAAGTTGGCAATGGCATTAACATACAGTTTTGGCACGATGTATGGCAAGGGGATGCGTCTTTTGCACACAAGTTCAAAAGATTGTATAGATTTGCGGCTTTGAAGAATGGGTCAGTTAGTGATCATTGTGATGGGGAGGGAGGGTAGAATCTACATTTGAGGAGAACTCTCTTTAAAGATAGTGAGAGGCTAGAGCTTGAAAGCCTCAATGACATTCTTGAGGAGATTTTTCTGAATGAAGAGAATGATGGATGGGAGTGGATATTGTCCAAAAAGAAAACCTTCTCGGTTAAGTCGTTTTATTACCAACTGTGGGTCTCTAATCAAAGCGACGATCGCCTCAGCTTGGATTTCCCACATGAGCTAGTATGGGACGTTAATATCCCCACCAATGTGAAGGTTTTCACATGGTGTTTAGCTTGGAACAAAATTCTGACAGTTGACAGACTTAAAGGAATGGGATGGCAGTTAGCAAACAGGTGTGTCTTATGCAACAGTGAAGAGGAGGATATACCTCACTTATTTTTGCGGTGCACACAGGCTGTGAAGGTGTGGTAGAGCCTATCAGGTGGCTGTACTGAAGCTACTAGATTGGTACAGGAACAACACAACATCATGGCAGTGATCAAACATTGGCCTAAGTTGAACACCACTGGTCTGGGGTCCTATCTGTGGGGATTGGTACCCTATGGGATTGTCTGGTGCCTTTGGACAATGCGCAATGAAGTAATCTTCAATGATGCTGTTTTCTCGGCTGATGAGGCAATCGTTAGAATAAAAGCTATGTTGTGGGCATGGATGGCATTACAGGTGGAAGGTCTGAAGGAGCGCAGAAAGCACAGGTTCCCTGACTTGTTGAGGAATTGGACCAACACAATCGGTGTATGCTAAACTGGCTCTGGTAAGCAGTTGTATCTGGGTATAAACTTATATGGGAGATTATATTATATTGTAGTCTGGTTATGCTACCTGACGGAGTATTACACTCGCTGATCAGGGTTGTAATTGTGTTCTGAAGATCAATACAATTCTACATTCTATCAAAAAAAAAATAGAGACAAACAGTATGAAAATCAAAATATAGGAAATTTTTTGAGAGACAAATAGTTTACCTGAATTCCAAATTTGCAGTAGGAAAAAGTGAGAGATATAGTTTACCTGAATTCCAATCTAACCAAGTTTTCTAATCAAGTTTTCTGCACTTGACACATTTTAGGGTTTAGCCATCAAATCCTAAAGGGAAGGGAACGACAATCGTAGCTTCTTGAACAATTTTGGAGTGATGGTGATTTTTCGTTCAGATCTAGGAGTTTAAGATGACTACAAATATTTCTAACCAAGTTTTCTGCACTTGGAAGTTTTTGGAAGCTTCACCAAGAGTGAAGAAGACCAATGAAGTACGAATTGGAGGAGTGGGTATGCAATCAACGCAGTCTAGTTCTTTAGCAATTAAAGATCTTCATCAGAAGAGTCAAGAAGCAGTTGTGATCCCAGTTGCTGGAATCACTACAGCAGCGGAAAGAAGGGAATCCTTTATTGGTAAAGTCAAAGATGGTCAACCTGAACATCTTAATATTGTAGATCTACCAAATCCGAGTACTAAAGGAAGCTTGCCTTCTATCAAACTCTCTCCTATAGCAGTTGAAAGAGGTAAGATCTATGTTCAACATTGTTTAGTAGGAAGATTGGATTTTCAGAAAATTTCTTTGGAAAGGGTGAGGAAAATAGCATTAGATCTATGGCGTCCAGTGGGAGATTGGAAAATTATTCCTTTTGGGAAAGGCTTTTTCATGCTCCGTCTAAGTGGAGAAGATGAATTAATCAGAATATGGACGGGAGGTCCATGGAAGTTTGATAACCAGTTCTTGAGACTTTCAAGGTGGACACCAGATTTTGATCCAGATCTTCAAAAATCTACGAAATCGCTGTTGTGGGTTAAATTCCCTAAATTAGGGCAACAATTTTAGGACTATGAGATTTTGATGACTCTAGGGAAAGCTTTGGGTACTCCAATTGGTGTCGATAGACATACTCTGAATAGGGCCTATGGTTATTTTGCTAGTGTACTTGTGGAGGTTGACCTGAGTATGCCTATACCAGACCAGATTGTGGTGGAGGAGGGTAATGGTAGAGAATTTTTACAGGTAGTTGAGATTCCAAAGCTACCTCGTTTTTGTACTCACTGTAAGACCCTTGGGCATGGACTTCATGAATGCAAAGGTTTACATCGAGTCTTTCGAGAGGAAGAAGTTAACAACAAAAATAACTTAGAAGCGGCAAACAAGCGAAGGAATAGAAAGAAGAAGGCAGTTGAAACTGATACTTCTAGAGCCAAGAATGATCTAGAAAATCCCATCTCGGTCTCCGCAGGGGATGGTCGAAAACCTCTGGATAAAGAGGTTGTGAATAACTCACCTCCTTTAAATCCGATAGATTTGGATGTGGGGTTGGTTTGGAAGCTAGTAGTGCTTGTAATGGTAATCTCAATGCTGCTACTGATTTTCAAAGCAATGATGGTGGAGAGGTCAATAGTGGTGCTGGTCCCATGATCCCACTCTCAGTGGAAAATGATAATAGAGCTATTGTACCTATTTCAGTTAAGGTTGGGAATGCCTTTGCAGTGCTTGAAGAAGAAGAAATTGTCCAAGATACTTTTGGGGAGGGACAACAACAGGTTGTTCTAGAAAGCCAGAAAATTTTGAGGGAGTGGGGGCTTGACAAAGAACCAGTTCTGAATCAAGTTGGGAAGACTACGAAGAAAGGAACCAAATTGAAACTTCTCACTAATAGCCAGGGTCCGAAAACAAGATCCAGGTCGGCGGCATCACACTCCTCCTCCTCGTTGTCCCAATGAGGTTGGTTTATTGGAATGTGAGAGGCGCCAAAAAACTTAAGGCAGTTACCAGAGTTCATAGGTTCGTACAAAGAAATATGATCCAGAAATATGATCCAGAGATTTTATCTTCTTTGGCTAAGAATTAACTTGTAATGGGGGACACCTTACCAGCTTGGATTACTAGTATTGAAAATAACCAATCTGTATACTACAGATTTGGCTAATGTGGAGTTTCTGTGTAATGTTTTTGGTTTTGATCAATGAAATTTGGCATATTTAGCAAAAAAAAAAAAGATATAGCTAGAGAGAGAAGTGTGGAGATTGTACGGAGACATATGTGGAAAGAAATCGAGTATATTTTCTTTTTATTACACATTCTCAAAGTGTTTTAATGAAAAAAGAATAAAAGTCTAGTATAAGAAAAATATATTTAACAATCCACTATTTCCAAAAAATAAAAATAAAAATAAATTGGGAATGTTTCTCAAATTCCACAGTACACACATGCGTACCCCTACACCCCCTGGCTACGCCCCTGGTTTTATGTGAAGCTTTGATTAGTTACGAGAAAGAGAGAGGCGTATTAGATTGGTGGTTGTGGTAAGATTGGAACTTGTTACCAAACTAACTTCAACCATTTCCGACTTTGCGGAGCCAAAAAGCTACTTAAAGTGTTGTTGCCAAACGCAACCTTAAGGAGAAGAGAAAGAGAAAATAACTAACTTACCCTGATGGATTTGGGAAAAATTGAAAGCCATATAAGATTAATAATGGCCTTTGAAGTTTGAATCCAAAAAAACCTCTCCAGTGCAATCTTCTATTTTTACTTTATAATTAACATTGTGAGTATTCCGGTATTTGGTATACAGTTAAACTTCTATAAATTAATAGCCTTCAGACCACCTTAATCCTATTAATTTAGAGAGATATAAATTTATCGATAAATTAATAATATTAATTTAAAGCGATATTTCAATTTATTGATTTTTTGAGTAAAAAAATTACTTTCTACTACATGTTCAGTTATCGAGGTCCAGTAAAAATTAAGATTATTGATCAAAGTGATTGACCAATTCAAAATTCAAAAATCCAACATTTCATTAAATTTTTCAGTGAATAGAGTCATTAGTTAATTCAACTTATTGAACCTAGGTGCATAATACTATTATCAAAACTAGGTCTCCCTAAATTCTAACAATAATATTTAACACCATGGATAACAATAGCATACAAATAACCATACTCACCTCATATCGCGAATTAGAGATAAGTAAGCATTAAGAACCTTGAATTACAATAAATAAGAAGAAACAACATAATACTTTTACATCACCTAGAAAGCTTCCACCTTCCCCCCATGATGATTTAGCTACTCATACCAAAAGAACAAATAATTAAATCAAAGAACATCATAAAAGAATTCATGGATTGAGATTGATTGAATTGAATACAAAAGTTGATCTTCAAGTGGAGGCTAGAAGATCAAGATCTAAAAGAGATTCTAGATAGATAAACCCTAGTTACAACTTCTCTTATATATCATTACATAATGGAATACCTGCATGCAAAGACTTCCAAACTTGATCAAATTCGTGGCTGTTGCTGTCGGCCTCCTAGAGAGATTAGGCAATCAGCAAAACCTAATCATCTTAGGCTAGAATTGTAGCTTGGGCCAAGACCTTCAGTTTGATATATCATGGGCCCCAATCGGACTTCTGGTTCTCCTTGTAGAGCCTTTTTAAGATCAAGACCCAAAATAGGAAGTCCGGTCCACATAAGTTAATATGATTGACATAAAGTCATAAGAAGTCAACAGTTGACCGAAAGTCAACCTAGGTCAGCAACAGTTGACCTGAAGTCAACAGTTGACCGAAAAGTTAACCTTAGTCAAAATTGACCAAAAAGTCAACTTAACATAGTTGACCGCGGGGTGCCCTTAGCAGATTTTGCGGGTGCAAATATCCATTCTTCTTTCCTTGTGCAAATAACACCTCTTTGCTTGCTTTTCTCGACTTTTTGTGGGCTTTTACACAATATTCGTATTTCGGCTCATAAAACCTACATAAAGACAAGAATGCACTAATCAATAGATATAATACAATAATATAAGCTAAGTGCTAGACAAACAAGGTGTTATTCGGGGGATAAATATACACTTTTGAGGTCCGATCACAAGCACTGAAAGAGAAAGGAATAGTTATACAAGATTCATCTGATGGGAATTTTGGGAAGGGGAAAAAGAGAAAATTTACCAATGAAGAAACATCTTTGGATGATTATGCTTACTATGTTCCTCAACCTTTGGCTTTCCAACTACCAAATAATGCAAGCCAACTTCTTGCAGCTGCAAACTCTGAAGACCTGGATCTCATATCCCAGTTACTTCTTAATCCTACTCTAACAAACCTGTTCTTTCAAAAGGGAGCAATTAACCCTATGATTGTAAATTATTTGTTGCCGGTGACTCAAGGGGGGTCTGAAAATCATACCATCGCTGCGAATTGGTTTGGCCCTCGCCCTCCATCTCCAGACTCTGTTGCTCAGGGTCCCTATGATACTCATGTTGAGGATCTGAATTTGGGAATGATTAATGCTATCACCAGTCTCCCAATTAATTAAAGTAGCCACACCATAAGGAGTCCATCTGGAGGATTCGAACAGAGAACCATCACGGGAGCTGAACTTAACAGGGGTGTTCACGTTGGGGTTGATCATAATGACAACTCCTTGCCTAGCCCTTCATCAAGTGAGATTCACTGTCAGGTTAGACCTATCTCTCTCTTCAACTCAAATATCACACATGACATTAGTTCTTTTATTCCTGCAATCTTTAACTTAGTCATTATCTATAATAGTCAATTTGAGCACCTGTATTCTCTTTTAACAACTGACACCGGCTCAATTCATCGTTGTCACTGCACATGTGCCAATCGATTAAGCGTGTTATGTGGCTACTCTTGGATACTGCTCACTAAGCTTCAGATAACTTGCACAAATAGAGTTGTCTTATGGTTACTCTTTTCACTTGCTTGTTTATTGACTGCTGCTATCTGTGTTGTTAAATTATTTTTTATTCCTATGTCTATTTTAGCTTGAAACTGTCAAGGGTGTGGGAATGACCATACCCTTAGAGCCCTTCTAAACCTTATCAATGACCACCGACCTGACATAGTGTTCTTGAGTGAGACTAAAGCTTGTTACAGTGTCACTTCCAATCTTATAAATTCTACTAGATTTCAAAATCATCACCTCATTGAACCTGTGCACCAATCTGGGGGTCTTTTACTTCTTTGGTCCCATCATGTGAATCTCAACATCACAAACTCTAATAGGTATATAATTACTGCTAACATTCACCTAATTTCTAGAAATAAAAACCTCAACTTGTCCTTCTTCTATGGGAGTCCTTACTCTCACTCCAAACTCACTAGTTGGAACATCCTCAAGCTTGACTGTGAGAGTGCCTCTAATCCCTGGATGGCTACTGGTGATTTGAACGTAATTCTGAGTCAAGAAGAAAAAGAAGGTGGGTTCCTTATGATGAAAATGAAGGTCTGTTTGCGGCTAACATCATCCAAGAGCTTGGTCTTATAGACTTAGGGTTTGTTGGGAACCCCTTTACTTGGTGTAACAAAAGAGCTGGGACCCATAACATAAGGAAAAGACTGGATCGGGGCATCTCTTCTGCTCAATGCCAAATTCTCTTTCCTAATGCTAAAATTCACCATCTCCCTGCCATTGCCTCTGACCACTGCCCTCTCTTGCTTTACCTGCAGCCCCAACATGTTCACACTCCTAAACCTTTCAAGTTTCACAATATGTGGACTAGAGATGAGAACTACGAGAATGTCATTTCCATGGTATGGGGAAGAGTCCATTGTTACCCTGATGAAAAGTCTATCTCTACTTATCTCTCCTCCACCAAAAAAACCCTCATCACTTGGAACAAGAAAGTCTTTGGAGATATTAAGAGGATCCACTCTTTAAAACTAAAAATTGCCTCTCTCTAATCTCTTCCCTTTTCTCTCACTACCAAAAATAATGAAAAGATCCTTCAAGAAGAATTAGATGAAATTCTCAAAAGGGAAAGATGTTATGGAAACAAATATGCAGTGATAGAATTCTTAGAGAGGGTGATAGGTACCTATTTCCATGTCTCTACCCTCATTCAAAGGAACACCAATAAAATTTAATCTATCATGAATGAGAATAATGAATGGACCCAAGACAAAGATGTCATCTCTAAACTGTTTTTGGACCACTTCACTAATATTCTATCCTCTTTGGTCCCCCCCCCCCCCCCCCTAATCACATAGTGGCCATAAACCACCTCTTTCCCTCCTGTTTATCTCATCATGATAATGATGATCTCCTTCGCGATATCCCCAATGAAGACATCAAATACCACATGTTCAACATTGGGCTTCTCACTGCTCTGGGTCCTGACGGTTTTCCTAGCATCTTCTACCAGAAATCTTGGGACCTTGTCCGCCCCGAATTGGAAATTTTGGTCCACAAATTCTGGAAGGATAACTCCTCTATTGAGCACATAAATAATACCAACATTGCTCTAATCCCCAAGTGTGAAATTCTTGCTCATCCTAGTGACTTCAGGCCCATTAGTTTATGTAATGTAAACTACAAAATCATTTCCAAGATACTGACTGAAAAGATTAAGTACCATCTTCACAGTATTATTTCTCCCCTCCAATGTGCCTTTGTGCCTAATAGGCAAATCACTGACAATGTCATTATGACTCATGAAATCATCCACACCTTGAAAAGGAAACAAGGTATAGGGGGTTTAATGGCAATTAAAATCGACATGTCGAAAGCTTTCGATAGGGTTAATTGGGAATGCCTCATTACTATGATGATGAACTCCTTGGGATTTCATAGAAACTTCACCATACTTGTTCACCATTGTATTTTCTCTCTTCACTCCTCCCTTATCATTAATGGAACTCCCAAAGGCTATTTCAGGCCCACCTATGGATTGAGACAAGGTGATCCCATCTCACCTTCTTTATTCATCATCTCTATGGAACTCTTGTCTAGAATGATTGAAAGAAAATGCTCTGAAGGGAAGATTCATGGCATTAAAGCTTCAAGAAATAGTCCCCCCCCCCTCTCCCCCATCTCTCACCTGTTATTTGCTGATGATATCTTTATCTTTTGTAGAGCCAACCACTCTGAAGCCCAAGAGTTAATTCAAACTCTAAACCTTTTTTTCTATTTCTGGCCAAAGGATAAACTTCTCTAAATCTGGTGTTCTTTTCAGTAGTAATACCCCTGCCCATCTCCAAACTAATATTAAAAACACTCTCCAGATTAACTCTCTCAATAAAGAAGATTTGTACCTTGGTAACCCCCCCCCCCCCCCCTCTCCCCCCTCTTCTTAGGCTCTAAGAAGTCCTCCCTCTTCCACTATCTAAGCCTTAGAGTTGAGAAAAGACTTGCTGGTTGGAAAAGTAAAGTCCTTTCTCAAGCGGGAAGAACAGTTCTCATTAATTCTGTCACCTCTGCTATCCCCTCCTATCAAATGAGTTGCTTCAAGATCCCGAAGATTATAATTGATAAAATTAATAAACTCCAAAGGGACTTTTGGTGGGGAACTAAGACTAACAACCAAAGAACTATGCACTTTAAATCTTGGGATCATATCTGTCTTTGATGTAATATTATCGGCGGAAGCAAACAATAATAAGAACACCAATTAAATAAATGGTTTGAACACCCAAAAACTAGGGTTCTTCACAAAAACGAATTTAATGTCTTAAGACATAAACAAATCTTCAATCTAACCTACTTAATAAGGTTTGCAATCCCCTATTTATAATAGCCTAAACCTAATCCTAACTAAACTAGAAAAACTACTTAGTCTAGGAACTTAAAACAAAATAGAAACTAAGTAATAGTAAATCCTATTAAGAATAGGAATCAAAATAGAAACTCATGTATGAATTGAATCATGTGCTCTGCACATGTTCATCAATAGGCGTCCTCGCATCAATCCCCCCAGCTTGTGAAGAGCTCGCTCTCGAGGTCGACTCCATATAACATCTGTAGAAATCTGGATCTAGTTGTTGAAAACTAGCATCGGAAAGCCATGTGTTCTCCGAAAACGGACGGTTACGCCATTTCACCAAGAATCTATCATAAGTACCCTGACGCGTAGACGTAGATGCCACATTAACAACACCTTCAACTTGATCAGAAGCAGCAGCCGAAACTCTAGAAATGTCAGAAGGCAAAGGAATGGGAGGGACAATGTCACCAGCAAAAGGGGTAAGATCTGCAACATTAAAACTCCGCGAAATGCGCCACTCTGAAGGAAGGTCTACTTCATACGCATTATCTCCATAACACGCAACGATAGGAAAAGGTCCAAAACGCCTCATTTGTAGCTTGGGGGATAACGTTCACGTAATCGTTCTTTGCGCAAATAAACCATTACCAAATCACCAACCTGAAATGACACCAAACGCCTCCGTTTGTCTGCATGAGCCTTATATAAAGCATAACATTTCTCCAAACGTTTACGGACATCCTCATGAATGTTATGAATCTGATTAGCAAAAGCCTCAGCATCAGGACAAACTGGAACTGTAGGAGGAAGTGGAGCAAGGTCCATAGTAGTGCGTGGAGTCATGCCATTTACAATCATGAATGGAGAGAGACCTGTGGAGCGATTAACTGAGTTATTATAAGCAAATTCTGCTTGAGATAAAACCAACTCCCACGCTGTAGGGGTATTATCAATTAGACATCTCAATAAGTCTCCCAAACTACGGTTCACAACCGCGGTTTGGCCATCTGTTTGCGGATGAAAAGCTGTAGAGAATCGGAGTTGACACTTAAGATGCTTCCATAACGTCTTCCAAAAATAGCTAGTGAACTTAGCATCCCGATCAGAAGTAATAGAGCGAGGTAAACCATGCAAACGAACAACTTCTCTGAAATATAAGGAAGCTATATGGCTAGCATCGGAAGTACGCGTGCAAGGGATAAAATGTGCCATTTTAGAGAATCTATCTACCACCACAAAAATTGAATCCATACCATGAGAAGTGCGAGGAAGACCCATAACAAAATCCATAGAAACATCAAGCCATGGCTTTTCAGGAATAGGAAGAGGAGTATATAAACCAGCATTGGTTTGCTTGCCTTTGGCTGTTTGACACACATAACAGCGAGCAATGAACTTATTGATATCCCTTCGCATGGTGGGCCAAAAATACTTCTCTCGAATAGAGGCAATAGTTTTGATCACTCCAAAGTGACCACTCAACCCCCCAGCATGTGTTTCAGTCATAATTTGGTCACGGAGAGACGAGACAGGAATACATAGCTGAGAACCACGAAAGAGAAATCCATCCTGCAAGAGAAAATCACCAGCTGCCCCATGATGGGCCAAACAATCCACATGAATAGGGCCAAAGTAAACATCCTGAGCATATAAGTCACGTAACTCATCGAAACCGAATAAAGAGGTGCGGAGTGTAACCAAGATATGAGAACGACGACTCAAAGCATCTGCCACCTGGTTATCCTTGCCAGCTTGAAACTGTAAATGGAAGGTATATCGCTGGAGAAATGAAAACCACTTCGAATGACGATCACTAACCTTTTGTTGAGTATTCATGTAACGGAGAGCCTCATGATCAGACTTTAAAACAAATTCTCTATGAATAAGATAATGATGCCAATATCGAACGGCTTGAACAACTGCATATAGCTCCACATCATAAGTAGAGTACCTCAGTTTAGCTCCGTCAAGTTTCTCACTAAAGAAGGCAACAGGTCTTCTATTCTGGCTTAAGACAGCACCAATACCATGCTTACAAGCATCACAAGTAACTTCAAAAAGCTGGGAAAAGTCAGGCAAAGCTAAAACAGGAGCGGTAGTCATCGCAGATTTAATAAGCTGAAATGCCTTCTCAGCTGCAGGAGTCCAAACAAAAGGGCCAGCAGCCATGCAAGAGGTAATAGGAGCCATAATACTGCTGAAATTTAAAATGAACCTCCGATAAAACGTGGCCAACCCATGAAAACTCCGAACCTGAGAAGTAGTAGTAGGAGTAGGCCAATCAAGAATAGCGCGAACTTTTGAGTCATCAACTCGAATACCCTCAGAAGATACAACAAATTCCAAGAAGACCACAGAATCAACCAAGAATGAACATTTCTTAAGCTGTAAGAAAAACTTCTGAGAACGCAAAACGCCCAATATAGTCTCAATATGATGTAAATGGTCAGTCGTAGTAGAACTATAAATAAGTATATCATCAAAATATACAATGGCAAATTTATTGAGGAAGGGTCGTAGAATCTGAGTCATAAGGCGCATGAAGGTAGATGGAGCATTAGACAAGCCAAAAGGCATCACTAACCATTCAAATAAACCATCCTTGGTTTTAAAAGCTGTTTTCCACTCGTCACCAGGACGCATACGAATTTGATGATATCCACTCCTCAAGTCGAGTTTGGTAAATACCTTAGCTCCATGTAGAGAATCAAGCATATCTTCTAGTCGAGGAATTGGGAAACGGTATTTAACTGTGATCTTGTTAATAGCCCTGCTATCAACACACATCCGCCAACTTCCATCCTTCTTGGGTGTGAGTAGCGCGGGAACAGCACAAGGGGACATGCTTTCACGAACAAAACCTTTAGCTAGTAAATCTGCCACCTGCCTTTGTAATTCGGCATGCTCAGAAGGAGCCATGCGATAATGGGGCAAATTAGGGAGAGGAGCTCCCGGCACAAGATCAATAGTGTGCTGAATATCTCTCAGTGGAGGTAGTTCCCCACCAATAGGCTCAGAACAAACATCTGAATAACTATCCAATAAAGGTTGCAAAGCAGGAGGTATAACAGTAGGACTTGTCAAAAATGAATCAACAAGAACATAAATCATACATGCCTGGCGTCCCTCGGCAAGAAAACTAGACTTCACAGGAGGCGAAGAAGAAACCGATGATTGGGAAGGAAGAGTAGATCTTACTGGAGCTAACGGAGTCAAAGTAATTTTCTCACCATGAAAATAAAAGGAATAAGTGTTTTTGTATCCGTCATGATGCGCCTTCAAATCATATTGCCAAGGTCGCCCCAAAAGCACATGACACACATCCATAGGAACAATAGAACACCACACTTCATCTTTATAGTTACCAACTGAGAAAGGAACTAAGCACCTCTTATTAACGTGAAAAGGCTCGGGGTGAGGCTCCACCTTAAATTTTAATTTGTCAACCATGTCACTAGATACTATATTTTCAGCTGAACCACTGTCAATGATCAAACTACACAATCGACCCATAGAGGTGCAACGAGTGCGAAAAATGTTGTGACGAAGCCATTTGTTAGGATCCTCAGCAGGAACTGGAGTAATGAGAGAACGACGAATCACAAACAATGGAGAACCGGACTCATCGAAAGGCAAAAGACGAGTATCTCGAGGTAGTTTGGGATTGTCACAAAATCGCTCAAGCAATAGCATAGGACAACCTGAATCAGCCGGTGTCAAAATACCATCCGCTTCTGCAAGTGGATCGATAGATTCATTATCATCTTGTGTTAAACCAACACGTTTCTTCTTAGGACACTCACTAACACGATGACCAACCTCTTTGCAATTATAACACGTCATACCGGATGATGTAACAATAGGCTTTGAAGAAGAATCAATCGGAATAGAAGTACTAGAAGACACTTCTTTGTGTAATTCTTCGGCTTTAAGAGCATATTTAATGGCATCGGAAAGATCATAAATATCCTTAAATGCTAAATCTTGCTGAATAGATTTTCGCAAACCATCCATATATCTCCCAACCTTCTGTTCCATAGTTTCTGTTAAATCAGCACGAGTAGACAACAAAAGGAACTCCTCAGTATAATCAGTCACACTTCGAAGTCTTTGTTTCAAGTGGTGAAGTCTCATGAATAAATCTCTCTCATAGTCATGAGGAATGAATTCAAACTTCAAGTCACGAAGCATCTTGTCCCAAGTGGTGATTTGTTTGTAACCTTGTCTTTCTCGACTCTTTTGCAACTCATCCCACCATACTAACGCATAACCAGTCAGTTTAGTAGCAACCAACTTAACAAGTTTTGGATCCTCTAAATTTTTGTAACCAAAAACCTTTTCAATCTTATTGAGCCAATCAACAAAAGCATCCGGGTGTAATTTACCATTAAACTCGGGAACATCAAGTTGAATATCACCATTTTGATTACGTTCTAGAATTCGCAAAAAACGGTTAAGATTAAAGTTACCTTCATCGTTGCTATGATTCCGGCGTTGCTGATTTTGATGAGCATGATGATTATGATTAGGACGCCTA
The DNA here is from genome assembly GCA_023053565.1 of Aquilegia eximia. Classification (NCBI taxonomy): domain Eukaryota; kingdom Viridiplantae; phylum Streptophyta; class Magnoliopsida; order Ranunculales; family Ranunculaceae; genus Aquilegia; species Aquilegia eximia. Next base: position 265,505 of record JALIGU010000050.1, read on the forward strand.
GGTGGGGAAGTACTTGAATTATAATCTGATGGATCAGGAGGATCATAAGCACGAGCTGCTGCTTGGGTGCATGTCGATGCTGACGAGGTGGAGTATTATGATGGTTCCTGACCTGATTCTGCCCATTATTACCTCTACGTCGAACAGGAGAGAAATCTCTTTGCTGCAGATTTCTATTGGGATGCAAATTTGCATGATTCCTAAGCAAACGGGGAGGAGATGCGGCTCTGCGATTTCGCTGCTGCTGATTTCTTCTTGGAATATCTTGTTGTTGACCACGAAGAACACGTTCTTGTGGTTGCTGCTGCTGCTGCCTTCGCACCATAGGTGGAAGTACTCGACCTGGATCAACATGTGGACCCCTAAAATGGCCTTGATTTGCCACTTGTGCTGGTCGTCGAATATCAGCTCTAACTTGCTGATTTCTAGCACCGTTAAGACTACAATTTCCTTCAAATTCACCATCTCGTTCATGAAGCCAAGCATGAATACGGTTCTGACGTGATTCAGAATCATCTTCTAAGACAAGAGGAAGGGAGAGGGGACGTCGACTGCGCTGTTCATCATCAGAACTTCTTTCTGATTCATGGGTTGGTCTAGGATCATCAACCTCATTGCTCTCACCAGCAGAACTGCTGTCAACAGTTTGCAGTGGTGGTTGAGGAGCTACAGCAAGCGTGGACATCATCTTCATCATCTCTGTCAAGGGGTCTTCAATGCGAGCAACGCGAGTGGTCATGGTTGGGGGTCTGCCTCTTCTATTCCCTTGGTTTACCATTGTGAATATCCAAAGAAATAAATGGCTCTTGAAGAAGAAAAAAAAAAAAAAAAAAAAACAGATTTTTAATCTTCTAAACCCAGAAAAAACAAGCTCTTGATACCAATTTTGATGTAATATTATCGGCGGAAGCAAACAATAATAAGAACACCAATTAAATAAATGGTTTGAACACCCAAAAACTAGGGTTCTTCACAAAAACGAATTTAATGTCTTAAGACATAAACAAATCTTCAATCTAACCTACTTAATAAGGTTTGCAATCCCCTATTTATAATAGCCTAAACCTAATCCTAACTAAACTAGAAAAGCTACTTAGTCTAGGAACTTAAAACAAAATAGAAACTAAGTAATAGTAAATCCAATTAAGAATAGGAATCAAAATAGACACTCATGTCGGAATTGAATCATGTGCTCTGCACATGTTCATCAATAGGCGTCCTCGCATCAGTCTTCCTAAAAGGTAGGGAGGAATTGAGATAAAAGACCTTGGGAAACAAAATGATGCTCTATTGGGTAGAATTGCTTGGAGAACCATCCAACAATCCCTCTCTCTCTGCTCCACTATCCTCAAGACCAAATACTTCAACAACTCTAGTGCTCTTCAACATCACACCACCACTTCCCCTTCCTGGATTTGGAAATCCATCTCTCAAGCCAGTCTGAATATCATTCCCCACTCTTGTTGGGACATTGGGAATGCGAAATCCACTAAAATTGGGACTGACAATTGGATCCCTACCATTGCTCAATTCAAACCCCCACCTCCCTCGACCAACCATCACTTCCCCTCTTATGTTAATGACCTTATCATACCCAACTCCTACTTGTGGAACACCCCCCTCCTAAACCAACTCTTTCATCAGAACACTGTCAAACATATTCAAAACATTCCTATTAGAGGAAACAATGCCCCTGGCAGGCTGAAATGGATGGGTACTAACATGGAACCTTTTCTGTCAAATCTATGTATACGGTTCTTGCCACTGAAAATTTACCTCCCCCTCATGACCCCAAAATTAATCTCAAAGTCTGGAAAATTAATGCTTCTCCTAGAGCAATCCACCATGCTTGGAAATGTCTTAACAATGTTGTTGCTACTAGAGAAAGAATAGGACGATTTGTGCAAATTCCTAGTCAAACCTGTCCCTTGTGTAATGCCCCCTTGGAAACCTTGAGACATATGCTTCTTCAATGCCCCTATACCATCTCTGTCTGGTCTCTAACCTCTTTCAAAATTATGCTCACTCAATTCCAAAACCTGAGTACCCATAACTGGACTAGCCTGTGGATTAACCCTCCTAAAAATTGGTTTATTGACAGAGAAAAATGGCAAACCTTGTGTGTGTTTTCTGTTTGGGAAGTGTGGAAATGTAGATGTAAAAAAGTTTTTCAAAATGTGTATACTAATCCAGCACAGATAGCTCAGTTCATTTACTACAGTGTTAGGCGCCACCATGACAGGCTTCTAAAACTCAGGCCTGGAGCTCCTATTGTCTACAGACCTTCAATCTGGATCACCCCACCAATTGGATACACTAAGATCAATGTGAAACCGTCAAGAAGTGGTTTGACATCAATTTTGTGACAAAGTGTCCTTGGTTATTTCGCCTTGAGTTCATTGTTAAGAAAACCTAGTTGTACGCGCGTCGTCCCGTGTCCTTGTCTTCGCGTCGTGTGTCAAGTATCGTGGTTTTTGGTTCAGGACGTACGTACCTTGTTAGGACGTTCGTACGTCCAAGTAGTCAGCAGAACGTTTATCTTGGTAAACGTACGTACCATGTAAGGACGTATGTTCATATGGAGAGTCAGCAGGGAAGTTTGCTTTCTGGACGTACGTACCTTTACAGGACGTTCGTACGTCCAAGTAGACAGCAGGCTTATTTTCGTGTGGAGACGTACGAACGTCATATCGACGTACGTACGTCCAAAGTCGGTTTGCACTAATTCGTCCCACTTTCCTTGGTTTTCAACCCTAAGTATAAATAGGGTTTCTCTTCCAAAGAACAAGTCAGTTCTTTGGCCGTCCATTCTTCTTCTAGTTCATGAGTTTTGGTTTAGGTTTTGGTGTTGAAAGTGTTTGTGGCTATTGAACTCAATTCCCTTCCTTCCCCCTTCTCTCAATTCATATCTTTGTGATCTTCCTAGTTTCATTGTGATTTCGGCTTCGAGTCTTCTTGTGTGTTCATCAAGAAGTCGAGTGTCTTGTGCGTACATCAAGGTGCTCTGGTGAAGTCAAGGTGTTAGAGATAACCAGGAGTATCAACTCGCAGTGAGTGCAGGTAGTTGGTAGGTTTGTACATCTCTTTTCATCTAGTGGATTATTTGTTGTCGCGAGGACAACCGTGGACGTTTCCCTTTTCGGGTTTTACCACGTTAAAAACTTCTGTGTGTTATTTACTTTCTGCGTATTGTTTGATTGTTTGTTTGAATATTCAATTGTTATATTAGCACTATTTGTAGTTTCTCAATTGGTATCAGTCGCTGGGGGCTGGTTAAGGAGCGTAAAGGCTCACGCTAATGATCAATAGTGCTTATGGAACCTCATAAGTTTGCTACTTCAAGTCTTCCTCCACAATTCAGTGGAAAAGACTTTGGTCATTGGAAAGTACGGATGCGAGCTTATCTCCAAGCATTAGGAGAAGAAGTCTGGCTTTCTGATGTTACAGGGTGGAAAGAACCTCTGACTACTACAGGTACTGATGATACTGCTGTTACATCACTGACGCCACATGAAAAGTGGACGCCTGAACAGAAGTTGTTGGCAAATTATAACAACAAGGCACTCAATGCTATCTTCATGGCATTAAATGCCAGTGAGTTTCGTCGTGTGCAAGGATGTGAAGAGGCCAAAGATGCATGGAACAGGCTTATCTGTACACATGAAGGTGACGAAACTGTCAAAGAAAGCAAGCTGGAATTATTAACATCTCAGTTTGAAAATCTACGGATGGATAATTCTGAGACTTTTGATGATTTCTTTATTCGTCTCCAAGACATCATAAACTGCAGTGCGGCTATTGGTCATGCATATACTGACACACAAGTGGTACGTAAGATATTGTGTGCTTTGCCTCCTCGGTTTCGTTCTCGTAAGGATGCCATTACTGAGAGTAATGTGATCAAGAACATGTCCATTGAGACACTTGCGGGGAAACTAAGGACATGTGAGATGGAACAGGCCTTGGAAGAACCTTTGAAGAACAAGTCTGTGGCATTCAAAGCTACATCGTCTAAAGAAACTTCCACAGGACCTTCTGATGATGAAGAACAGGATATGGATGATAACTATGCTTTTCTGTCACGTAGCTTTCAGAAGATTCTGAAATATCAACAGAATCGAGATCCTCGGAAGCGATTTCCTGATCCCTCAAATGCTCCTAGGAGTCGTGGTTTTGAGCGATTCTCTGTGGATGGGAGAAGAGCTCGAGTTGATCGTAAAGATGTCCAATGTTACAAGTGTCGTGAATATGGACACTTTGCAAATGAATGTGACAAGAAAGTGGATCGCAAACCTGGTGATAATTCCAAAGCGAACCTCACAGTGACATGGGATGATTCAGATGAAGATGATGATGGTAATCCCTCAAATGTTGTATCCAACTATGTGGTCTTCAGTGCATCCCTGGATGAGCATCCAGGAGGTATTGTATCCTCTACCGATGATATTAATGTTTCTGATTCTGGTGTTCATGCTACTACTACTGAATTAAGTTTTCCATGCAACAAGTAAAGTTGCTTGAAAAAACTAACACTGTCTTACAGGAACAGGTAGATAGTCTTGGGCAGGATATTTGTAATCTTGCAGGTGACTCCAACATGTGGAAAGAAAAATTTGTGAAGGAAAAGGAGGATTTCCAAGTGCGTATTGCCACTCTGGAAAAACTGAATAAGGAACTGGAAACACGGTATCGATCTCTTGTATTGGAACATGAGAAAGTAAAAGCTGAGTTGTTTGCTGCTAACAAACAATTGGTTGGGTTTGGTAAAGCTAGTGATAATCTAAACTCTCTGCTGGGAATTGGTAAATCCCATTCAGATAAATCTGGCTTAGGTTATGACACATCTGTTCCTATTTCTACTGCTCGCACCTCCTGTACTACTTTTGTCAGACCAACAGGTGTTGTTTCTCCTGCTCCTGTGCAGGTGTCTGGTGTGGTTTCCCCACCCAAGATCACTCGTGTAAAGCATGGCCGGAAAAAGAATGTTAGACACAAAGGCTTTAAATGTCTAACCTGTGGTCATATGGGTCACACTTCTGCTTTTTGTTGGAATAATTTATATCCTGCTCATCATCCTTCTTTTGCAGGTAATTCTTATTGGAACAAGTCTTCCACTTTCTCCATGCAGGCTCCATACATGTGGAATGGCTATGCTCCGTGGGGTTTGCCCAGAACTTCTTCTTATGGAAATCGTCCTCAAGCAACACCCATACCTACTCCACCACCACATTTCTGGGATAGGAGTATGGATGCATCCCGGAAAATGGTATCTCACATGGCTCGTTTGGTTGAACCAATGCCCTCATCATGGTATCTTGACAGCGGTTGTTCGCGTCATATGACAGGTGATAAGACTCTAATTGATAACCTGACTCTTGGTTATGGAGGTAAGGTTAGGTTTGGTAATGGTAAAATGCTTCCGGTTGAAGGTAAAGGTAACGTTTCTGAGGTTGGATCGCTCAATAGTCATGAGCTTCTTTTTGTTAAGGGTCTTAAGTCCAATCTATTGAGTATTAGTCAGTTATGTGATGCTAAGTTTAAGGTTGTGTTTGAGGATAATAGGTGTGATGTCTTTGATTCCAATCATATCTTGGTGTTAACTGGTAGTCGCTCATCTGATAACTGTTTCATTGTCACTACACCTCTTCCGCATTCATATACCTAATGTGTTCATTGGAACTGTCTGTGTTTAGGATGTTTAGGTTTGGTTATTTATTATTGTTGTTGGTATTGAGGACATACTACTTTCTCTATTGTGTGGATTCCATTTTACAACTGTTTCTAGTTTGGCGTTCTCAACTGTTTTCTGAGTCATGCATAGTTGTAGGGCTACATCATACTCTCTTCGTCTTGGTAGTTTCTTACATGATGCATTTACATTTAGTTGGATTGTCGTTTTGCATACATGTATATCTCCAGTCTTCTATGGTTTCCTTCCATGATCATCGTCTTCTTTTATATTTATTTACCTCTTGTAAGTGGTCAATGACTCACAAAATCCCCAGCCATTTGAATGTCTTGAGAGCATACTCATTTGGCTAAGAACTCGTTGGGGCTGTGAGGGTCATGCTCTGACGGATCCACTCAGGAGATGTTAGTTCTTGTGTTGCACGTTATCATGGTATTGCACTTCTTGAGTGTGTTTTGCCGAAAAGATGTAGGCTACACCCTACCCTCGTGTTCTGGTAAAAGATGGAGATACTTTATACTCCCACACGGGAATGGCATTGTTTTTTTAAAAAAAAAAAAAAAGATGATAAGTGACTGTCACACTTGTCTAGTTGGAAGACAAGAAGAAAAACAATTTTTCTGTGTTTCCTTGGTTTTGTTGTGATCGGGTTCACCTTCTCATTGGTCTAGTTGCAAAAGACTTTCAATTTATTAAATGATCATGTTTTTAGTTTGTTTCCGGAGGTTGGTATTGGTCTATCAGTTCTTCTACATGCTTGCATCATTCTAGTAAGTACCATGCCATGGTGTATGATGTCGTTCTTCGATTTTGCATTTTCTTGTGGTTGAGGGTTGTTTATACTGTTTTCGGCTGTAATTGGAATCCTTATGATAAGTAGAAGTGTTTTCTTGTGATGTCTCTCAATATTTGTTCTTGGTAGTTCTTTGGTTTATTATCTAGCTGTTAGGGTGGTTCTTCGTTTTTTTCTATATATATATAATAAAAATAAAAAATAAAAAAAAAAAATGGGGGAGTTCGTACGAACGCTTTCATGACGTTCGTACGTTTAGGTGGGCAGATCGTTTAGAAACATACGAACGTTCCTCGGACGTACGAACGTGTTCTAAGTCAGATGTTTGGTTTTTGGGTCCCGACGTTCGAACGTTTTTAGAACGTACGAATGTTCGTCATACAGTCAGGCCCATTTGTGTTTAAATTCAAATTTTGTTTTGAACCAAAGGCCAACTGTTACATCAATCGTGCTCCCTTCTTCTCTCTTGCACGAACATTAGGAAGTATCCACTTTCCTTCAACGTTTTGTTTAGTCTCTTTTATCTTTCTAGCATTTTTCTTCAACGTTTAGTCTCACCTCCAGCAGTTTTTCTACTTGTTGTATACTCTGTTCTTTATCAAGTAAGTGAATTTGACTCCTTCCTACATTCTTCGTCTTCTTCTTCTCCTTCCTCTCTTGGTATTGCATGGTCATTCTCTTGGTATTGTTGGATTGCATGGTTAGCTTCAAATTTTCTTTGAAATGTTTGTTTTGTTTTATATTTGTTGTGTTGGTTAGTATTTCAATTCATTTCCTTGAAATTGGTGGATGAATTGGCTCTCTCTACTTCTTGTTATTTCTTCTCTATTGTTGGGTCTGTTTTGCCATGTGTTTGGGTGCTTACCATTACTACATTGTTGTCGATATCATGTGTCTTGTTTCTGCACATCAAGTGTTTGATTAAATGCCTCAATGACCTTGCTATTGTATTTTTTTGTCGATTCTCTTACTGTGTTTATTTGTTTACTGTTGTGCTTGTGTAGACAATGGCTTCAAAGCGCGCACGCACCACTCCCACCACCACGGCATCCGTGTCTAAGGGTGCATCATCTTCTCGCGCTCCACGGGGTAGAAGTTCCACTCCGGGCTTGTCGTCTCATCTACCATCCCTTGGTGCTCATCCTCGAGCCAAGGCCATTGTTCCCGAGCGGTTCTTCGACTTGGGAGATATTGCTGCCACCCGTCTCGGGACTTCTCAACTAGGCAACATAGCTTCGTTCTTTGAGGCTAGAAATTGGTTAAGGGTGGCTCAACCAATCACAAAATACTCGGTTGAGCATACGATTGCCTTCTATGAGACGAAGACGCCCTCACAGAATCGTTCGAGTTTCTCAGTTTTCATTGACGGTCGGAGATACACTATCTCTCCGAAGGTAATACGTGAGGTGTTGGGGATTGACGATGATCTTCTCTCCGAAGGTGCTGTTCCTGTACGGTGGCCCATTCCGGATGCGATTCAGATTGACTTTGTCGATCAGGTTCAGAGGATGTTCATTGATGGTGTCACGGAAAGGTATCATGCCAAGCACTACAGCACCATCCTCTTGCACATGGTTGCCCACTCCAACATCTACCCCTCCAAGGGCAACAAGATCATCATGACCGACGACATGGTCAAATTAGTGGTTTGTATGTCGGTGCACCATCTTCATCTTTCTGAGGTCATCTACACACGAATGCTTCAGATCGATGCAGCTAAGGGTACTCTTCCTTTCCCTAGCTTTATAATGACTATACTCAAGCACTTGGGTTTTCAGGGACAGTATATGGAGGTGGGCCCTCCAAGGTTCGTTGGCCATGACTGGGTCAACGCCATCAAGAAGGGCTGTCAGTCTAAGAAGTCGGCCTTTGAGTCCGTGGGTGCGCGTCTGACGCATCACTTAATTTGGGGAGGCAGGGCTCTTGTTCGCCATGATGATTTTGATCGGGCTTTGACCTCTGGACGCCCCATCTCAGCCTCAGCTAGGGGCAATCGGGCAGTTGCAGCAATTGATGCTCGGGTTTCCTCTCTCCGACGTCGTCAGGATCATATGGATGCTCGGTTAGATCGTTTTGGGGTCATTCTCTCTCGTCATGATGCCATGATCAGTGATATTCATTCGATGAACGTCGCCCAGATGCGTCATCTTCAGCTGGACTTCACTCCCATCGACTTGCCTCCGTTTCCGGAAGAGGTACCTCCAGTTCCAGGTGACAGTGATGGTAATGACTCTGATAGAGAGAGTGAGGACGCGGGTGATGGTGAACACAGTGATGGTGACTCGGAGTCCGAGTAGTTCTTATTCTGGTTTACTCTCCACATTTTTGTACTTCACATTGCTCTTCTATCGGTTTGTTTCTATATTTCGATATTGAGCATGTTATTGGATATTGCTATTTTATTATTAGTTCTAGTTCTTTTCTGTTTTGCAGTAAATTTCTACTAATTAGGTAATGGACCTCCCTAATCGGGCCCATGTTAGATTTCTTCTTGTTTTTCCTATATATAGGGGAGTCTTTTCTTCTTTTACTCCTATTGTGTCTTCTTACCTTCTTCTAGTTCTCTCTTTGTTCCTCAGAATTATTCAATGGCAGAATATGAACTTCATGGGGTTTTTGTTCCGGCTGTTGGTTATGTGTCGTTTATGGTGATGGAGTACAAAAACAATGCTAAGGTCTGTCGTTTATGTCGCGTTCCCCATGGGTATGACTATATTCATCGACCTTTTCTTAATCCTTGCTTGGTTCATGTAAATCATTGGGAGAGACTACCGGGACATCTTCAAAATCATATCTTGGAGTTGGTTGGATACCCGAAAGTTCCAGGACTTGCTGCTCCTCTTACCGACTGTGGCTTGGACAGCAGAATCGAGGAGTTGTTTTGTACGAGTGAATGGCTGGAGGATTATGATGATCATGTGATAGCTCGGTGGAATCGATCTTCGGCTCGTGCGGAAGCTTATTTCTCCAAGCTTCCTCTAGGTCATTGGGAGCGCGTTTTTCGAATTCGTTAACTTCATCTTTCTCTTATGCATTTATTGTTTCTTATGACTATGGCTTTATGTGTTTGGTTATTAGTTGTTCTCTTGAACTTTAAGAGATGGGCTAGTTTTTATCTTTTTATCTGGGTTGTCTTGCTTGTTTGGTATTGATTTCTTTTCTTGGTATTTTTTATTATTATTGTTTATTTCCTATTTGTCGTTTCTTTTGTTGTTTTGTTCACTTATTGTGACAAAAAGGGGGAGATTTATGACTCTAATTACTAACAATCGTCTTCTTGTTGTTAGGTTATTTTTGGGTCGTGTTTCAGGTATGCTACACGTATGGGGGAGTGAACGTGTTGATGATTTTAGGCGTTATATAGTTATGGGGGAGCTCGAGTGTCAAAAATATTTTGGAGCTCATGAAGTATGGGGGAGTTGCTTGAAGAAACTTCTGTTGATTCCTTGATCTGTTGATTTCTTGATTGTTTCGGAAATTCTTAAGTGCTTCCGTTCGGTCTCTGATGGTTAAAGCGTTTTGCTCAAGCTGGATAACAAGAGTTGGTGACCTTGTGTGTGTTCTACCTTAAGTGATTCTGTAGGCATGTTTTATAAATGCTATGGTTTGGGTTTGTAAGCACGTTTTATAAGTGCTATTAGAGTCATAGGTTTTTGTCACAAAATCAATGTCAAAGGGGGAGATTGAAACCAGCAAGAAGTGGTTTGACATCAATTTTGTGACAAAGTGTCCTTGGTTATTTCGCCTTGAGTTCATTGTTAAGAAAACCTAGTTGTACGTGCGTCGTCCCGTGTCCTTGTCTTCGCGTCGTGTGTCAAGTATCGTGGTTTTTGGTTCAGGACGTACGTACCTTGTTAGGACGTTCGTACGTCCAAGTAGTCAGCAGAACGTTTATCTTGGTAAACGTACGTACCATGTAAGGACGTATGTTCGTATGGAGAGTCAGCAGGGAAGTTTGCTTTCTGGACGTACGTACCTTTACAGGACGTTCGTACGTCCAAGTAGACAGCAGGCTTATTTTCGTGTGGAGACGTACGAACGTCATATCGACGTACGTACGTCCAAAGTCGGTTTGCACTAATTCGTCCCACTTTCCTTGGTTTCCAACCCTAAGTATAAATAGGGTTTCTCTTCCAAAGAACAAGTCAGTTCTTTGGCCGTCCATTCTTCTTCTAGTTCATGAGTTTTGGTTTAGGTTTTGGTGTTGAAAGTGTTTGTGGCTATTGAACTCAATTCCCTTCCTTCCCCCTTCTCTCAATTCATATCTTTGTGATCTTCCTAGTTTCATTGTGATTTCGGCTTCGAGTCTTCTTGTGTGTTCATCAAGAAGTCGAGTGTCTTGTGCGTACATCAAGGTGCTCTGGTGAAGTCAAGGTGTTAGAGATAACCAGGAGTATCAACTCGCAGTGAGTGCAGGTAGTTGGTAGGTTTGTACATCTCTTTTCATCTAGTGGATTATTTGTTGTCGCGAGGACAACCGTGGACGTTTCCCTTTTCGGGTTTTACCACGTTAAAAACTTCTGTGTGTTATTTACTTTCTGCGTATTGTTTGATTGTTTGTTTGAATATTCAATTGTTATATTAGCACTATTTGTAGTTTCTCACAATGTTGACATAGCATTCCTAAATGCTACCCTCCTATTGGAATTGGCTATCTAATTCGCAACAACTATGGAAAATTCTTATATGCAGGGACAAAATCAGGCCATGCAGGGAGCTCTGAGGAAGCTGAATGCTGGGGAATACTTGCAGCAGTCAGGACAGCCATCCAGCAGCGTCTGAAACATGTGGTCATTGAATCCGATAAAAAGTCTGCTATGGACTTCATTCAAGGGAAGACTGCTAACGTTTCTTGGCCAGCAGCTAATATACTGGGCCATGTTCATACTCTATCTACCTACTTTATTTCTGTTATTTTTATGTTTTGTAATAGGTCTGGAAACGGTTCAGCTCATATCTTGGCCTCTCATGCCGATAAAAGCTCACCAGTTTCCAGCTCGTTTTCTTTCCCTCCTCTTTGGTTGTATCATCAGCTGAACCTGGATTTGCTTTTCTGTAATATGGCGAACACTTAGCCTCTTTATTAATATATCATGACTATTAAAAAAAAAGTCCAAAAAAGGTGTCAGCAAATTCTGATATTGACAAATTTTTATAATTGATTGAACAAACAAACCAACGAAGAATTTTTGTATGTCAAGGTTTCAAGGATGTCAGTATGTTAGAAATGATCGACAATTTTGTCTGTATGTATTAATGGCTTATTAGTGCTAAGATCCAAAAATTAACTAACTTTTCAAGAAATCTAATGCTTCATTTAAAAGATGGATAGCCTCAAACTATTATTATGATATTGTCTCACACAGTACTATTATCTTCCCACACCTTGCCTCGCTTGATGAAGGTTCTACAGCGTATAAACAAAAAAAAAAGTTTGTATGCATGAAGAGAAATCAACAAGTTTCTCTGAAGAGGTTGTTTCTTTCGGAGAGAACAACTAGCCAAAAGCCAAAAACAGAGAAGGCTAAAAATAACAAGTTCGTACAGTTAGTAGATTCTCTCCTATATAATTTTTCGCTCCCTAGCTGGTCACAAAAATTATAAACTGTCCATTTTCGCACCTCAAAGGACTTGTCCGAAGTAATGCAATCGAGTCTGCTTTAAAATGGTGTGTTAAATAAGGATAATTCCAGATGGCAACATATATATATAGAGAGAGAGAGAGAGAATCTGAGCGCAAAAAGAAGCTAATTGACATTAAAGCTATATAGGAGTATAACATTATGCCCTGTCTCCTGTGACATTGTAAAGAATGTCTCCCGTTCATTTAGCAGATCAAATTGTATAATTGAATACATGAAATTCATGTCAAAGAAATGAAAAACCATAGCCCATGGTTTATTTGGAATATGACGGATTACACATAAAACATGTCTAAATTGATAACTTCTTTATACTTGAACTTTAACTATTATAATCCAAACGGCTCTCTGACAATTACAGAATAATCTGACACTAAGCAAATGATTTAAAGAGGTAATTTATTTATACTTTTAGGTGGCACACCTCTTTAATTAATGTATCAAAGTTCTTATAAGATGACCCTCCTTTCATTGTAGCTTCTTCAGCTTTTGCCTTCCAGTACAAGGCTTTCTGCCTCGTGTCCTTCCCTTTGTCTCCTTCCATCATTTCTTTAACAAGTTCTTGAATGTCTTCTCGTTTTACATCTTTATCAATCTCCATGCCTATGTCCCAGATAGTACATGCGTACCGACAATTTGTTTGTTGCTCTGCGAAAAATGGCCAAACAGATCACTGGTACGCCAGCACATATGCTTTCAGTAGTTGAATTCCATCCAGCATGTGTTAGAAATCCCCCGACCGAAGGGTGTGAAAGAACTTTGTCTTGCGGACACCAGCTTGCTAGCACTCCTCGATCTTTAGTGATTTCAAGGAACTCCTCAGGTATAGTCACTGAATCACCCATTACAACATCTGGTCTAATAATCCACACAAATGGGTGATTGCTATTTGCAAGTCCCCAAGCAAATTCAATTAAGTTCTGTTCAGTCATAACTGTTATACTACCAAAGTTTATATAAACAACTGAGTTTGGACTTCTTTCATCCAACCAGTTAAGCAACTTGAGTCTTCTTTCCATAGGCTTGAGCTCATTGATTTCAGCTCATTTTCAGGGTGTTGTTTGCTTAGCAATGGTAATGGGCCAATGGTATATATGCGAGGAAACTTAGCCACAATTGCATCCAAAACCTCCTGTTCGAGCTCATCAAAGGTGTTGAAGATTATTGCCGAAGCCTTAAGGCAATTCTGTGCTTGCTCCCCCAAGAAGTTTAGCATGATATCATTACGGTCAGTTGTTCTAATAAAGCTTGGCAGGTCCTTGAGTCGGATATTTCTCATTCCAGGTATCCAGTCTATCGGGGTGTCAAGGTAGCCATTGCTAAAACAACTCTCATCTGCAAAATATGTGTAAAACAGAATAAATCGTTTTTAAGTATGGAAAAAACAACATTACCTTGTACGAAGAACCTAGCTTTACATGTTGGAAGGTCTACGCAACTGTTCGCTGATATAAGAGTTTTTTGAGGTCCCAAACAATCAAGTAAATCTACATTTTGACTCGAGGGAAATCTACTGACATCTCTGAAAATAGTGTTCATTGAAGTAGCTAGAACAGTAAAATTTCTATCAATAAAGAGTAAACTGGCTGAAATCATACCTTTCAGTGGTATAAGACCTCTTTTGATGAGCTCCCTGTAATGGATATATCCCATGAATCCACATGCTGATGCAGTCCAGAATTGAACCTCTGGAATGCCTAGTATTTCCCCAGCTTGTACAGCAAAGCTCATGATGCCATCAGAAATTATGAGACTAAGTTTTGGTATATCTGGAGTAGAATTGAGCTTCACGATAAGATCAATGAGAGGATTCAAGCAGTTTTTACTGACTGAATCACATAGTGCAGGGATATCTTGGGTAGCATCTTTGTCAGATGGTGGCAATCCATCGGGTATGGTTTCAAATCGAAAATCATCAAGACCCTTTAAGGAGTTCACACCTTTAGAACGTAATAAGCGCCTATGGTTGAATTCGGTGTTAACGAAGGTGATATGAAAACCTCTAGAGTGAAAAAGCTTGGCCAGTTGCATCATAGGAGTCACATGGCCTTGTGCAGGGTATGGAATGAATATCGCATGAGGCTTTGTGACTTTGATAGACTCCATTCTTCTATTACATGCAATGATTCAAGGAATCAAATATTCAAAGGTATTCTTGCTGAACTCCTCAAGCACAATTTCTTTAAATGATGTGAAAGAATATCTACCAGAAAACAAATCGAGGAAGGCTTATATTAATCAGAACTTCTTAATTATTGATAATCCACACCCTACTTCCAAACAATTATGAAACTTCAATAATCTCGACTTATCAAAAATTTGTCCTAATTATATTAAGTATATGAAAAACAATTGGCAAGTATATTCTGTGATCGTAAATAAAAATTCAGTATTAATGATAGAGATTTTTGGACATACCCCCCATTTGAAAGTCGAAATTTGAGATACCCCCATTTGAAAAAAAAATTGAGATACCCCCAATTCAAGATGTGGTGTTATCTTAGCCGTCCATCATAATCCATCATAAAACTCACCTACGGCTGTAAAGCTCTTCTGTCTTGAATTGGGGTATCTCAAATTTTTTTTCAAATGGAGGTATCTCAAATTTCGACTTTCAAATGGGGGCCTGGGGGGTATGTTCAAAAATCTCTTAATGATATGGTAGATTGTCAAGAAATCTATTAATGATATGAAGGACTTATCGCGCACCGTGTAAGATTGGTGATGTCGACTATGTCAATACACTATCCCATGGTCAAGCATGCATGCAATTGCATTTCTAGAGTAAGAATACGAGTCTAGGTTTTCCTCCAATAATGTAGAATTCCTGAAAATGATCTTCATGAAAATTCGGACATATGTATGGATGATAGTAATGAAACTATATGGATAGATTTTCCTGCAATAATGAAGAATTCCTGAAAATGATCTTTATGGAAATTCTGACAAATGTATGGATGATAGTAATGAAATCTTATGGAAATTCCGTCAAAATGTATCTAACCCTTGAAACAAGCATTCTCAGCCACATATTGGTATGCTGCCCATTTTTTGTTGACCTTTTGGTCACTTGATAACTTGCTAATATGGTTTGAGTGAGTAATTTATGGTCATGCTACTACTTTACAGATCACCTAAATAAAATATAGATTTAATCCACGTCGATGCATAGTGTTGGGTGTGTATGGGTTGCACTTCTAATGGAAACATGGGTCTGGTTTTTTTTGTTGGACTGAAAAATAATTCACTCCATCACTACTAACTTTGGGCATGTTACCCCTTTCTGTGGATCTCACAAACCCATTAATACAAAACTTGACTACACTTCATAAGAACAATTCATATCTTTCAACTTATCAAGAAGAAAAAGAAATTGATCAAAGATCAAAAACAAGAACAATCCCAAAACTTCCAATTTCATCAAGACAAGAACATGGCTATAACGGTTTTTCTTGTTTCAACTTCCTTAATTACAACCCATTACCTAACCTAAATCTTCTAACTTCATCAAAAATAACTAACTTTTCATCATTGATTTAAAACCCTACATAAATCCAAAATCCAAAAGTAAATCAACCCCACATTGAAGTTTAATCGAACAATCAAACATTATTCAAACCATTTGAAATCCTTGAATCAACAACTTCTCCATTATTCATCCTTTCATAGCATTTTTGTCGTCCGTGAACAATCAATGGTTCTTGTATCACCATGGGTAAACTTAGACGCAAGCATAATCTAAGGTATGATGGAGAAGAGGGGAGGAGTGTGAGGAGAATTAATGTACCCCATGATTGAATGTTAGACTTAGGTTGGGTTTGGCAAAATAACAAAATTGATATTTTTCTCTTTTAAGTTCTTGATGTTCAATCTATATGTAAGTACCTTGTTCGGTCAACCCACGTATCGTGGAAATTGCATAAGGGTAACAAGCTTGAAATGCTTCTGAGATCACTGGATCAACGAACAAGACAAAATTCACACACACGGGAGAGCCACGTGGCTAGCTGTTTTCCACTGTTTGACTGACAGTCAAACAATACAGAAAACACTAGGTCCTGAGACCTCCAACATGTCAAACATCTTCTACCGTTGATTATAGATACAATCCAACGACATAGTGAAGACCGACTAATAGCCTTTAAATAGGGAGCTCATTTCTAATCATTTGGTACGTTTTCTCTATCCCATCAATCACTTCAGCTCTCCACATCCTCTGCGCTGACTTGATCGTTGGAGTACCAATATCGGCTGTCTTCTTGTTTTGCAGGTTATTCGGCAGAGCTTAGGCAAGCATCTCCACGGAAATACAAGGTTCGAACAAAAGAGGACTACATAATCGGCGCTAAAATGATCCTTGAACCATCTACCGACATCTAACCAACACAATGGCTGGAAGAATGGCTCAAGGCACTTTGACCCGTGCTCAGAAGTTACAAAAAATGCAGCGACAGATACAACAGCTCGAAGAGCGTAACGGTCAGCTCCAAACCGCTAACGACCAATTCCAACAACAAGAGATCATCAGGGGACAGGAAAATGCACAGCTCCTTGACATCACGAGAACATAGGCACTATAGCAAGCTCTAGAAAATGCCAAAGAAAGAGAGGTAATTCGGCTCCAACAAATCGATCGCATGGTCGGATCTGTACCAATTGACATAACCTCAAAAGATAAACAACACTCCAACAGAGTCCATGAAGAAAGAAACCACGTCCCACCCCCACCACCGCTGGAACCCCATGACAATCCTCAGCGTTACCAGGTACCAGTATAGTCCAAACAATCAGTCACAAGAGACGAACCTCCACCGCGAGCTCGACAACAACAACAACAACAACAACACGTGAACCCCGAGAAACTTGATAACGCCGCAATGTTTGCAATGATAAAGCAGGTGCAAGACAAACTCAATGCAAAGGAAAAGACAACAACCACCAATGACCTCCAAAAATTGGAGAAGCGACCACTGCATGCGCAATGGTATGAGTTTAGCTTCCCAAGCAAGTTTGTGACACCAAGGTTCGACGTTTACGACGACAAACGGATATTGTGGATCATCTTCGTCGTTCCAAAAACCAACTTGCAGTTTGGGAAGGCGGACAATATGATGGGATGCGGTGTCGTCTATTCCCAAGTTGCCTCGGTGCAAATGCCATGGATTGGTTCCAATCTCTGAAGGCTCAAAGTATTCGTGACTTTCATCAGCTTGAGAAAGCTATTTCGATTCTGCTAGTCCTCAGTACCGACAACAAAGACGAGAAGTCGCTGACATTTCAACCATTTTTTATCTTCGACAAGGAGACAATGAATCTTTGAAGTCGTTTACTACACGATTCAGAACATAAGTCTTACGTATTGGTGTCGTCAACGAAAAAACAGCAATCGTCTCCTTCAAAAAAGGTCTACGTCCTGACGCCGCCGGTTACAACGACATTATCTCCAAGCAGTTAGAAACTCTGACGGATCATTATGCATGAAATTGAATACATTGATGAAGTTGTAAATCTGTCTAGGATGGTGAAGTGATCCGCATATCCATATTCATATTCACAAACGCTAAATTTACTTGCTTTGTTAATTTAATTTAGTTATATTAATATTCTATTCAAAAATCATATCCAAAAACCTAATTACAAAACAACATTCATATATCATTCCCTTATTTATAAACGACATCATAAGTAGTTAACATTTGTTATTCAAGTTACCCAATTCTTTGGCGTGGATTGACACCCGTAGCTTACTTCTATACTGGTTTAGTTTTAGAACATAAAATGGAACATTATTTGATTTCGGTTCATTACTTAATTACCTTTTGGGGCGATATCACAACTCTCATGCTTTGATCCTACCACATTTTCCTTACAACATTTATTTTTCTACCCTTCTATTATTTCCTAAAGGCATTCATTCTAATTACTATATCCTAACATATATCATTGTTTAGAGCAGCGGATTTCTTTCATTAAATGAAATGGTTTGTAGATCGTGTTGTACAAAAATTGTTTCATGAAACGCCAGACTCGCGTAATTTTCAATACTTTAATCCTTTTCAAAAGGATAGTTCAGGTGCAGCTTGCGTAATTAAATGATTCGATAAATCAGGTTCTCTATTTCATACTCCAAATTGGCTTTGTTATGATATGTAACACTTCTCACATATGAAAACGAGATATTACAAATGAATTTTGCCCCAAAAATGTTAAGGTCTTGCAAAAAACTTTCATAATGGGGGCGAGTATACAGTCAAGAGCAACTTGAGTATACTGCCAGGTTTTAGTGCATCACGGTACTTCACATGTTTCATGGCGGATTCTTGAAGTCTTGCCTATATAGTGTTCATGAATCTTCTACATTAAGGGCTACAGTCAGGGCCTTCTTAGAACAGTCATGGTTTCCATGAAGTAACAGTGACAAGTAAGCCTTTCACACTTCACGGAATCGTATACCATGAAGACTTTGCGAGATGCCTCACATTTACTCTAGGCAAAAAGCAAAGGTGGGATGCCCTTAGAGGAAGCCTAGAGAGATTGGGGGGCGAGTAGCTATGGAGGAGGGATTTGGCTTAGCAAACCTCCAACAAATCCCTGCAAGTCTACTCGTATCACACAGAGGTTGAAAGAAAAACACACGTGAGATGCCTCACCTTTAGGCTAGGCTAAAAGCAAAGGTGGAATGTCCATAGAGGAAGCTTAGATAGATTGGAAAGGGAGGGTAGCAATGGCGGAGGGGTTTGGCCTAGCAAGTCCCCGCAAGTCTACTCGTGCCTCATGGAGGTCAAAAGAAAGAAACACGTGAGATGTCTCTCAGGAGAAGAGCATTTATGCTAGTACAATGATGGGATTACACTGCGAGTTTTACGTGACGACGTCAACTGAGGTTGTGTAAAGTCTAATATTATTGTACACCGATCTTCACCAGCAAAAATGAGTTTATGATAAGTAATTAGAGTACTTAAAGTAATCTCCAGGGCTTGAAAGAAAGCAAAATAACATAGAAGTATGACCATTGCCACAACGACGAGATAGATAATGAGATCTCAATAAATGAAGTCTTCATGTGCTAGTACCATCTCTGAAAACTGTACTGAGACGAGAGTACCGTGATGAGTACGGTGTCGGTATAAGAATCGTACCATGTACCATGATAAGAAATGTACATGGTTGAACAAGTTCACGGTAGTGACAATACAGTCAACCGTGAGAACTTTTAATTTGTTTTTATTTTTTTTTTGGGTGGAAGACTTTCCACACGCGAAGATCTTTCTTGCTAATCGATTTGATGCATGATCTTTTCATCTCAGAATTCCATAGTAGCATGGGAAGCCTTTGTTATTTCAGTTGTCTTCATTATAGTGTAGACAACAGACTTGGGGGCGAGTGGGCCAGAAATGTTATTACTATCTCTTTAAGAGATTCACAATTATTCTTTCAGAAGTTGATATTTCAGAATCTTTGGATACACTGGAAAAAGAACTAGATGGCTTGATCCCAACTTGGGTACGTGTAAACCTCTTCTTTCCATTTTAAATTGAATTTAAAATTTTGCATTGATAAAATAATTGAGTGCAAGTCCCTAGGTCAAGGGTTTATTAATAATTAGTATATATTTGAAGGACTATAGTTTAATAAACCAAGAATTGAAGAAAAATAACCCACAAACAGTTTGTGCTCATGAAGTTCGGAAACACGATCAGATCAGATTTGGGATTCATTAATAATCGTTAGATTAATCGACTTTAATTAGATTGATGTCTATATATGCACCAGTTAGGCAGTTATTGATTAGAAACCTTGGCGATAAAAAAAAAAAAAAAAAAAAGATAAAAGAAAGAGAAAGAGAGAGAGAGAGAGTCGGCAGCTGTGAGTGGACTTAGTTTTAATTGAAATTCTATTTTTATGTGATGGTTGTATCTACAAATATTAAGTTATGATTTTTCTGTTTGATTGCTTGTATAATATGAGATGAAAATGGATAATTGGTAACCAGTCTAGGAGGGCACCACCAACATATTAGTGGTGCGAGTTCTCGGTTGACTTGTTGTTTTCAAACAACACAATATTGTTATGTTTTACCACTCTTTGATGATAAAAATATGGGAGATTTAGAGATACCCCGAAAAAGTTTTCACTCTTTGAGATACCCCCAGATTTGAAAATCATTAGAGATTCCCCCCATTTTCTTAATTGAAGCCGGTCAACCAAGCCATTTACCAGTTTTTTTTTTATATTGACAAAAATACCCTTCATCATAAAAATAACATGTCACCCATTATTAATTGAATTAATCTCCACCACCCAAAAGCTATATCTATCTTTGGCCATCCAAAATTGATGGTTTATTCCTTCCATCTTCCTTGTTTAGACAACCACCACCTCCATCCTTAACCACCACCATCTCCAATTACCTTAACTCCACCACTTCCACATCCCAACCGCCGCCACTATATAAACTCTTAACACTCCATTATCAACACCACCACTACCACCAACCCTATATACCTCTATCACCACCATCTCCAAAATCCCACCACCACCATCTTCACACAATCACACCCCACCACCATTAATTTTTAAATTATATCATTAACATCATCTCATATTCTTCATATTCCATCATCATTACCTTAATCCTTATACCCATTAATTTTTCTTTCAAACCCAAATCCAATCTTCACCATTTTCTTCATCACAATTTCAACATATTTTAATTGTTTTCAAAGACAAAGTTCACCAATTACACAAATGGTGGTGGTCTTAGTTGCTAATGATGGAGGTGAATGGGTGGTGGTGGTGGTGGTGGTGGGTTGTGTTAGGGATTGTGGGGTTTGGGTTAGAGATGGTGGATGTTTAATAATTATTAATTAATGAGATTAAATCTAGGTGGAGGGGTATGTTAGTCCTAAAGCTTTAAAAACTGGTTAGACCATGGCCAACGACTTGGTTGGCCGGCTTCAAATGAGAAAATAGGGGGTATCTCTAATGATTTTCAAATCTGGGGGTATCTCAAAGAGTGCAAACTTTTTTGGGAGGTATCTCTAAATCCCCCTAAAATTATTTTTGGTTTAATAAAATGTTTTTGGTTTCAAATTGTTTATGGAAGTTTAACCACGGTATAAATTTATTAACCCATAGTTATTTGATTGTAGTAAAAATATGGGTTTTACTGTTCGTTGTAGTACAAAACTGATTACTTTAACGCCAGAGTTTTATTGAAAATGATTTTATTAGTAGGTGGGTTTTAAATTACATTTTGATAATAATTGCAGAATTGTCGGATTCTTTACTGTGTTAGTACAAATTTTGGTGGTTATATACACTGTGATATATGGGTATTGATAAGGCTTGGCTGCAGGACTAAATGGTTATAAATTTTACAATATACATTTAATGGACTTTGTCGTGGATCGGTTTCAGAATTTTATTTTCTTTAGGACATATATATACATATGGATTTGTCGTGCTACAAAATTTCGACTATTTGACTACGTGTTATGAAAGCAATAATATTGGAATTGGGAATTCATTTATTAAATGACTTGGAATGGCCAATACCATGAATGGTGATTAATTTGGACAATTGAAGAGAAATATATGGGAATGGACTTGGAATATGAAGTTGATATGTTTAGTTGTTTTGTAGTGTTGCTTGTTTAGTTGTTGTAGTCGCCCAAGCATTAGTACATTTGTCGCATCTATGGAATAAGGATTAAGGAAATTAGATATCACCCTAGACGGCTTAGCCTGCGGAATTGACCCTACAGACTTTCATAGCGTTCGGGGTTGGTCTTGGCGCGACATTAGAAAGCTCAAGGGAGCTATTATAGATCATGAGTTAGGCATACGTCGAGGCTAACCAAAGCTTGCAGGTGAACACCCACTTGGGTTTTGGTTTTCGCGTAGAGGTTTTTAACCATGGTCAAGGCACACTGGTGCAGTGTGGGTATGGCAAATGTGTGGAGTGCATCATGTGGAAGGTGTACTAGTGATTGGGCATATATATGTTGTGATTTTTATGATTGTTAAACCCGAGCATTGGCTAGAGGCCAGGACGTGGTTTTGTGATTTTGGATTCGTTGTTTGGTAGTGTGCTAAGACTTATTGTATTGTAGTGTTTGGTGTTAATTAATGATATTGGTAAATTCTATATACAGTAAAACCTTCTATAGGAATACTCTATATAGGAATAACCTCTACATAGTCATAAAAAATTTTGGTCCCAACTTGGGCCAGTTATAAATAGGAATAATATTCATATTGCCATAAGTTATAATTTTTTTAGGTCCCATCTAGAGGAAAATTGCCACTACATAGTTATAATTAAGTATATATTAACAAAAAATATATTACATATTGAGAAAAATATTAAAGAAAATATAAAATTTAAAACATTTAATATGTTTTTTTTATTTTCTAACACTTCCCATCACTATGGTTACGTTTGGTTCGAGGGAATTCAGATTCCCTGAAAGTAAGGCTAAAACCAGCTATTTTTTTATGGAAGATCAGAATTTAGATTCCGGTGAAGGCTAAAATAAAGGAATATGGTTTCCTTTTTTATAAAATGGAAACCAGTTTCTATCTTTGTCTTGACAAATATGTCAAGTGTTTTGATCTTCTCAAAATTCCTTCCATCTTAAACTCTATATCTCCGCCTTTTGATCGCTTTCTCTTTCTCTTACAGTTACTCTTCATTAATACCCCTACTTTTCCCAGAATCTGAATTCCTTGAACCAAACATAGCCTATATTTTGAAACTATACTATTATTAAAATTATACGATAATTTTCTTAAGTAAAATTCTATTAAGTTATAACCTCTTTATAGTAATAATTTATTTTGGTCCCAAGAGTATGACTATAGAGAGGTTTTACACTTTGATTATGAACAGGAGGTAACTATGATTATGTGGAAGAACTGCGATGTTTTATTTATTATGGAAATTAATAGTTATAATTGAACCTGTTATTCTGGTAGATTGCAAACTATGAAGAGTTGGAATGAGTCATTATTAATGGTTTGATACAAAGTATTAGATAACACGTAACGTGTATGTGATTTGGTTTATCTTTATTATATTTGTCTATTATGTATTAACTCTATTTTGCAGGTGGATAGGTCAACTAATTTATTTTGTCTAGGTGGATAGACCTATCGTTAAAAACAGTTGTTGCTAAGGTAATATATTTGTATTATCGATCAATTAACATCGTAAATAGATAAATTAGAATTAAATAATGGAATTAAGCATGTGATTATATAATGGATAAAAAGTTTAAATATAATGGAATTGATATGGTTTTTGGCGTATCCTTATTGTCTTAGCATGGAAGAATTGTTCTTTAAAGGTTAATTATGTTGTTAATCATATCTTGGAACTTTTATTTATTATGTTATTTTGTGGGAATAGATTCCCCTCTTTGTTTACTCATACCAGCTTTTATGCTGACCCATGTTGTTTTGTTTTGCACGTGGGTGTGTTCCATTTGGAATGCAGACAAGAGAGGTTAGAGCTATGGAGCTGTAACAGACCGCTTGTTGGGACCAGTATAAATCTTTAGATATTTCAATGATGTAGTGTATTTAAAAGTGGTATTCATGTATTTTGTTGGCCTAAGTTATGGATAGAATCAGGTGTATTTTTATCGTTTGGATATTTTTCTTCACTGTAATTTTTCTTCTTGGCATTTTTGGAGCTGGGATTTATTTTAGAAATTGTTGTGGCCCGGGTTTTATGTTTTTTTTTTATTCGGGTCGTGACAGTACGTAGGCAACTACTAGATAACACAACCAATATCTTATTCCAAAGAACTGTGGGCTTAGGCAGTCACGGGAAGATGAAGACACTACAAGAAAGTATGGATATTGGGACGGACCTACGATTCCATTAGCCACGGTCCGGGTCAGTAGCAAATTTAACCAAAACCGTGGGCTCAGGCAGTCACGGAAAGATGGTGAGATTGAACAAAAACCGTGAAGATATGAATTAAGGTCGAAGATATCCACTTTTCAACCGTGAGCCTCAACACACATGTAAACTTTGCCAAATCCAAAATTAAGAATGAAGAACAGGGAGATCAAGGTTGTTGATGCAAGAATGTGTCTTCACATATATGCTCAAACTTAGAAGCAGGAAACTGAATACCGACAAGAAAACTGAAGCAGTGAAAACCAGTAAGGAGACCCTCACGACAAATGATATTCATAAGAAGAGTTTCTCTAGACCGTTAGCACCATGAAGGAAAATAAAACCTTCATAGCTAACCATCTAGAGAAGGGGTGATGTAAGTTTCTAAACCCGTTATGACACATGTAAACTGCGAGCGTCGCGGATTACGAGACAAAAGTGATAATGATGAGTATTAGATAAGCACATGAGAAATATGTGAGGATAGTGGGAGTACACTACATGATAAGTTGATAAGGAATACAAGGCTAAGAGAAGGCCACATGAAACAAGAAAGTATAAAAGGGTAAGTTAAACCCAAAGAAAGGTATGAGTTCTAGCCTCCAGACTATCTCTTTTCTTCTTTTTCTTCTTTTTATTTTTCTGTGCAAGTAAAGAGCTGACTTATGCATCGGAGGGTTTTCCACTGGTCACGAGGCCGGTAGGCTTTTGCAAGTAAGAAGAAGATGAAAAGCTGAAGGAAGCTGATGGATCTTCCGAGTTCACGAATCTTGAGGGAGTACGAGAAACCATGTTTACTGGATTTTTTTTGTTTTGTTTGGATCATCCCTTTCGAGGAATTACTTACTTAAAAACTAACGTTATGAACTCCCTGTGTATCCAGTTTCTGTCACTCTGAGTCAAATGGATCTATTTTTTAAAATTTCCATCATGCTCAGCTAGATGGAGTGTTTGGTGGATTATAAAAACACAAATGAAAGCAATCAATATTACTATCTAAAGATACATCTAACTGCATGTGTGCCTGAACAAGGCAATTGGGGCCTATTCAATGAGTGCATCGCTGTGGGCAGTGTCAATTTTCAAAACTATATCCTTATCTGCTTCAAAGGTTGAGGTTGTCTTCTGCAGTCTTCACATAGGGCTACTATGCAAAACCAATGGAATTAATCGATTCTGAAGAAATCCGTTGTACCAAATTGGAATAGTGCTTGAAGACAACACATAGCAACAACAAAAACAAAAGGCTGACTAAAGATTGAAGCCTGAATTGCCCAGCGAACTTCAATCATAATCATTCCTTGGATGCTCATGGCATGCACACTCCCTTAAACTATAACTCTACGCCACGCGACTTTACTCGTATTCGCATTTTGGTAAGTCAACTTTTTTTCTTGTCAATTTGATCAGCGGACTTTTAATTCAGTACAATATCATCAGACGTCGAGTTTTCATCTCTAAAGATGACATGTCACTTCTTTTTTTTATTTATTGGCAAGCGGAGTTGAAGGAACCCACGACCTCTCCACTTTAAGAGGGGTGCTACCATTGAGCATAGGCTCATTCGCGACATGTTAGAAAAATCAGAAATGATGTTTGTTTTTGTGGGTAGTGGGCTTATAAGATTTTCTAGTAGAAAATAGCTTAAAAAGTGGGGGTTACATATGGGAAAATTGGCGATAACCCCCCATATTATGGTCACTCTTGGCAAGAACCCCCTCATTTGTCCATTTTTGGCGTTAACCCCCCAACCCCCCACTTCAGCAATTTATTTGCCCACTATACCTCTGTCACATATTATTTGACTAAAACCCCAAACTTAAGTAACAGAAGTTCACTAACAGTCGTTAATCTCTGTTAACGGAACATATATTTGTGAAACCCCCCCACCCTAGTTAAAAAATTAAAAACAAGAATAAAATCAACTCCCACCTACCTGATCAACGTGGACTGGTAGGTGAGAGTAAATTTTACGTTTTTGGTTTTCAGATTTTTACTTTTCGGGGGGTTTAGGCAAATAGGAGTTTTGTTAACAGAGTTAACATCTGTTAGTAAACTTATGTTAATGATAAATTAGGGGGTTTACTCAAATATGAGGGGTCAGGGATAAACTGGGCAACACAAGGTTTAATTTGAGGGGTTGGGGGGTTAACGCCAAAAATGAACAAATGGGAGGGTTCTTGCCAAGAGTGACCATAATGTGGGGGGGTTATCGCCAATTTCCCCGTTACATAACTATTGTGGTTGTAAACTTAATTCAGGTCCCTACCCACTGGTCACCTAAGCAGTAGTTCTTTCAATAATTCGTAGAAACTTAACCTGACATGTCACTTAACACTCCGACACTGCCACCCAGCCACCATCGACGCTGCTTCTCTTCTCCACCACTTAGATAAAAACAAAGATCCTCTAACAGACTTCAATATACAATCCTCAGAAGATAGAATAGAAGTTCAAGTTAAATTTCATTTTCCCAACTCTGCTTCAGACCAAAAGCTTGTTGGGAAACTGGTTCTATAAGGGAATCCGTTTCATATTTGGATTTCTAAGTCCATATTAAGGATTTAGAATTTGGTATTGGAATATGACTTCCAATTTGATTAAGTTTGGTATTCCTATTAGAAATTTGTTTTGTACACCCTAAAGGCTATAAATATAAGGTCATAGGGGATTGGTTTAGAATCCTCAATCTCAATTTGTGATTGTCTATTTGAGAGATTTGGTGAGGATTTGAGAAGGGAGGAAACCTAGGGTTTCTCCATTTGTTTGAGAGCTTTGTACTATCTTCTCCAATAGTAAAAGTTCTATTTGTTTATCCGTGGACGTAGGCAATATTAGCCGAACCACGTAAATCTTGTGTTTTGTGTGGGTTTGTTTGATAGTAGTAGGAGTTTCATCTTCTCTATTTTGTTTTGTTTAATTCATACACTATTCCAATCTTGGGTATTGGTGCATAAGTTTCCGCTGCGCACAACAAGTGGTATCAGAGCCGAAGGTTAGTTCCTTGGGTTAAAGAGGGATTGCAGAACATTGGTTAAAAGGTTTTGAGTAATCTGTCCAGATTAGATACTCTGTGGTAAAACAGCTATAACTCTGTTCTCGGATATCGAAACGTTGATCCGTTTTTTGGGTTGGAAAGAAGACACTTCAGGCTTTCCAACGGTGTATGGTACATTTTCTGTTTCAAAGTATTCTTTTCCCAGTAATTCTTTGAAGTTGACGGTTTTGTTTTCTCAATTTCGGTAAAAATCCAATCTTGATTTTTCTTGTGGTACTTGGTGAACTTCTTTGGTTCAGTTTGTTTGTTTGGTTTGCTGGTATAAAATTGATTGGTATCATGTCGGATCATATTTCGGATTCGAGTGAATTTGGAAAGGAGGTTGATAGTTTGTTTGATCAAACCTTGTTGTTAGATGTTGACATTCATAAATTTGATGGTAACCTCGACTTTGCTATGTGGAAGACGAAGGTACAAGATTGGTTAGCCATTAATGGCTATGTGGATGTTCTTGATGATAAATCGAGAAATATGAATGATGATGAATGGTTAACTCTAAATTTAAAGGCTTGTGAATTTGTCCGGTATTGTTTGGTAGAAGATTTGTGGTACATTGTCAAATTGGAAACCATTGTAATAGTTATGTTGTCCAAGTTGGAAGACAAGTATGCTTTGAAAAATACAGAGGACCGGCTCTATGTGGTTGATGATAGAATTGGTAGATTGGTTGGTTCTCAATGTAAATTGAGAAGTCGAAGAACTCTTGCAAAGAATGAATGTGCCTATTGTCATTGTTGGGGACATTGGAAAATTAATTGTCCAAAGTTGCAGAAGAAGATTGTTCGTGTACATCGAAGAGATGAGGATTCATGTGTTGGTGTTTCGTTGTTGGCTTCATCTTCAGTTAGTCATTCTACTAATGAGTGGATTTTGGATTCGGGTTGTTCCTATCATATGTGTCCCAATAGGGAGTTGTTTGATAGCTTTCAGGAGCTAGATGCTTGTGTTTTGCTTGGTAATGATCATACTTGCAAAACTTTTGGGATAGGTACAGTTCGATTGAAGTTGGAAGATGGATGCACTCGAAAGTTAGAAGATGTTTGGTATGTACCAGAGTTGACTATGAATCAAATCTCATTGGGTGTTTTAGAGTCCGATGGTATGAAAATTACATGTATTGGTGGAGCTCTAAAAATTGTTGTAGGTGCACGAGTTGTTATGAAAGGCATTAGAAAGGGTAAGTTGTACTACTTGAAAGGAAGTGCAATTACATGTGGTTTGCATAGTTCAGTTGTTGATTTGTCTGTCGATTCTACCAAGGAATTACATAGTAATATAGGGCATGCCGTTGATGGTACTATGCAAGTGAAGACAGATTTGTTTGCGGGTGGCGAAGCATGCATAGTTGGTAGGCATTTTGTTGAAGCGTCATTTGTTCGGGTGGAGATTGATGTCGCTCCACATTTGATTGGTTTGTTAGGTGACACGGCAAAGAAGAAAGTTGAAGCCACCATTGTTAGTAGCAAGGTTATCGCCCAAGAACCTTATTGAAGCCGTGAAACCTTTGTTTGGGGGTTTTGTGTACGTACTTTCTATTGTTGGTAATCTCTCATGTGATGTTTGTTTGGCGCTTAGTAAGGAAGACGTATTTGGTAAATCTATGCATAGTGATTTGAATTTGTACCCCACTTGGTTGAACTTCATAGGAAAAACTCTTGAGAGGTTAGTTTTTCGGGGCATTGGATCATTTTCGATGGAGAACTTTGTTGAGGTGGAGATGGTATTTGGTAGCTTGGACCCCATTGTGTTGAAGTTGTTTGTGAGCACTATAGGGCATTGGTGGGCATTTGGTTTTGATTTGGCCCCTTAGGGGGTTTTGGCCTTTCGGGGCATTGTGGGCATCGAAAGATGTCCGTTTGGAAGAACTACGATGGCTTGATCCCAGAGGGTACGTAGGCAGCCAATTGTTGGTCCGGCCGCTTTGGTTTGGTTGTTCGTCGTTTTTTTTTTGAAGATCGGCTCAGATTTGGGAAATCTTCACCGAGGTGGAGAATTATTGTGAAACCGGTTCGATAAGGGAATCCGTTTTATATTTGGATTTCTAAGTCCATATTAAGGATTTAGAATTTGGTATTGGAATATGACTTCCAATTTGATTAAGTTTGGTATCCCTATTAGGAATTTGTTTTGTACACCCTAAAGACTATAAATATAAGGTCTTAAGGGATTGGTTTAGAATCCTCAATCTCAATTTGTGATTGTCTCTTTGAGAGATTTGGTGAGGATTTGAGAAGGGAGGAAACCTAGGGTTTCTCCATTTGTTTAAGAGCTTTGTACTATCTTCTCCAATAGTAAAAGTTCTATTTGTTTGTCCGTGGACGTAGGCAATATTAGCCGAATCACGTAAATCTTGTGTTTTGTGTGGGTTTGTTTGATAGTAGTAGGAGTTTTATCTTCTCTATTTTGTTTTGTTTAATTCATACACTATTCCAATCTTGGGTATTGGTGCATAAGTTTCCGCTGCGCACAACAAAGCTTGCATTTCTCCCTTCCGCATGAAAATTCATCTTCAAGAAAACATCTTCTTAAAGAGGAGACTCGATTTTATTTTGGTACTTAGTATGAGGTTGAATGCAAGAGTGTTCAGCCTAAACAAGTGAAGAAACTGTTCAAAATTCAATCTTCTTTGTTTTAGTTCAAATTCCAAAGAAATGTCCACAATAATAACCACAGTAATTACCATGGTATTAGTTTGCTCTGCCAGCCACTGGATTACGGCCAAACTGGATAATCATCAGGTTTTCCTCGAACTTAAAGCTATTCACTGGATTTTGAAATGATCAAGGATGATAAAAACAGAGGATACCAAATAAATGCAAATAAAGAATTTCCAAAACTGTAGAAGACAGGATGTTTTGACACCAAGAAAATGGATTCCCATAACAAATTCTCCTAGGAACCACTGGGCAAATGAAATGGATGTTGAGCTAATGATATGTATCAAATTGTGTGATCAAATCGTTGAATACAACAAATATTTGTCACTAATGAAATAATAAAATAGGAACCTGGTCAAACTGAATTGACTCATCCAAAATACATATATGTTCTACATCAGTATCTCAGCTGCAATGTCGTGTAATTGCAATGCCATTTCTCCTAGGAAAAAAGCACCGAAACTCATCAAACCACACTCACCAGACACCGAACTTGTCAAACCACACTCACGGTTGACAAACGATTGTTCTTTGATAAGATAGAAATGAGAACAATCATCAAATCCTTGCTTTGCTTCTAATCATTGAACTTCAACAAGTAATGAGAAAATTAATTGTGAGTAATGACAGGAGTGTTCTTTGATAAGAAATGAGAAAATTAACTTTGTGGCATGGCTGTTAATCTAAGTAATTTTGAACTCCGAACAGATTCATGATTCATAGTACGAAAGGCCTATTATTCAATAAACTCTCATATTAGACAACCTTACTTCTTCTAAAAGACTAAAAGAAGTAAAATCTTCCCTTCTGAGAATATTGAAGAACTGCAAATCATGTACAAAACATCATAGTGCATTCTAATATAATTGACTTGTGTACGTTCGCATCATAGGGCATTCTCTTGTATGCGGTGTAGACTAAAATGTGAAAAAGGATTAAGAAAGGTCAATAAAGTAAAAAAAACAAAACTATGTTGATGAACACTTAATAGCAGATATCGTTTGGATTCTTATTGAAACTGGCGAAGTGTCCTCTTTTCTTAACCTCCAGTTAAATCTGGAGATGGGATATAGTGATCTCACCTGCAACAGCATAAGACTCAGACCAGATTGTAACAGTATCAAAAAGTGAACCTGTGGCACACCACCTGTCAGACAAAGTGAAGCCCTGAAGCAGAAAGTGCACATAGTTGCATGAAAAGGTCACCATCTACATAGTTCATCAGTATTAAACCTTAAAGAACCATAACATAGTTCATCAGCATTATTCATGATAGATATTTTGACTTATCTAAATTAATTTTAGGAAATATCTTCACTTCATGATATCGTACAACATAATAATGAACTAAAGCAACAAACACTCCATAATGTCAACAATCTTCCATGAAATCATTAATTCTTCAGCTTTTTAGGGTTGAGATCCCTAGGGGAATCATGCTTCGAGTATGTTATGTGTTACTTCATTCACAGTGCGTACTGTGTCATTTACCGCATCAGCATCTTACCAAGAGAGAGAACTATTATTGATGGCACTATTTAGTACAAAAAAATACTGAACACATTTGGACTAACTCCTAAAAAGGATAAGCTCGTTATTCTAGCAGCTCATGAATGGTTACAAGTTTAACTAAAGTGTGTTCAATGTGATGATTTATTACCAATAAAATACTTGATTTAATGATATTGAGGGATAGTAATCTGATGTTGGTATTTGATGGGATTCACTGGTACAGTACATTATATTAATCTAATTATTTGTTTTGCAAACAGGAAACACCTGAGGGTGTGATATGATGGTAATACATATCAAGCAGTCCTACGCAAGGTTTAAAAAAGCTATTTCTAGAACTGATGCGGTCTACTAAAATGAGATGAGGCATATGCCTTAAGGGATGTAGCCATACTTCATAAAAATAATAAAATTGCAAAAAATAAAAACATCCACAAACCTATAAGTTTACTTTGACCAGTTTTGTACTAGCTAAATTACGCTAAAATGGGGATTAGCCATACTTCGAAGCAGGATTTTTCTCTTTCTCCCCTCCCCATCCCAAAAAACAATTAATAAATAATTCACCACTACATAGATAACCAGAAAAAAAAATATAACATACAAGAAACAGATGATGAATATAACATACTCTTTTACTGGTGAAAGAGAATAACTTTGGTGATTTGGTTGAAGATTGATAGAGAGTGAGATAGAGAGAGATGGAGAAGAAGTAGAAGACGACCTACAGAAGATGGGAACAAAATTTTTTGTTTGTTGGTTATCAAATAAACCACTGTTCAAAATCTCCAAATCCTGGAGATCTAGGCAAGTTTAAAACTCGAGATCCAATTTTAAATCTTGAATGTCTTTGTTGAGATGAACAAGTTTATTTGAGCAAATCTCGACACACATTCATATTCAATTAAATTAATAAACTTCGTAAGGAAAAGCAAATGTGTAAATATATATCTCAAAATATATAATTTTATATCAATTGGGAATTCATTTTTACGGGAAAGTCGACAGTCCAACTTTCTTTTGCCTCTTAAAAAATATGGTGCGCCTCAATTTCGCCCCAAATCGTTGCCTCAAGCGTACACCTCAAACGGATAAGGAATAAATCTATGTAGCACGGACTCGGACACGGATACGGACACGGACTCGGACACGGACACAGCGATACGACAATATCTAAGAATATAGGACATGGACACGGCATGGACACGGGAATTAAATAATATTTTTTTTTAATATATATGTACAAAACATGTATAAAACACTAAAATCAAATGAGAAATCATATCATATTTCATAGTTATGACTTATGAGCCATTCAAAAAAATTTAAGAGTACCTTACAGATGAATAAATCATAGTCAATTATCAAAACATAAATCCTTCCCTCTAGTTAATTACTTAATTAGTTATCTTCACCATCCAAATCCAATAACTCAACATCATCATCAACTACATCATCACTTGTGAACAACATAGCTTCCATTTCCGGCTCATCAAGAGAGAAGTTTGACTGAAGGAGAAGAACAAATTTATAAAAATAAATTATATACCTTGAAGAAGCAGCAGAATAGCAGATCAATGGAGAAGTGGAAGAATGACTGAAGCAGCAGATCGATGAAGATTGAAGAAGCAGCAGATCGATAAAGATTGAAGAAGCAGCAGATCAACTAACACTCTAATTAGTTGAAGAAGAAGCAGCAGATCGAGGACAAGCAGAAGTTTCTTGTTCGCGAAGAGAGAGAAGTTTGATCGAGAAAGAAAAGAGAAAATAGTTTGATCGAAGAGAGAGAAGTTTGATCGAGAAAGAAAAGTACTCTCTTTTGTCTAAAGTCAGATCCGAGTCCAGATCCGAGTCCAGATCCGTGTCCAGATCCGTGTCTTATCCAATCTGCACGTGCGAAACGGCACGTGCGTGTCGGACATGTGTCCGAGCCGTGTCCGTGTCCGATCCGTGTCTGACTCTGCTACTCCACCTATTTTTGAAGTGTCCGTGCTACCTAGGAATAAATATAGACCAGTAAAGCATACACCCTACGACGGTTTTAGATCGCCTCACCTCAACCCACGCCTTAAAAACATTTTTGAAAACCTTGGGCAAGGGCAGTATAATCTTTTAATTTTTACGACATTAACCTCATAACAGTTTCTTTGTGGTGACATACTGATAGCATCTAAATGCATAATTATGTTTTGCGGTTGTCTACATAAATGTTGTTATTTAGGCATTTGCCATGAATTAACTTGAATAAAAATGTTGTTTATTAATGCGAGGTACAATGAGCCAAAGACGTATGACAATAATGCTAGATTCGATTAAGGTAAACTGTCAATTGATATTTGACTTGTCATTTATTAATTTGCTTGATGCATGTTGCTGACGAGCCACTTCAACGGCTTTTGTCACCTAAGGGGCACGATTCTCTTCATGAGTTTTTTGTTTTAAGTGAGTGTGTTTTCCTTGCTTTACAACCTCCTCAGGAATGCTAGTTACTGGAGGATTTATTTGGATTTTCCTCTACCGAGGATTTGAGTCTTTCGAACCAACATGTCGTCCACGCTTCTGGCATATTTGGACGATTCATTTGCTGCCACACATTCTTAGGCGATCCTTCAAGGGCAAGTCATCACTTTTTTGTTACCTTTGTAAAATTACAAACCATCAGACAATTGACTAACAATTTTTTGAAGATTTACGATCCTTTGTACTTCAGTTTCACACAAAGAAGTACGAGGATTACGAGGATCAATACATGTGATATTGTTGCTCTTGTTGCGTTTGTAAAACCATCACGCAATTGACTAACAATCTTTTAAAGATCTTTGATCGTTTGTACTCAGTTTCACACAAAGAATTTTGAGGATCAAGATGAGAGTCGTGAGACGGTATTGGTGATACCAAGTTAAGTGTTTTTGTTGTAATATTCATGTCGCTCACCTAGAAATAGACGAATATCATCCTCCTAACGGCGGGAAGGACTATCTCATTAAAGTGACAATTCGTAAATCTAGCGATAAAAACATGACCTGTCAATGGTTGAAGATATCTAATAAGAGAAGGTGAATCAAAACTAACATCGGACAAGTCGGACCAAGTTTTACTTGATGTGCAACGACTAACACACATATATATATATATGGGATTCCATGAATGCACAATATACACAAGTTGAATAAGAATAATGTCACTCTTGTACACTTTCTCTCAGATGTCTTCTTAGTTAATAAGAATAATGTCACTCTTGTACACTTTCTCTCAAACCACTTAGAAGAAAACCCTCTAACTCAACTCAACCGGCAAAATATATATATAAAGGAAAACAAAAACCTAAATTCAATTCTATTTAAAACCACAATCAAGTCGTAGTTCTCTCGAAACACAAGCATATTTTTCTCAACGTTTCAAAACTTGAAAAATGAGCTCATCGTCAAATAAGAGAATCTAGAGTAAGATTTCGTTCCTTTTCTTTTTAGATATTCGCATTGTTTTGTTCATTCACATTGTTTTTCTTTGATCTAAAGTTTAATATTGTTTTGTGTGTTTCCCGTAAAATTAATATGTTTTGATGTTATTTTGTTTTCCCGTCGTTCACCATTTTTTGTCTTCTCCGAACATCGTTTTATAGAACTCACCAAGGAAAAGTCTTCTTTTTCAAGATATCCAATATCAACAGTTAACCAGGCTTTAAAAAAGTTCATGTTATCCGAAAGTTAGATAGCTTATGATCCAACTTACTTTGTTAAGCATATTAAAACGTGCTTAGCTGTAAATATTAGATTTTTTTTAAAAAAAGACTCCTCGTCGAATGTTTTAAAACAAATTTATTTTACGAGAAACACACAAAATAGTTTTAACTTTAAATCAAAGAAAAACAATTTGAATGAACAAAACAACGTTAAGATCTAAATAAAAAAATCTTACTCAGATCTCCTTTTCTACGACGAGCTCATTTTGCAGCTTCTTCAATGTTGTTGAGAAAAATGTGTTAAAGTTTGAAAGAACGACAACTTGATTGAGGCCTTAAGATAGAAATAAAATTAGGGTTTCATTTTCTTTTTTTATATATAAGTTGCCGATTTAGTTGAGTTAAGTGAAGGAGTTTTCTTCTCAATGAGTTAAGGTGTTAGTCCTTGCACCTCTATGTATTATACTTGTTCATCAAATACAACTCTTGTACCCAAGTAAATTACTTATCACTACGGAATGGATAAGAACTGAAGTTGGGCTTGGGCTTTAGACATCCACATTTACAACAATATATATTACACACATAGGGGCTCAGGTACAGTCCGTCCATTTATGGACTGAGAGCTTTTCTGTAAAAGTGTATAAGATGTGAAATTAACAAGATGAAATCACGTAATTATAGTTTTCTCTACTGGTTTAAGTGAACCTAGGTTGAAACCAAGATTTAACCTATTTATTCTTTTTATGTTCGTCTTTTCTCTCAAGCAAACAAATCTCTCCCTCTCTGTTAGAACATCATGATATGCTTTTCAATATAAGGTGTACAAGATTCAGTTTCAATGAAACAACAGAGTAAGTCCAACAACATTATATTAGCAAGTAAAATTCCAATCAAGTTCACGGATGCTGCTATCGTGTTTGACGAGTTGTCGCTTCTAAGAACTTTGATTGTGTGTGTGTCTATGATACAAACAAAACATAGGTACAAAAGCCTTGCAATGCAACACCATATGGTGTCTATGCAAAACTGTTGAAAAGCGAAGGCACATGCGATTATAATGCCAGCCATCGTAACTAGGATATGCATAAAATTAATTTATTGAAACTTTGATCACATGTGTGCACATACATATTTATGTGCACAATTAATTAATTGAGATGGAGTTGTGTGCACCTAAAGATATATTCTCAATTTTAAATAATGTTAATCTTACTATTAGAAACACCTTGTTTTTTAAGATATATATAAGTGCAACAATCAGATAAACTATCATGCATGTACAGATTATGTTGTCTTAAAAATTCCCTTGGGACTGAACAATCATGTTATATAACAGAAGGGCAACAGTTGACTGTGTCCCTGACAACCTTTTAAGCATCACAATAAAATATGGAGACGAATAAGAAGGATGACATACCTTTGTTGAAGGAGCACAAAAAGACTTGGACTGCAGATATATTCTCGTTTCCAACTCTTTCTTCTTTGTTTTCTCCATGAAGTTCAATGCTAAGTTCCTTTCACTTTAAAATCACAGAATGGCGGTAAAGTTGTATTGAAACTAAACAGAAAAAAAAAAAAAAAAATAGTAATTACTACGTGGTGAACTAAAATAAATAATATAGATGTTTAAATTGCATCAATGGGCACAAACACATTTCAAATTAGATGATTTTGTGTTGCATTAAGGGGTTCGAAAACTCAAAATCTTGTTTCCTACAAAAAAGATTTCTTAAGTTTTATGCATCTATGTTTTCCTCCAAATAATCCTAATGTCCTACCCCTACACAGTTATTTTAATTTTGTAAAATAAACATTACCTTTGTAGTGAAACTTCAATGCCAAATTAGAATTATAAATAACACCCTTCACTCTGTTACAAATTGGCAAGGTTGACCATTCCTAGAATCCTACTCACAATACTGTCCCTAGTATTGGATATGGTACAATGCATCACAGTTGGGATTCAGGAACAAAACCATGCCAATTGTTATATTTGTGTGTGCAGTGAAGTATTGTCATACAATTCTCGTAGTTTGGCAATGTAGCAAAAGATGATCAGAAGTCTAAATCAGCTCAACAGAATACACCTGGGGGTCAATAATTTATACCATTGTTTTGAAGCATCCCTTTTAAGACTGTCCACGCGAACAAGCAAACCTGTGAGAAAACCTACAGACTAGCAACCGAGAACCTGCCCTAATCCTCAAGTGTCCATCACCAAGTATTGTAGGTAGCTGTAACAAGTCCTGAAATTCCTGCACTTCCATGGTACCCTTCTTACCCATTTCTGTTCTGTGTGCAACAATGCACTCTCTTTTGTATTACTTAACTCCAAAAAGTAACAAGCACCAAATTATGTTCAAACGGTTCCTCAAAAACTTTGGCTCCATCATAACAAAAAAAAACAGAAAAAAATCAATACAATCACCAAAACCCATTTTCTTGAAATTGAAGAATGAAGAATACCAGCAATATTCAGTATTAACTTACCCCTTTAGTTGAAGAGTTTCTGTGTCTCCTTGGTTTCTTGATTCCATTCTTGTGAGCTTTGTGAGATTGGTTATCACAGATTCTTGGACTTTGCCATTTAGTGAAAGAAGAGTGTTGAAGAAAATGGTTGAATAGGGTTTGCTGATTGCCTTTTAAAACCTTGTTAATCAACTGAAATGACCAAACTGTCCATACACCATAGGATTGCAGATGGTACCATGCAGCACAGTTGACCAAAACCGTTTAATTGGCCAATTAGCTAGCAGGTCCTTCACAGTTGGTGAATTTAGAAGCAACAGACCTGTGTTAATGATGTCTGCAGTGAAGTATTCTCGTAGCATTCTCATAGAAAATGGCAATCAGAAGTCTCGAGATCAGCTCGACATAATACTCATTGGAATCAAAATTTACAGATGTCATTTAGCCGGTATTGTGTTGTTTGAACTTTGAAGCCTCCCTTGTGGAAGTGTCCCTTCATTTTTCAACCAAATGCCTGCTCTCCAAGTTCTGCAATTGCAAAGTTATCACCATCATTCTTTGAGCTATACAAACTTGCGTGCGTTATTTCTAAAATACTGTACACATTTGAAGATAATACCACAAGACGTAAAGCTAAGAAGACTACAGGTTTTTAATCTTTGTGGAACTTCTATCTAGGAACTGCCACAAAGGATGGAACAACTACTTAGTCTCAGATCCCTTGACTTGTCTGAAACAAATAAATTACAGAAGATACAAGCTGGCATAATAGCAGGGTTCAGAAATCCTGATGAGTTACTCATGCAAGGAAGCCAATTATGTAAGGTGGATTCACCCCAAGTGGCCAATTATTTCAAGGAAATAAAAGGCTTGAAACAATTACATATTCTTACATTCAGCGCTGTAGGCTTCGAGAATCTTGAAACGATCTACACGGAAAACTTAAATGTGATTGAATTTAGCCTCTGCGATGCGGATGAAACGTGATAGCCACTATGAGTGTAAGAGACTTCTTTCAAGTGAAGTCGTATAACGAAAACTGACCTTTGGACTTCAGAACGATTTTTAACATATGCTTCTGGTTTTCAATGTGCATGTAAACATCTTTAGCAAGAGATTGCCGCAAATCTACACAGCGCATTCATTGACGCATCACCACCATCTTGTACTCTGCATGGTTTGAGTACGATTTATATATTGCAAATAACATGAAATGATTGGAAGTTAGAACTGAATATATCTTGTCTAAATACGTATTTAGGTAAAAATTTAGATAGCCATTATTAGTAGGCTTGCAGTACTTTGCAGTTTCACAATTTATGGTGTTATCTGCTATGCTTTTTATCTCAAATATGACCAAAACACTACGAATAAATGGTGATTGTACAAAAGTGAGCTAATTAAGTATTACCTGGGAGAGCACAACGAAGAACACATGGCTTGGCTTCGATCACAATTGACATTTGCTGATACCTGTTTTGCCATCAGAATACAATCCCCCAATACCTGCTTTATAGGACTGAAAGCTCCATCCGGGTTTATCTTGCAGACACCAACTGGTGGCTTGATCTAGTTACAAACATTTCTTTGCAACTGTTCAAATTTACTCCAACACCCAGCCTATCGACCGGGCATCTAGCACAAATTGAGCCCTTCATCAGTTTGGAGCTGAAAGTACTGTCTGAACTGGTTCACACTACTTATGCACCTCACCCCCTCTTCATCTTGAGACTCCCCCTGAACCTCCTCCAATTTCTCTCTTTCCATATTATTGCAACTGTTGTGCACACCACACACTTCAATATCTCAGCTGCATCACTGTTGCCGTTACAAGCGCTAAGAATGTGGGTCGACTCTTGATTTGAAAGGCTTACTCCAACTCTAAGTGTCACAATTTGCTTCACATAAGCCCAGACTTTTCTTGTATATATAAACAATCAAGAACAAACAATTGTTATTCTCTCTAGAGAAAATATTCTTACAAATATGATTGCCAAATTCATCTCTTACCACCCAAAATAATGGCTTAATTACCTCAAACAAAAATATGGTACAATTGTACTCAGTGCAATCTCTTATCAAAGGGATGCATCCTATTAAATAACGACAGTAAAATTAAATTTATTGCTAAATAAGAGCAGTAATATAATTTTATTCAAAAATCACAACATACATTTTCCAAACAATAATCAGTATGTGTATGAAAAGGGCGTTCAGTAGTATCAAATTTTGAGTTCTCAAACAACAATATCTGAGCATCCTTAGATGCCTTTGGCCAGCAGAGCATTTGATCAACAAGAATGCTTATTGTTTTTTTACAGGTTCCAGACTGAGATGCACCAGAACCATCCTCTTTGTTGTTTCTGACTGTATCTTTTAGAGAATCCGGAGCAATAACCAAAATCAGAGACTCCAGGATAATCGCTGTATTTAAAAAGAATTTCACCATTTTTATTTCAGCATCGCTCCCTCGAAAATGACTAATCTTGAGTATCCGGAGGTAATAGAAAGTACAGCTAAAAGGCACTTCTGCTTCATTTGTATCGGGTTGTATGAGTGGAACATAAGGACCAGAGAGCTGTGAGTTCATAAAAATTTTAGTGAGACAATTTTTTTTGTTTTCTCTATTCATTCTTTTTTCGTTTTTTTGTTCTGCAAAAGAAAGTTTTTATAAACCAAAAAATAAATAAAATACAGCCCAACCATTTTTATGAGACTTGGGAGATCTTACAACTACATTGTATAGCAGACAAGTTAGTGCATTTAGGACTAGGTACTCGCAAAAAACTATACATGCCCCCATGTGAGAAACGTTAGTTCCAGCAAATGGGAGCAAAGATTTGCTCGTGATGTTAAGGATAATGCTAAGTTAGTATGGTCCAACAGCCATGGTTTTCTGAAAGTGCTTCCACGGCTTAAATATCTATCTATCTGTTGCATTTATACAACAATGGGCAATGGCCGTTTGACAATTCTATGTCACGAATATAACTTGGTTAAATTCGAATATTCTGGTTCTGTTTGCCTGCTATTGCAAAAGTTGTATCAATTCATTAAATGAAACCTTTTAGATCAACATGTGTTTACTTCTGATGTAATACTATCGGCGGAAGCAAACAATAATAAGAACACCAATTAAATAAATGGTTTGAACACCCAAAAACTAGGGTTCTTCACAAAAACGAATTTAATGTCTCAAGACATAAACAAATCTTCAATCTAACCTCCTCAATAAGGTTTGTAATCCCCTATTTATAATAGCCTAAACCTAATCCTAACTAAACTAGAAAGCTAAGTAAATAGAAACTACTACTAGGAATGTTCTAATCCATATAGGAATCTGCAGGAACTATGAGGCATGTGCCTTGCACATGCTATCTTTATGCATATGCATCAAATCCCCCCAACTTGAAAAAAACTCGTCCTCGAGTTTGTGTACTAACATCCTCCAAAGTTCAAAACGACTCTTGTACATCAACCTCAACCTTACGTTGGTGCAGAAAATTCGGCCATGAATCTTCCCCAGATAGTTGCTCGCAGAAAGAATGATGGACATTAATGTCATAGGTGCATCATTAGGACAACCCAATTGATTGGAACAATATAGCTGCATGTCAAGAAATAAGAATTGAAGGTGTTTGTCCCTCCATGGAGAAAATCCATTCTCATCTTGGAATAGATAAGGATCAACATAACCACCAAACAAATTACCAATTACTTTTATGGGACGGAATTTGTGGGGATGATAAAAATCATCAATTTGTCGGTCGGAATCAATGGAATTCATCGATTCATGGGAGTGATGAGCGAAATTCCGAGAACGTTCATCCTCTTTACCATTGTCATGGACAACAACCAGGTTTCCTTGCTTGGGCAACAAATAGAACTTCTTATTTATCTCCCTTGCAGATTTTTCAATCAAATCTTCTACTTGATCCACACATGCAACTTCTAACTCAAGAGACACAAAACTAGATGTATCATCACTATCATCACCAAAAACGGAAAAAAAATCAACAAGATTGTAACTTTGTAAACCACCAATTCGAGTACGAGTGACGTATTTTTCTTCTTCAAACATGTTGAGTAAGAAATTAATCTCCGCTTCTTTGTCAAGTCGTTTCTCTTCTTCAACCAATTCTTCCTTAAAAGACGCAAATTGACGTTTTAATTTAGTAAAGCAATTTAAAAGTTCCTTCAAATCTTTTTGTATGCTTGGTGACGTCATGGAGGCATCGCTCTTAGAATCGATTTCAGATTCAA
Organism: Aquilegia eximia; assembly: GCA_023053565.1. Classification (NCBI taxonomy): domain Eukaryota; kingdom Viridiplantae; phylum Streptophyta; class Magnoliopsida; order Ranunculales; family Ranunculaceae; genus Aquilegia; species Aquilegia eximia. The sequence goes on from JALIGU010000050.1 coordinate 307,184, forward strand.
TATAGTGTGGGTATTCTCCATACGGAGTAACCTTAGAATTGCGACTACGAAGACCATCGTGATCATAAGTCTTTGGACGGTTTCCATGGGAATATTTAGCACCATAAGCAACATATTGTTACTGAAAACCACATCGAGGAGGGTGCGTGTCCTGCTGGTGGTGGGAATAATATCCATTGTCATAATAACTATGATGTTGCCTGCGTGGGGGAGAAGGGGAACGAGAGGAAGAGGGAGGTTCATACCTTCTAGAAAGAGGAAAGCGGCGGCTAGGATCAAAGTTGGGAGCTTTATATTCAGAATCGGTATAACGCTTCGATTCATGTAAACTCCAGCGATCCGGCGGCGACGAAAATTCTCTTTGACCTCTTCTACGATAACCCATCTTCAAATCACCAACATGAACGCGGCTCTTGTAATAAAAATCAGGTTTTTATCTTCTAAACCCAGAAAAAACAAGCTCTGATACCAATTTTGGTGTAATACTATCGGCGGAAGCAAACAATAATAAGAACACCAATTAAATAAATGGTTTGAACACCCAAAAACTAGGGTTCTTCACAAAAACGAATTTAATGTCTCATGACATAAACAAATCTTCAATCTAACCTCCTCAATAAGGTTTGTAATCCCCTATTTATAATAGCCTAAACCTAATCCTAACTAAACTAGAAAGCTAAGTAAATAGAAACTACTACTAGGGATGTTCTAATTTATATAGGAATCTGCAGGAACTATGAGGCATGTGCCTTGCACATGCTATCTTTATGCATATGCATCAACTTCCTAATGCTTGCCTTCAACCATCATGCTCATTCCGGTAGCAGATCCCTCGACATAACATACAGTCAAATCCTATAAAGAATACTCCAACACTATGAAAACTTTTGTTCTATACAAAGCAAAAGTGCAAAACCTTATGTATAAATTAGATTCCTAGTATTGGTTGCATAAGTGGTCCGAGTACCAAAAACGTTGTCAAGTATGAAGAAGATCCAATCAATATTTTGCCATCACTTCCACCGTACAAAAGCTGTTTCGATTTAAACAACCATGGCACGACTTTCGAGGCAAAGTATTACCAGGAAACTGACCACATATACAGAGGCTGTGACAAGGAATTTTTAATATATCCGTAGCTACAACAGGCCTTAAAAAGCAACCATAACTTTAGAGAGGTTCTCGGGGTGCATTTAATTAAAGGAGTTTTCCTTACCATTTCAAAAAGTACACGAACATAAATGGAAGCAAGAGTTAGGCGACATACATCTATGAAGAGTTTACTCAAGCAAGGGAGAACAGTATGTTTGAAGAAGCAAAAGATGTAACCAAGATACTCATCCCCTATCTGTCCGCCAACAAGAATCTGCAATTCTTGTAAGTTTAGTAAAAATACAGGCAGAAGCTCAGGGTCATCCTCCTCTACCTGAGTGACATCCTACATAGACAAGAAAATAGTTGTAGAAAAATCAAGTAATCAATTGATTCAATGGAAATGATAATCATAAAAAAAATTCTTAAGCTATATCATGCATACCATTGGTGCTCCCATGCACATTGTGAGTATCTTGATATGAGAAAACCAAGAGAGCATTTCTATAAAATCATTCTGAGGTTTAAACGTTTCATAACCATCTGCACTAATGAAAACATCCTCCAAAGCAGCAATATTTCGGAACGAATTTGCATATAAGACATAGCCATAAAAGTGCATAGATTTGAGATTTGGAGCGAAAATATCAATCTCATATGCACCAGTAACAATTAAACTCAAGCTCTTAAGTAGTAAATCTGGACCTGATATCTTAACTGATTTCAACTTAGAACATAACCTGAGATACAAGTTACTCAGAACTGGGCAGGTGAATAGTACATTTTCAAGCTCATCATCGGTAATATTTACTTGATTCAATTGTAGTGTTACGAGGAAACTGAAGCCACCAAATTCTGTTATTCGATTAAACTCAATGTGGCTTGCACGAAAATTGATCAAAGAACTGCAACCAAAGAAAACATCTGGCAATCTAATTTCATCTTTATCATCTCCATGTTCTGAGGAAGTGCAAAAGAGAAGATCAAGGTCTTTAACTCCCCTCAGTATTGCAAATTCAATCCATTTATTTAAATCAGTCTTGTACTGTTCTCCAGGGTGGAAATGCAATCGATCTAATTGCTTTCATGGAGCTGAAGATATCGATCCACAGTACTTACATATTGTTCTTGTGTTTGAGTTTTAGCAAAATCTTTACTGAAATCTAAATGGGTAGCATAGCTGAAAGAACTTTTCCAAATATTTCTCCATCTTTTTGACAAAATACTAGTTCTTATCGCATATTTCAATGGAAGTAAAGACATAATTGAATCAAGAATATTACTAGGTAGCTCACCAAATCTGTCACAAGACTTCTCCATGTATTTTCTCATAATTCCCTTAAGGCTAATACCCAATTAGCTTCAAACTATTATAGCACTGAACCTGTGATCACATTCCAATTTACAACTACAAAATGAAACTTTACTAAGAAGTCAAAATCAAACTTTTCATGGTGTACACTAAAAATCTTATAAATTAATTTGCGAATTCAAACAAAGGGATGTCTAATTACTAATCAAAAATGAAAACAAGAAAGAAAACATACCTCAAGATTTCATGGTTGTTAATTGGTTATAATAGATGAAATGGACAGAAACCCAGTGATAACTATGAAGAGTTTTTTTGTTTTTTTTTTTTTGTTGAGATGAGTAAGAAAAACAACTCTTATTATCTCATTAAGCTTGGTTTGGTTGACCTACCACAAACTCAACCCAACCCATTACAACCAAGCCCATTGAGTGTACAGTTATTATTACAACCAACCCAACCCATTACAACCAAGCCCATTACATTTCTCAGTGCAGAATGATTGGATTATTATTATTTTACAAGTTGTTGAACCCGTGCTACGCACCGGAATTTGTGTTATTCAATAAAATGGAAAATCACCGAACATTTTTTAATGCCCTTCTCAACCTAAATTTGTAGAGATTTTATAATGACTTTATAAGTGATTTGTTGAACCGAGTTTTTTTTAATACCCTTCTTAACCTAAATTTGTAGAGATTTATAATTAATATTTTTTGTATTTAGTATGGTTTTTATATATGAATTAAGGATTTTAAATAGAAAAAGAATTTAGTAGGAAAAAAAGATTTAGAATCAAGTTCTAAAGGGTTTAAAGGTTTCTATAAATCTCTCTTTTACATGAAAGGTGGATTTCCTTTTTAACTACAACTGGGCTTCAATTGGGCTTAAAGTTGGGCTTAAGTTCTATTCTGAAGTTGTTGAGAACACGCCATGTGGCACTTGTTAGGCTCCACTATTATTTAACTACAACTGGGCTTCAATTGGGCTTAAAGTTGGGCTTAAGTTCTATTCTGAAGTTGTTGAGAACACGCCATGTGGCACTTGTTAGGCTCCATTATTATATAGTATATAGATTTTTTTTATTGGCAAGCCTGTTTTTATTTTTTAACGAGATCAGTAACTTTAAAGTTTAAATAGTGTAGCTTAAATTAAGTGACCAAGCACAATTGTTCAAGGAGATAGAAGCTTCATCAAACTCCAAGTTCATCAAGGCAGTCAGCTCTTTTGGATCTGCTGACTTCAGATACTTGAGTTCCGGAAGACACAAGTCTCTCAAACAACTACGCTGCCGTCTGATCAAACAACACCTTTTGCAAGCTATCACATCATTAAAAGACATCGGTCTAGGCTTCCTATTAATACCTCTCTACCCTTCATTTTTTATGGTTTTTTACTCTACCTTTTCTACTAACTTGTGTATGACTAGTCACTAAATCAAGAACTTGCAGGGACAACATTGTGAACTTACTGGCTGAACATCATACTGCAAAGATCTCAATCACAGAAGCAGATATTCCTAGACTAGCAGTTGTACAACTAGCTTGTCCTTAGTCTGAACAACTCATCCGCTCCACACTTTCCATCCCTTTTCGGTCCTTTGTCAATACTTATCCATTCCACTCTCTACCGCCTATGACTTCTGACCATTCAAAAAATATCATACACTCCAAATACATCCACAACCGTCAGATTCAAGATATTTTTATTGCAACTCAACCCACTCTTACTTTCTTACCCCTTAATATCATCATATTACAGTTTAGCCAGCCATTGGAACCGATATTTCATGTCCCAATACAGATCATGTTGTGCGCAGCGGAAACTAATGCACAAATATGATGATTGAACTAATGTATGAAAGTAAAACGAAAAAGACAAAATAAACAAGCAACCACACACAAGACACAAGATATACGTGGTTCAGCAATATGCCTACGTCCACGGGGAGAAAGGATGATGATTTTCTTATCTAGACAATTGTACAAGCCCTCACGAAGAAACCGAAGTCTTCTTCCTCACAAAGTTCTCTCAAACTCTCTAATGGCTTCTCACAATCTCTCTCTTAGAAAAGTTAAGGTTTTGTATCACTTCTATTTGGCTTTATAGTATAGCCTTACAATAGACCACGAATTTGGGCCCAAACAGGCCCATATTGCACATAAAACCCAACAATTCTCCACCTCGGCGAAGATTCAATAAATCTAAGCCGACAAACACAAGTCACAAACTCCCACACATGTCCCGAAAGACCACCTCGGCTGCACCACTTCATGGTTGCCTACGTACCCTTCTTCTAAGGGATCAAGCCATCGTAGTTCACTCCAAAATATACTATCCACTCAAAGGAAGAACATGGACCAAATCTAAGCAATGATAGAACTTAGTCCCTGAAACCACTTTAGTCAACATGTCAGCCGAATTATTGCTAGTATGAATCTTCTTCAATAAAATCTCACCCTCTTCAATAATGTCTCTGACAAAGTGAAGTCGCACATCAATGTGCTTTGTACGAGCATGATAAACTGAGTTCTTTGCCAGACTTATGGTACTTTGATTGTCACAATGAACCATAAGCTGCTCTTGCACAATACCCAAGTTTTTCAACATACCTTGTAACCAAATGGCTTCTTTAAAGGCTTCAGTCACAACCATATATTCTGCTTCTGTCGAAGACAAAGCAACAAGAGATTGTAATGTAGACCGCCAACTAATAGGACCACCTGCCAATGTAAAAACATATCCAGTAGTAGACCGACGTCTATCTATTTGACCATCATAATCAGCGTTCACATAACCAACACAAAACTTATTCAAATCCCTTCCCTTCTGGAATAGTAAACCAACCTCCACACTACCTTGAATGTAGCGTAAGATCCATTTCACAGCTTCCCAATATTTCTCATCAGGATTATGCATGTACCTACTTACAGTGCCAACTGCATGCCCAATGTCGGGCCTTGTACATACCATCGCATACATCAAGCTACCAACCGCACTTGCATATGGATAACGTGTCATGTAAGCACGTTCCCTATCAGAATTAGAAGACATGGAAGCATTCAAGTTAAAATCTTTTGAGAGAGGTATACTCACAGCTGTACCAATCTCATATTGGCTAAATCTCTGTAGCACCTTCTGTAGATAGGCCTTTTGAGATAACCACAATCTTCCATTGTCTCGTTCCCTCTGAATTTCCATGCCAAGTATCTTTCTCGCTTCACCAAGATCTTTCATCTCAAACTCCATAGACATAGTCTTTTTCAACTTGTCTATCTCCACATTGCTTTTAGAGGCTATGAGCATGTCATCAACATATAAAAGCAAATAGATAAAAGAACCATCACATACCTTGCGAAAATAGACACAATGATCATATGGACTTCTTGTGTACCCTTGCCCTAGCATAAACCGAGTAAACCGCTTGTACCATTGCCTTGGAGATTGCTTCAACCCATACAGCGATTTCTTCAATTTACACACCAGCTTGTCATTACCCGCATCTTTATACCCACTCGGCTGAGTCATATAGATCTCCTCATCTAGCTCACCATGTAGAAAAGCAGTTTTCACATCAAGTTGAGCTAACTCCAAATCAAATTGTGCTACTAAGGCCAATAGGATGCGAATAGAGGAATGTTTCACAACTGGAGAAAAGATTTCATTATAATCAATTCCCTCCTTCTGAGCATAGCCTTTTGCCACCAATCTTGCTTTGAAGCGTACATTTTCACCAGGAGACCCATCTTTCTTAGTGTAAACCCATTTGCACCCGATTGCTTTTTTTCCCTTAGGCAACTCCATGAGTTCCCAAGTTTCATTCTTATGAAGAGATTTCATCTCCTCATCCATGGCCGTCTTCCACCTTTCATAATCACTACTCTGCAGTGCTTCACGAAAAGTTTCTGGAATACCCTCATCAACAACCGAAAGTGCATAAGCTACCATATCATCAGTAAGCCGTTTAGGAACACCGGAATTTCTCTTGGATAATCTAGATGCAATTGGACCCTCATCATTAGAGTCCACATGTACTGTATCATCAACCGTCTCATCATCAACCTCATTATCTGTCATGTCATCAAAATCTGTAACACTAGGAACCTCAATACTTGGAACCCTTACAGTAGACGTTTCCAAAGATACAGAACCACCTGGAACACGTGGAGATATCTCAGTCTCCACCCACTGCGAAACCTCTTTGGCCTTGCTCTCCACCTGCTGAGAGCTCTTAGGCTTCAACATAGAAGCCTCATCGAATGTCACATCTCTGCTTAGAATAATTTTCTTCAATTCTGGATCCCATAGCTTATAACCTTTTACTTCACTCTGTAGACCCATAAATAGAGACTTCTTTGCACGAGGATCCAACTTACTCTCTCGGACATGATAGTAAGCTGGACACCCAAACACATGAAGAAAACAATAATCTGAAGCAGGCTTACCAGACCAAACCTCCATAGGAGTTTTGCCATCAATCGCAGTCGAAGGCAACCTGTTAATAAGGTGACAGGCATACACAATAGCCTCAGCCCAAAACACTTTGCCTAACCCATCATTAGACAACATACACCGAACTCTCTCTAGTAAAGTTCGATTCATCCGTTCTGCCACCCCATTTTGCTGCGGTGTCTCTCTTACAGTGAAATGGCGTTCAATACCCTCATCGTGACATACTTGCAAGAATGGATCATTTTTATACTCTCCTCCATTATCTGAGCGAAGTACCTTGATCTTTCTGCCAATTCGGGTCTCAACTAACTTCTTCCACTTTATGAAAATTTCTAGGACTTCATCTTTGCTCTTCATGGTGTACACGCACACACGCCTAGAAAAATCATCAACAAAAGACACAAAATAATGCTTACCTCCCCAAGATGCATTCTTGGTAGGCCCCCAGACATCCGTGTGAACATAATCAAGAGCTCCACTAGTATTATGGATAGCCGTGCCAAACTTTACTCTTGTCTGCTTGCCCAGAATACAATGCTCACAGAATTCTGTTTTACAGGCGATAGCACCCTTTAACAACCCTTGCTTTACCAATCTTTGCAAGGATTTTTCACCAGTATGCGCCAACCGCATATGCCACAGCCGCGTAGTCTCTCTAGCAATCTTTGATGTAGCCTCAGACACGGCCACATCCCCAGTAACTGTACTACCTTGAAGGAAGTACAAGTTCCTTTGTCGAACACCCTTGAGTACAACTATTGCACCAGCCACAACCTTTAGAACGCCATGTTCAAGTACCACCTTGTAACCATTGGCTTCTAAAGTATCAACTGAGATAAGATTCTTCTTCATGTCAGGAACATACCTAACATTCTTCAGCTTCCTTATAATTCCATCAAACAACTTCAGACGAATGGTACCTATACCCATTATGTGACAGGGTTGATCATTCCCCATCACCACTACACCACTCTCCTGCTTCTTAAAATCAGAAAACCATTCCCTTATAGGACATATATGATAAGAAGCAGCACAATCTAAGATCCATTCATTACCACTAGTGTAACAAACCATTGATGAAACGGATAAAGAATAATCAGAATCTACATCATCATCTTTAGTATCACATGCAACATTTACCTCAGAGTCTTTCTTCTTGTCCTTTGCCTTGGCTTTAGGACAATCTTTCTTCCAATGCCCTTTCTCATGATAAAAGGAGCATTCATCCTTTGCTAGAAATCGACCTCTCGACTTTGACCGAGATTTCCCTCTACCACCTTGGCCCTTCCTGTCACTAGACCTTCCCCTTGTTACCAAGACCTCAGGTGTAGAGCCCTTGGACTCTTCCTTGTCCTTTTTCATACACGCATGAGTTAACAATGCTGCAGAAATCTCACCATACACCAATTTTTCTTTCCAATATGTGAGTGTGATAGCCAAGTGTTCATATTCGTCAGGTAACGAATTTAAGAGACACACTGCCTTGCTTTCATCACTCACATCTGCTCCTAGATTCGCCAAGTCTGCAATTAGCTTGGTAAAATCATTAAGATGCTCCGCCATGGAAATACTTCTTCTCATATCTATTCGATAGAACTTTCGAAGTAGATAGTTTTTATTGGGGATAGTCTTTGTCATATACTTCTCCTCCAATTTTTGCCACATCTCCTTTGCAGAAACATCATTCATCACAAGATATTTAACGTCTTGTGCCAAACACGATCTTATGATTCCACAAGCTCGTTTGTTCATCTTTTTCCAATCCTTCTCTTCCACATCTTCTGGCTTATCCTCCAGAACATCTTCTAGGTCTTGTTGACATAGAGCATCCATTACCTCACACCTCCACATACCAAAGTTATTGGTGCCAGTAAACTTCTCTACATCAATTTTTGCTTGATGGTAAACCACTGACTTGGTTTCCCCCTTCGAACTCTTCGAACTCCCTTCTTTTGACATCTTTCACCAACTTTCAAACACTAAACAATCACCAAACGAATATGAAATTCACCCTGGAATTTCAACAAACACCTTCTAGACGCTCAAGTTCTAACCAAAGCTCACAAGAAAAATCCAAGATTGGATTTTTACCGAAATTGAAAAAACAAAACCGTCAACTTCAAAGAATTACTGGGAACAGAATACTTTGAAACAGAAAACGTACCATACACCGTTGGAAAGCCTGAAGACTCTTCTTTCCAACCCAAAACACGGATCAACGTTTCGATATCCGAGAACAGAGTTATGGCCGTTTTAACACAGAGTATCGAATCTGGACAGATTCCTCAAAACCCTTTAACCAATGTTCTGCAATCCCTCTTTAACCCAAGGAACTAACCTTCGGCTCTGATGCCACTTGTTGTGCGCAGCGGAAACTAATGCACAAATATGATGATTGAACTAATGTATGAAAGTAAAACAAAAAAGACAAAATAAACAAGCAACCACACACAAGACACAAGATATACGTGGTTCGACAATATGCCTACGTCCACGGGGAGAAAGGATGATGCTTTTCTTATCTAGACAATTGTACAATCCCTCACGAAGAAACCGAAGTCTTCTTCCTCACAAAGTTCTCTCAAACTCTCTAATGGCTTCTCACAATCTCTCTCTTAGAAAAGTTAAGGTTTTGTATCACTTCTATTTGGCTTTATAGTATAACCTTACAATAGACCACGAATTTGGGCCCAAAAAGGCCCATATTGCACATAAAACCCAACAGATCAAAACCCTAATGGATACCCAACTTCATGACCTCAGTAACTCCATCACAAACTGCTTAACCTTACCAAAACAACCAATGCAAATACCTGAAGAAGTCCTTCGTGAAAATGGGAACCTATGGAACAACACTGTCATTGTTTCATTGCTAAATGGGGGTCATTTGAATCCAAATCTAGTCATGCGTAGCATCAAAACAAAATGGAGAGTTGCTGATACTAGTGATATTATCAGAGCTGGGCACAACCGCTTTGTGTGCCGCTTTGATCATGTTGCTGACCAGGAAAGAGTATCTGAACATCAACCATGGGTGACGTTGGGCTGTATTATTCTAATGGAGCCTTTCTCATCTGATCTTAATGCTGCTACTGTGATTTTCAAATCAATTCCTCTCTGGATGAGCTTTAGAGGTTTACACTTAGAGCATATCCACTCCAAGGTGGTGGAAATAATTGCTGCAGCGGCTGGTGAAGTCATTATTGTCCTCCCAACTGGTGTTATACCAAGAACTGCTGAAGGGTTTACGGCAAATGTTAAAGTGGATGTCTACAAGCCACTTGTCCAAGGCTCAGCTGTAAACACACTATCACAAGGAGATGTTTGGATTTCCTTCAAGTATAACAACCTTCCGGGTTTATATTGCTCAACATGTCTCCGTGTTGGACACGTTCGAAATAACTGCAACTCAATTCCTTCACAAGAGCAACATGGTGGGAACCAAATACCAGACAACATGCAGATTACTATTTGGCCCCATGAAAACCTCCACACTTCGACAAAGAAATCAGAAATGGGAACTTCTTCTCAGGGAAGGTATGTGGGCCAGATATTCAGCAATAATGTGGGTCAAGCTAGTGGAATTGAGGTGGACCAGGCTGTGAGTCAAACTGGACATGTGAATAGCCAATCTGATCGCTACATGGGCCAGACTGAGAAAGATGCAAAATACAAGGAAATTACACAAAAATGGGCCGAGTTGGGTCTGTTGGCTAAAGATGAAACCTTGGGCTTTGGACTGGATCCACACCCTGTTCCAACTAATACAAGGCCTAAATTGGGTATTGTAATTAGGGAGCCCACTTCTCATACTGACGGTAAAGGGAAGGGTAAAGTTACACTGTTGAATGTTAAAGGGAAAGGGATTGTGTCGCAGGCGGCAGGCGGCATATCCCCAATCACACCTTCTGTTATAGCTGGTCTCCGACGAGGTCGGGGACGTCCAGCAGGCTCTCCGAACAAAGTCAAACATGGGTTACAAGCAATCAACTGGGATGAGTTCAAAAAGAACGAGATAAGTGCAAAGAAGAGGAAGCTTGGTGGGAATGGTGAATCAGCATCAATCTCTCACTTCACACCCGATACTTCTCAAATAGCAACTAGTCTGAAGAAGAACGATGGGAGTTCAGGGGTCGATCCAAGCTCGCAAGCTCTCACCTTGGTGATGCAATTGATTGAAAACCCTGAGTTGACGTCTCTCCTGGTCACTCAAGGGCTCCTCAATCCTGAAATTCTAAATCACATTCCAATTCAGACTACTAAGCCAAAGATGACTCCATTACCTGAATGGATTGATACTACAAATCGATCGGTTCCCCAAATTTCAAATCCAAGACCATCTGATATTCCAGTTCTGGAGGTTTCAAGGGCTACACAGATAAATTATAACAATCAGTCTACTGCTCCGTCTTTTGATATCGAACAACATCATATCACTTTTGACCCCTATGGTGATACTGAAGAGCGTCAGATCCAGTATGCTTTGGATCTGAGTATGGGTGTTCAGCCAAGTAATGTTCACAATGCTGCTCCGCTGCAATTTCCTTCATCTAGTGACAATCATTTACAGGTAAGTTCCCCTAACACCCATCTTTCTACTCATATACATTTCAGCTATTGGTACTCACACTCAATCCCCACTACTATTTATCACGCTCTTATTCACACTCATCATATTGCAAAATTATTCCTGCCGCTTCACATCTACACCACATCTACATTATTACACCTTCACAATCAACATCACTACTTGTCATCTTGTCATTACAACTGCTGTTACTATAATTTGGAGCTTCTTACTCCTAGGCACACTGCTAATACTGAGGATTCCTTCTACATATTAGAGGACATATACTTACCTCCTCCTCTGTTTATTCTTGTTGGGTTCTGGTTTCATTTACTTGTGATTAATGTTTGCTATAATCTTACAGTTTTGTTAATCTATACTTGGGTTTTAAAAATGTCTTTTTTATGTTGGAACTGTAGAGGGTGTGGGAATGAGAGTACTGGCAGAACCCTAATAAATCTTATAAATGACTACAGACCTGGTATAATCTTTCTTTCTGAAACTAAAGCCTCACCTCAAGCTACTAAGGACCTTATTCTATCCACTAGGTATCCTCATCACCATTATGTGGAGCCTATCCAACAGGCTGGTGGGCTTGTCCTTCTTTGGGATAACCATATCAACATAACTATTAAGCACTCTAATAGATACATAATCACTGCTGATATCTTACATCCTAAAAGTAAAAACATGTTCACCTCTTCCTTCTTCTATGGTAGCCCTTATTCGCATCTGAAAGCTCTTAGTTGGAGTTTCCTGCACCATGCCTGTGAAACCTCTATCTACCCTTGGATGGCTATTGGTGATCTTAATATCATCCTTAACTCTTTTGAAAAAAGTGGAGGCCTGCCCTTTGATGAAAAAGAAAGCCAATTTGTTGCTGACATCATTCAGTTCTTAGGTCTAATAGATTTAGGGTTTGTAGGTGAACCCTTTACCTGGTGCAATAAAAGAAGTGGGTCCCATAATATTAGGAAAAGGTTGGATAGAAATCTTGTCTCCCCTAGTTGGCAGCTTATCTACCCTGAGGCAAAATTACAACATCTGCCAGCTATTGCCTCTGATCACTGTCCCATCCTCCTGAATCTAAGGCCAACCATCAATAATTCTCCCAAACCTTTCAAATTTCAGTCTATGTGGACTAGAGATGAAAACTACTCCAATGTGGTCGACATGGCTTGGAAAAGGGTTCATTGCAACCCTGATGAGTATTCTTTAACTTATCACCTAAAGTCCACTAAAAAAGCTCTCATCACCTGGAACAAGAGAGTCTTTGGGAATGTATTCAAGAATATTTCCATCCTGAAAAATAAAATCGCTACTCTTCAAGCTGCTCCTTTCTCTGAAAACAATAAAATCAAAGAAAAACTTCTCACTCATGAACTAGATGAAATATTTAAGAGAGAAGAAATGTTATGGAAACAGAAATCCAGTGATACTATTCTCGCTGTTGGAGATACAAGTTATTTTCATATCTCCACTATGATCCAAAGAAACAATAATAGAATTGAAGCTATCCTGGACAATTCTAATGAGATCACCCAAAACCCTAAAGAGATTGGTCAAATCTTTGTTAATCATTTCACTAAACTCCTCTCACCCATAATCAACCCTCTCCAAACCAATCAAATTCAGCTCATATACAATCTTTTCCCTCCTTGCATCTCTGAGGAGGATAATGAATTTGTCAATGGAAATGTCTTCATGGGAGACATAAAGCACCACCTTTTTGACATTGGGCCTCTCAAGGCACCTGGGCCTGATGGTTTCCCAAGCCTGTTCTACCAAAATTCTTGGGATTTGGTTAATAAAGATCTTCACAGCCTTGTCCAAAACTTCTTCAACAATGGTGCCTCTATTGAGCATATTAATACTACTAATATTGCTCTCATCCCTAAATGTGAAGCTCCCTCGCACCCTAGTCAATTCAGGCCCATCAGTTTGTGTAATGTCAACTACAAAATTCTATCTAAAATCCTTGCTGAAAGACTTAAGGAATTTCTACCTAAAATCATCTCTCCCCTTCAATGTGCATTCGTGCCCACCAGACAAATCTCTGATAATGTTATTCTCACTCATGAAATCCTCCATTCCATTAGGAAAAAACAAGGGATTGAAGGACTTATGGCTATCAAAATTGACATGTCCAAAGCTTTTGATAGAATAAATTGGGAATGCCTTCTCACCATCCTAAAATCCCTAGGTTTTGAATCAAAATTCATCCAACTCATCAATAAATGCATATCTACTATTCACTCCTCTATCATAATAAATGGTTCCCCTAATGGTTACTTTCAACCCTCTTGTGGATTGAGACAGGGTACCCCATCTCCCCCTCTCTCTTCATCCTCTCTATGGAAATCCTTTCTAGAATGCTTTTTGAGAAGTGTGCCCAAGGGAAGATTCATGGTATTAAAGCCTCTAGAAATAGCCCTGCTATCTCTCATCTTTTGTTTGCTGATGACATATTCATCTTCTGTAAAGCGAACATTCTTGAGGCAAATGAACTTCTCCAAACTCTTGAGACATTCTGTTCCATTACTGGACAACAAATAAACTTTTCCAAATCTGGAGTTTTGTTTAGTGGTAACACACTTAACAATCTCCAAACCATCATCCTTGGTATCCTTCAAATGAATCCTCTCAAGCATGAAGATATGTACCTTGGCACTCCCCTTTTCTTAGGTCAAAAAAAATCCATTATGTTCCAAAACTTGTCTTCTAGAGTTAAGAAAAGACTTGAGGGGTGGAAATCAAAAGTCCTCTCCCAAGCTGGTAGAACCATTCTTATTAACTCGGTCACCTCTGCTATCCTCTCCTACCAAATGACATGCTTCAAAATTCCCAAATCTATAATTGATAATATTACTAAACTCCCAAGGATTTCTGGTGGGGGACTAAGGATACTAATAAGAGAACTATGCACTTCAAAAAGTGGAGCCACATTTGTCTTCCTAAAAAATGGGGTGGTCTTGGAATTAAGGACCTCAACCTCCAAAATGATGCCCTCCTTGGTCGTATTGTTTGGAGAATTCTCTCCAATCCTGACAACCTGTGTTCTAAAGTCCTAAAATCTAAGTATTTTGGTAACTCTAACTTCCTTAGAGTCCACCAAAATTCATCCTCTTCTTGGATTTGGAAGTCCATATCCGGCACCATCACTAAAATGATTCCTCATATCTGCTGGAAAATAGGAAATGGTAATCTGGTCAACATTTGGGAGGATCCGTGGATCCCTAACCTCCCCACCTTCAGGCTGCCCAATGATGCTAAACCTTCTAATATTTCTCACATCAAAACTGTAAATCAATTCATCCTCCCCAACTCGAACTGCTGGAACACCTCCCTTCTTGAACATCACTTCAACCATCATATCTCCACTCACATCAAGAATATTGTTATCTCGAACCTTCATGCTAAGGATAAGATCATTTGGATGGGAACAAAAACGGGTATCTTCAGTGTCAAGTCTATGTATAGGCTGCTCAGCACTGAAAACCTTGAGCATCCCACTCATGCTAAGATAAACCTTAAGATATGGAAAGTGCAGGCCTCTCCTAGGTCCATACTTTTTGCTTGGAAGTGTCTCAATGAAGTTGTCCCTACTAGAGAAAGAATAGGAAAACATGTCCCTATCCCTTCTATATCTTGTCCTATGTGTGGTTGTATTGTGGAAAGCATAAGACATATGCTTCTGGAATGCCCCTATACCCATAGTGTTTGGTACAACAGCAGCCTTAGCTTGAGACTTACCCACTTCAAAAACATGCCTACTATTGACTGGATAAAACTTTGGTTCATGCCTTCCAAAGAATGGCTTGTTGAAAAGAAAAATGGAGTTCCTTTTGTGTGTATGCTGCTTGGGAAATTTGGAAAAGTAGGTGCAAAAAGATTTTTGAAAATATTTTATTACACCCTACTAGAGTGGCAAAACTCATTGATTATAATGTTGCTAGACATCACAATGTATCCACCATTACACCTACTTGCAATAAACAGGTTGGACGAGCAACCTGTGGCTCTATTTGGATTCCCCCACCATATGACTTCTGCAAAATCAATGTTGATATATCCTTCATCAATTCAGACTCTGTGATTGGTATTGGTTATCTCATAAGATCACACCATGGTATGCTTATTCTTGCAGGAACTGAAATTGGGAATGCAACCAATGCTGAAGAAGCTGAATGCTATGGAATCCTCGCAGCACTCAGAGCAGGGCTCAAACAACAACTGAAGGACGTGGTACTCGAAACTGACTGTCAGAACGCTGCACTCTATCTGGCGGGAAGGGATGTTAATATCTCCTGGACTGCAAGCAGTATTCTTGATCAAGTCAAGAACCTTTCCTTATTTTTTAATTCTGTTAGTTTTTCTTTCTGTAATAGGACAGGGAATGAATGTGCTCATTTGCTAGCAGCAAAGGCAAAACTGAGCAACACCAATCCCTGTACCTTTTATTTTCCACCAGTATGGCTGTGTTACCAACTGGAATTGGACCTGTTATTCTGTAACAGTGGGAACCTGTAAAACTTCTTCTATCAATATTATGGTTATTAAAAAAAAAAAAAAAAAAAAAAACGAGATCAGTAACTCAAAGATGCACTGCCAGAGGTTACCAACGGGGCTAAACAGCCTAAACTGGCATCTGCAGAATTATGAGAATTGGTCATGTCATCACGGAGTTTATGACTTTTTGTTGCTTCAATTGCTAAATTAGTGGATTTATTTTATCAACAAGGAATAGTATTCAGAACGACAAAATTTCATATATTAAATGCTTCTTGGATGGGTGTTGACTTCATAGTTCATATATTATTATTACTTCCGTCTTATGCATCAAGAGGATGTGAATTGTGAAACTAATGTTTGCTGCCCATTTCTGTCATTCAATTCTCCCTAAATCTATCTTGATCTGCCTTCTTCCACAGACCACAGTTCCACGATTCCTTTCATCTCTCTGTTACAGCCATTCATCTCGGTTTATAGTTCTTTGTTTTATTAGTATCAAAATGCTTAGTTATTGTTCCAATTTGTGTCAGACAATTTATCCATTGACTTTGCTACAACAGTTCAAGTTGTGAAAGGCATAGGCTATCATCCTGCATATATACACTAGCAAGATCAAGATATATCATGGACCGTTTAAGAATCAAGTATGAGAATCTAAGTGCTAAGGAGAGAGCTGAGAAGAGAAGAGGTCAATAGAAAGGCTCCTAAAGCGGAGGTCTTGCAATGGCTAAAGCATGTCGAAACACTTTCAAACAAGATGAGTGAAAGAAAATTACTTCAAAAGAATGGTATCAAATGTTATTTATCCCAAAAAGCTTTCTAAACTTGTGAAAGAGGTGACAAAAGAGGTAGATCAACTTCAAGAAACCAGCCAATTCAAGGGTGGACTAGTTGTCAATAACAGAGTTCTTTTGCATGCATCGCCATTTTTCAGTAGTGCAACAACAGAGAAGATCTGGGAATCTTTAATGGATCCTAGACTACGGAAGATTGGTGTATATGGAACTGGGGGTGTTGGCAATGTTGGAATTTCCACTTATAAAAGCCCAACCCATAATGTGGTCCATGTATATTTAACATTGGTTTAATATAGAAATAAGCTAATTAGTAATAGGTTATGTGGAAGTCATATCTACCGTAGATCTTAACTATGATGGATGGTCTAGATCTAATGGGTTTAGGTTTTGTAGATTTAGGTCCTCTCTCCACCTCTATAAATAGGTGTATGATCTCCATCCTTATACACCTACTATTACAACACATATTAAGGTTTTAGAGGCAAGGAGAGAGAAACCTAGATCTTGTGCAACTTCTCAAATCATCAATAGCTATGGACAAAGGTATGTGTAGTGATTAATTATATGATTCATGATCCTTATTGTTTATCAATAATATTATTATGTTTATATGTGGTATCAAAGCCAATATGAATCATGTTTTTACTTCTACAATTACTGTAAAATAAAATTTTGTATTATAGTTCCGCATCAAGAAACAGTTTTTATTTTATTTATGGTTCAATCATGTTCTTGCACAATTTGTTTTGTTACATGATTAAATAACGTAAAGTGTGTATTATAAAGGGTCTTTGGGTTTTCTCTCTGGTTATATGCAATAATATTTTTATTTTATTTTTGACTTTAACATCACCGTCCAATATAATATTATATTATGATTCTAAAGTAAGAAGCAATATTCTTTATTTTATCATGGTTGCTACGTTTCACTAAATTTATTTTAGCAGTATTCTTTGAATTGAATCATGCCTATGTAGTGTAATATGGTTGACTGGACACATAAAATTGTGTCTGTACGTGTTGTGTTTCATTGCTACGGGACCTTTGGGACTTATGAAGTACCCTTTTTCACCAATTAAAAATCTTGTTGACTATAATATGCATGATGCTTGTTTAATTGAATTAATTAATGTATGCAACACAAATTCTACCCACATACTCACATGCTTCATGGTTATGATTAATAAAGGCTAGCAAGTTTTAAAAGACGTGTAAATTAATGTGTCATCAGAATCAATATGCAGTAACAATTTATTGTTTTTCTGTGTATTCATGAAAGTTCTTAGTAGACAGAGTCCACATGAGGTCATGGTGTCAAAGGGACATTAAAGATTAAAAAGTAACTTAGGAATTATTGAATCAAAATCCCAAACTGTTTTGACCGAATTTGAATTGTCTTGAATCTTGATTGGTCTGGTTCAGCCCAACTACCCAAACTGTTTGGATTAAATTGCACCTAGTCGCCTTTACTGTTATAACTTATAACTCATTATGAAAGTGTTATGGCTAAAACTATGTGTATAATTTTAGTAGTTTGGTATTAAATTCTTGCTGTTGTGCATTATGTATCACGTATAAAACTGTAAAGGTAATTTTATAACAAGAAAAGTTTTTGTATTCACCACAGTGATTACAACACTAAGTGTTATGAAAATTATATTTTTCTGTTTAATATTCATGATAAGCTTTTATTGGTATATCAACACAGTGACTCCAAGTATGAGTATGAATATTGAATATTAATTTTCTTGAACATTTATGTTTGGTATCACCACAGTGAATCAAATTATTTTGAATGTTAGACTAACTATCTCACTTGCATTATTGACTTACCCACAGGTAGATCAAGCATATGTTAGATTGGATAATATTATGGGGTTGCTCATATTTATGATTAAATAAGTGTAGGATATCCACAGATGCCATGCTTAGTTTGATTATATAATATGTCACCCAAGTATGTTCTTTATCAAATCTTAGTCATATTAATTTAATTATGTGTTAATTAATGTAGTGAGTATGTTTTACTTTTATTGCAGTTTTCCTCCCCATTAGTCTTAATTCGCATGCTTCATCTGTTCCTATCCTGAATGGAACTAACTTTTCGGACTGGAATGAACAAGTCCAATTTAACTTGGGAGTTCTAGATCTAGATTTGTGTTTCCTCTCTGATGAACCCGCTGCTATTACTGATGAAAGCAGTGAGGCTGAGGCAAACATGCATTATTCATGGACTAGATCGAACAGACTAAGCTTAATGTTTATGCGAATGACTGTTGCAAACAACATTAAGTCATCTCTCCCTGAGACCACCTCAGCTAAGGAGTATTTGAATAACATTAAAGAACGTTTCCGCACTGCTGACAAATCACTAGCTGGAAAATTAATGGCAGAACTGACTACCATGCGTTCTGATGGTACTCGGAGTATGCATGACCATGTTCTTGAGATGACTAATCTGGCTGCAAAATTGAAGAAATTAGGCATGATTGTGGATGATTCGTTTCTTGTCCAATTTGTCCTAAATTCTTTGCCTCCTCAGTATGGGCCTTTTCAGATTCACTATAACACTATTAAGGATAAGTGGAATGTGAATGAATTGTCCAACATGTTGGTTCAAGAAGAGGCACGTCTTAAGCAGCAGAATACTCATGTCGCTCAAGCTAATCTCATGGTTCAAGGAGCTAGAAAGAACTATTCGAAAAAGAACGCTGGGAAAGGCATGAAGCGTGGCCCACCCAAGCATAATGAATCTGATAAATCTACACCAAAGAAAGGAAAAAGTGATTTGAAGTGTCATTTCTGTAAAAAGACTGGGCACTTTCAGAAAGATTGCTTGAAACGTAAAGCTTGGTTCGAAAAGAAGGGTAAGCCTTGTGCTTTTGTATGTTTTGAATCAAACTTGATTGAAGTTCCTTCTAACACTTGGTGGATTGATTCGGGTGCTAATGTTCATGTTTCAAACTCGATGCATGGATTCCTTACAACCCGGACCATAAGTCCAAATGAGGCCTTTCTCTACATGGGAAATCGAGTTAAAGCCCAAGTTGAAGCCATCGGAACTTTTCGTTTAGTTTTAGATACTGGTCATATTTTAGACTTACAACAAACTCTTTATGTTCCTTCTGTTTCTCGTAATTTATGTTCTATGTCCAAACTAGATCTTGATGGTTATTCTTTTAAAATAGGAAGTGGTTGTTTAAATTTGTTTAAAAATTCATCCCTTGTTGGTTCTGGAATTTTGATGAATGGTTTATATCGAGTTAATCTAGAACATACTTTTTCTGAATCACTTCTTACCTTGCATCCTAATGTTGGAACTAAACGAAGTTCAATGAATGAGAATTCATCTTTCTTGTGGCATAAAAGATTGGGTCATATATCAGAAGAAAGAGTACGTAGATTAGTAAAAGAAGGGGTTCTCCCGAACCTTGATTTTACTGATTTTGGTGTGTGCATGTGTGTGGATTGCATTAAGGGCAAGCAAACCAAACACACAAAGAAATGAGCCACAAAAAGTACACAGCTTCTTGAAATAATACATACAGACATATGTGGACCTTTTGATGTTCCATCTTTTGGTGGAGAAAAATATTTATTACCTTTATTGATGATTTTTCTCGTTATTGTTACATCTATCTATTGCATGATAAATCTCAATTTGTAAATGCTGTTGAAATTTACATAACTGAAATTGAGAGGCAGTTAGATAGAACAGTGAAAATTATACGATCTGATAGAGGTGGTGAATTTTATGGAAGGTATGATGAAACGGGACAACATCCCGGTCCTTTTGCCAAACTTCTAGAGCGGTTAGGAATTTGTGCCCAATACACAATGCTTGGTTCTCCATGGCAGAATGGTGTAGCTGAAAGGCGCCATCGAACACTTATGGATATGGTTCGAAGTATGATGAGTAATTCTAACTTACCCATATCGTTGTGGATGTATGCTCTAAGCACTGCGGTGTTTTGAATCGGGTTCCAAGTAAGGCAATTCCAAAGACACCTTTTGAACTGTGGAAAGGGTGGAAACCTAGTTTAAAACATTTACACATTTGGGGCTGTCAAGCCGAAGCTAGAATATACAATCCACACGAAAAAAATTTGGATCCGAAAACAATTAGTGGTTACTTTATTGGTTATCCAGAAAAGTCCAAAGGGTATAGATTTTACTGTCCTAACCATACCACTAGAATAGTTGAAACTGGAAATGCAAGATTAATTGAGAATGGCGAATTAAGTGGGAGTGATCAAATCAAAGAAGTAACCATTAAAGAAATTAGGGTACCAATTACGTTACCCCGACTTCATAAAGATATTAATGTTACTCCTATTGTTCCTCATGTTGTAGTACCATTAAACAACAATGAACAACAAGTAGTTGATCACCAATCAAATAATGAGATTGTCGCTATTGAACCGATCGCAAATACACCTCAAGAAGTAACATTAAGAAGATCTCAAAGATCACGAAAACCAGCTATTTCGGATGATTATTTGGTGCATTTGATAGATTCTGAAATTAAGGATCCAGTTACGTATTCACAAGCTATTACTTGTAGTAATTCTGATAAATGGATCAATGCCATGAATGAAGAGATAAAGTGTATGGACTTTAATGAAGTCTGGGATATAGTAGAATTGCCTGAAGGACACAAGGTAGTCGAGAGCAAATGGCTTTACAAAACCAAACGCGACTCGAAAGGCAATATCGAACGACATAAAGCTAGACTTGTAGCCCAAGGCTTTACTCAGGAAGAGGGTGTTGACTACAATGAAACCTTCTCACCTGTGTCCAGGAAGGATTCCCTTAGAATTATTATGGCATTGGTAGCTCATTTTTGACTTGGAGTTGCATCAAATGGATGTGAAAATGGCATTTCTGAATGGAAGTTTGGATGAAGAAGTCTATATGGCTCAGCCAAAGGGCTTCACAAAAGAAGGACAAGAACACATGGTCTGTTTGTTAAAGAAGTCAATATACGGACTTAGACAATCTTCCCGACAATGGTACCTAAAGTTTCATGGTATCATTACTTCCTTTGGGTTTACTGAAAACACTGTTGATCAGTGTATATACCTGAAGGTCAGTGGGAGTAAGTTTATTTTCTTGGTTCTGTATGTTGATGATATATTACTTGCCAGCAGTGACTTTGGTTTATTACATGACACAAAAGAATTTCTTTCCAAACACTTTGAGATGAAGGATATGGGGGAGGCATCTTACGTGATAGGAATAGAAATATTTCGGGATAGATCGCATGGATTGTTGGGATTGTCTCAGAAAGCTTACATCAATAAAGTTTTGGATAGATTTAATATGTTAATGTGCAATTCAGATGTTGTTCCAATTCAGAAGAGGGATCATTTCGAATTAAGTCAATGTCCTAAAAATAAATTGGAACGAGAACAAATGAAAGAAAGACCTTAAGCTTCTATGGTAGGGAGTATGATGTATGCACAAGTTTGTACCAGACCAGACATTAGTTTTCCTCTCGGAGTATTAGGTAGATATCAAAGCAATCCAGGACCTGCTCATTGGGCAGCTGCTAAGAAAGTGCTAAGGTATACACAAGGGACCAAAGATCACATGCTCACATTTAGAAGAACTGATCATCTCGAGGTGATTGGTTACACAGATTCAGATTACAATGGATGTGTGGACAGTAGGAAAAACACTTTTGGCTATGTGTTTATGCTATCTGGGGGAGCCATTTCTTGGAAGAGTGGTAAAGAGAGCATCATTGTTGGGTCCTCTATGGAAGCCGAATTTGTAGCTTGCTTTGAAGCTAAAAATCAAGCATTATGGCTGAGAAATTTTATTTCAGGACTTAGAGTTATTGACTTTATATCTAGGCCGCTAAAAATTCATTGTGATAATGCCTCAACTGTATTCTTCTCTAAGCATGATAGGTATTCTAAAGCTAATAAGCACATGGATATGAAATACTTGTCAGTTAAAGAAGAAGTTCGGAACAAGCGAGTGTCAATTGAACACATTAGTACAAATGTTAACATAGCAGATCCACTAACTAAAGGTTTGAAACCAAACATATTTTTGCAACATGTTGACAAGATGGGTATTGAGTGTAACCCGTAACTTGATAATTTGTGGATTGTTTAGTGCTTATTTTTGACATTATTTTGAGCTCATTATTATTAATTAAGTTCTGAACACTAATCTGTTCTCCATTGTTTATGTACATGTATGTGAATGGATGATTGTTGATAGAAATAGTCTAATAAAGACATTATTGAACCATTATTGATACTTCTGCTTATAGACCTAGTTAATTAAATTGTTAATATTGTAGTACATGGAAGGAACCATGTCATATATGCGATGTGGAAACCGCCATGACTCATATTAATGGTTTGATTGATGATGGTATTATGATAACCATTTCGAAAACTAATTTAGCTCTTATTGTGCGCCTTATGTATTCTACATTAAACCGTATATGAGAGTTTATTATGGACCAAGTGGGAGACTGTTGGAATTTCCACTTATAAAAGCCCAACCCATAATGTGGTCCATGTATATTTAACATTGGTTTAATATAGAAATAAGCTAATTAGTAATAGGTTATGTGGAAGTCATATCTACCGTAGATCTTAACTATGATGGATGGTCTAGATCTAATGGGTTTAGGTTTTGTAGATTTAGGTTCTCTCTCCACCTCTATAAATAGGTGTATGATCTCCATCCTTATACACTTACTATTACAACATATATTAAGGTTTTAGAGGCAAGGAGAGAGAAACCTAGATCTTGTGCAACTTCTCAAATCATCAATAGCTATGGACAAAGGTATGTGTAGTGATTAATTATATGATTCATGATCCTTATTGTTTATCAATAATATTATTATGTTTATAGGCAAGACAACTATCATGAAGATCATCTATAATCGTCTTCTGACAGGTGAAAAACACTTCCATAAGGTTATTTGGATTATATCGTCAAAGGACTTCAGCTTTGAGAAAATTCAGTACGATCTTGCTCAACAACTGAGGCATGATCTTTCAATAGGGGTGTTATTCGAGCCGAACGAGCCGAGCTTTGAATGCTCATACTCGGCTCGTTTTAATACGAGCCGAGCTCGAGCCGAGCCCAATTTCTGAATCGAGCCTGGTTTTATGTTCAAGCTCGGCTCGCGAGCTATTTATCAAACTCGAGCTCGAGCTCGTTAGGCTCGTTTAGCTCGAGCCGAGCTCGAGCCCTCCAAGCTCGTTTAGCTCGAATCAAGCTCGAACCCTATACCAAAACCACCACAACATTGAGTTTTCTAACCTGTTTAAAACGATCAAATTGAATTAAGTTAACTACACCAGAAGAAATTTACACAACTCAAGAACATCTTCCGATAATCTTGCAATCGAATCATATATTAAAATTCAGAAAAAAAGACTGAGAAATGGAAACATAGGTCAATGGAATTCAGAATCTGGTTACTTTGTTTAGATTTTGCTTTTGAACGTCTACTAGAGGTGGTGGTGGTGGTGGTGGTGGTTTTATGCACATTCCACTTCCACAATCTATCACTAATTCATGTCCATGAGGAGGAACCAACAGCAATGGAATGGATGATGAACAACCATTATTTTTGTCTTCAACAAATACAATTCTCCATGAAACACATACTGCAGAAAATCGAACATAATCATCATAGAATAATAATCTATCCATTATTTCATATAAAAGACAACTTGGAAGTTCTGACCAACGAGAAAATTGTTCATCCATGGTAAAAACAATTTTCGGAGACAGAAAAGTGATTTAGAAGAAAAGGGGATTTGAAGAAGTTGAAAGCTTGGATCTATCTGGAAGAGGAGTAGACAATTTAGAATAAGAAGAAGAATTAAATAACAAAAGAGGACTAATTAACCGAATTTAATAAAAGATTTTCTTTTTTAGAAGAAGAACAGATCTAGTAGATCTTAGAAGATTGCTAAAACAAGGTTTCTAGATCTACACTGACAACCACAACAGACAACTATTTAGAAACCAGACTGACTTGGATTGACCAGTAAAAGTTTTTTTTTTTTTTTTACCAATCTCTCTCCTTCCAAATTCAAAGTAGATGAGCAGTAAATAATTTATTCCAAATCGATCTTGGCAAAACAAACTACTAGTACGAGCAATCTTCGAAGCAGATGACTTCTTCAAATCGGTGGGTACCCTTTGTTTGGTGACAAGTTTTAATGAGATTGATTGATTGATTGATTGAATTGGAGAAGAAGAAGGAGACGGGCTTAGAGTCGTAGAGAAGAAGAAGGAGACGGGCAGGCGGCGGCTAGGTTTCCAGAACCAGAAGAAGGAGAAGCTGTTATGTTGAATTGTAATTTGTTGATATATACTGGGGTAGGATAGGAATAAGATATATTAGTGGGGGTAGGCTGGTAATTTACATTATTTAACTCGAGCTACTCGGCTCGGCTCGAATAAAGCTCGGGCTCGGCTCGAGCTCGAGACGAGCCTTAAATCTGTTCAAGCTCGGCTCGTTTTACAAGATGAGCGAGCCCGAGCCGAGCTTTAATCGAGCCGAACACGAGCCGAGCTCGAGCTGCTCAGCTCACATAACACCCCTATCTTTCAAAGTATGACAACATTGATCGAGTAGCCCTCATATCTGAGGTTCTCAATGATGCCAATAAGATCCTCATCATTTTTGATGACATGTGGGCTCCAATTTCTTTGCAGCAGTTGGGGAATCCTGAGCCTAACAAGGAAAATAATTGTAAGGTTGTGTTGACGACTCGTTCGTTGACAGTTTGTCGAGGCATGCAGACAGATACCAATATCAAAGTTGAAGTCCTGGCATCAAAGGATTTGTGGAACTTGTTTGTTAGAGAGACTGGTGCCCATGTTCTTAATCCTAACATCCTACCTATTGCTAGAGATGTAATATCTTACTGTGGTAATCTTCCGGTGAATGTTATGGCGGTAAGTCGTGCTATGAAAACCGTGACGGAAGAATGGGAATGGATGTATGTTTCGATATGCCTGAGGCTCTCGCCCAGCCAAGAACCACCCTATTTTAAAGGTCTTAGATTCAGTTATACTCGACTGAGAGATGATACAGTGAGGAAATGCTTGTTATATTGTGCATTGTTTCCTACTGACTACTCATTTGAACCAGAAGAAATAATTAGGTATTGGATGGCTGAGGATTTTATACAAGAAAAAGGGGACATGCTCAATTGCTCACAAAAATAGATGAGGGGTTTGATATACTGAAGGAGCTAATAAATGCAAACATGTTGGAGATGTTTAATTATCATTTTCGAATGAACGAGTATTTCCGAAGTTTTGCCAAGATTGTTATGGCAAAGGAAGGTCACTTTGTAATTGATGGTGGGAAGACATATGGGCGCCAATGGGAGGCGGAAAAAATCTCGATGGGAAAGTAGAAAGGCTTCCAGTTGAGCCCAATTGTCTCAGTCTCTCAACATTGTCATTGAGGGATAATCTTGTTTCAAGCAAGATTCCATCTTCATTTCTTAACAAAATGCTCACCCTGCAAGTTCTTGACCTCTCGTATACGGCAGGAATCAGAGAGTTGCCATCATCACTATGCCACCTAGTCAACCTCCGTGCTTTGTTTTTACAGCATTGTAAGAAGTTAAAGAATATACGGTACCATCCTTAAAAATTCTCAAAGAACTACGATTCCTTAATCTCTGTGCAACCTCATAACAGAACTTCCTCAAGGGATGGAAGGACTGCAAAGGCTTAGATCCCTTGACCTATCTGAAACAACAAAATTAGTGAACATACAAGCTGGCGTGATAAGGTCACTCACTCATCTTGAAGAGTTACATATGCAAGGAAAAAACCTTAAAAGTTTCTCCGTCAATGCATATGGTTCCATTGAAGATTTTGTTGTAAATGAAGAAAAATTGTAATCTATTCTAAATTTTTACACGGTTTCTCCACATATGTAAATATATTCATCTTCTTTGAAATAAAACCAATAGTTTTTTGCCTTTTGTTCTTTGCTTGAAAATTTTATTTCTGTGAAACTACATAATTTAAAAAATGTAGGTGATGAAATAAATACAGCAAGCTATTAGCCAAAGAAAATGAAAACAAGAGAGTACGACTTCATCAGTTTGAACCAAGAAAAAAACCAATTCAATGTCTTCTGAAACAGAGCTGCAGAGTTAAAATCTTCACTAGATGAAGTCAGTCTATGCAACTCTGTTGGAGAGTTCAAGCCCTTTTTTCCATACTTCCACTTATAAGAGAAACGGTATTTGAATGTAATGATCTAATCACCATCATCAGGATAGGCCAAGCTACTAGAAACGACGGGAAACTAGAGCATGTTAGGAAGTTATACGAATAGATGGAGAGGTAAATGATGCTAGAATGTTTGAGGGGCTTAAACAAATAGTAAAAAAGAAAACATACTAAGAGGAACCTCACTATGATTTGATAAAATCTCCATTGGAACCATATGATTCAGCATACTGCAATGCCGGCCGGACCGACATACTTCCAAACCTGAGAAAACACATTGAATGCAAAGTTCAGAAATGGGAATAACTGTAACTTGAAAGACGAAACATCGGGCTATATTCCAAATTCCAAAACAAAATTCACCTCTCTTATCTGCTATAAGAAAAAACCACATAAGAATAAATTGTTTGCAAATTTATTATAATTGACCTGAGCATTCGGGTTTAGGAACATATTACCGAAGAAAGCACTAATAATCACACACATCAACCAAGAACGATAAAAGTATGTAGCCATCGGTACTATATCGATTTCCCTCTAAAAGACAAAGGGGAGAAAGCAAATTTTCATTACACATTTATCAAACAGTTATCATTTATCATTTTCCATCTTAAAACATTAATTTTTTCTTGTTCTTGTGGACTGTCTGAAAGATAAAAAAAAAAAAAAAAAAGAAAAATAAAAGAATAATGTATGATTGATAAAGAACAAACCTAAAATAGAGATGTGTAGATGAATCCAGACAGCATCAGGTTGGTGTCTTTTTATTTTAGGGGGCGAGGATGAGAATGAGGTTGAGGTAGAAGACCAATAGAAAGAAAGAAAGAAAGAAAGACTGTATTTGTTGTTTAATACCTTAAAGATGAACACTATCCATTGTATTTCTTACAAGATAACCAGCACAACGCATATTCTGTTGCAGCTCATAACCTTAACTCAGAAATTCTGATGAAATACGCTCTGGCATCCAGGTTCTAACTCAACCCCTAATGTCCCTTGGTTGATTCCAGGCTATCTGCAAAGCAACAATTTCATCAAAGATACACCATTGTGCCAAATATATGGATCAAACACTTTGGACGGCAAAGTGCACCACATATTTTTTCACAAAATGAGCAACAGAAAAATAAACGAGTAAGTTTAATTTATCGAAACGAGTCACCATATAGGAAGCAAATAGAAG
This sequence comes from Aquilegia eximia, assembly GCA_023053565.1. Classification (NCBI taxonomy): domain Eukaryota; kingdom Viridiplantae; phylum Streptophyta; class Magnoliopsida; order Ranunculales; family Ranunculaceae; genus Aquilegia; species Aquilegia eximia. Next base: position 335,344 of record JALIGU010000050.1, read on the forward strand.
ACACGTCCATCAAATTATTAAGCATGCCATATGTCTGGTAAAAGCACCTGTTCACAATAACAAAAGTGGCAGAAAGCTTTGATTTTTGATATATGCATGAGAACAGTGTGGTTGGAATTTGATTTTGCTGCAACAGAGTCAACTTTCAAAATTGGTGTTATGCCCATTTAGAAACCAATGGAAGAAATGTACTCCGCTAGTGTAAAACCTTACTTTGACGCACATATGGGGGATCACCATTTCAGCTTCTGAACAACCAGCCAACTTCGCACATAAACATGATGATTATTAATACAATTATCAAAACCTTTGCTAAATTATCTTAGGAATCCAGTCTCTGGGTTTGTAGTGCAGCTATGCTCAGTGAAGAATAGCTCTTCTTAAAAGTCTGACAATATAATATTGAATGACCATACACATCAATTAAAATAATTTCCTAAGCAAGGACTCATGTATATATGTTTAAAGAAGCCGAAGACATAAGGGATACCCTCCTGTCTGTTCTACAATAAGAATCTGCAAGTCATGCAGGTTATCAATTTACTTTCAACAACTTAACAAGAATGCATCTAGGCAAAGATCTGCATACCATAGATGGTCCAACACACAACGTAAGCATCTTGATATAAAGGAAACTAGAGAGTAAAAGACAATTGTTCTAATCTTGTTCTGGTTATATGAGCTCTTAAATCTTCTAAACAAATGAAAACATCCTTCCATTGGGTTAAGAAAAGAAATGGATAGAGTCATAAGATAGTGTTTATAAACTGTTGATGCACTAAATAAATAAATAAAAGAAATCACATTGGGTTAAGAAAACAAAAGTTAATAATTATGAAAACATTTAAAAAAATAAACACATTTGGATTTTTTTTTTTTTTTTTTTTGTGAAGATATTGGAACACATTTGGATTCATCTGCAGCTTAATTGGTACAATGAAAATCTTTTCAAAGCAAAAGTTGTATGCATTAATTTATATGAAAATGAATTAACGGGAACATTACTTTATGTCCTGATGGAAGTCCTAAATAATTAAATCACATAAATTGCTCTGTAATAGTTTTTAAGTTTTGTTAAAATAAAGGCCACTTCTGCCAATGATACAAATAGTACTGTTGTGCAACAAGTCATGTAGTGTACAAAGCAGAAGAATGCAGTGAAACAATTGTTTTGGTTATAATTATATAGGCCTTTGATGGGCAATCATTCAGTAGTAAAAGTCTCACTCTCAAATCATGAAATCAAATGCAATCTTAATTTATGAATAAACTTCTTAATTTGGAAGTGGAAACACAGTTTTCAGAAGTTTCGATATCCTTTGATAGTGGGGTTTATTGAAATTTCGAAATAACTACGTGAAGCTATAACCTCAATCAGAGTGTTACAGTTTCCACCATTAGGAAAAAACAAGATTTCTGAAACAAGCTATACCTGGACACAATGAGCTATGATTTAAAAATGGTTTTGGGTTTTTTTATAACAAACATATTAAAAAACAATTCCATATTACCTTCCTATTTGCATTATAACAACCTCGTCTATGAAGGTTTTCTGGGTGCCTCTTTTAAGGGGTTGTCCTAACATTTTCCAAAAAAGAAAAAAAAAACAATAGCAAAAATGGGAAACAAGTTTGAGGCTACGTACGTTTATGAAGAATTTCTCCTATCAAGGGAGTATGCGTAACGAATCCAAAGATGTACCAAGATATTCTTCCGCTGTCTGTCTCAGGGTTAAAACCTTCTAACATAGTGACATCCTACGTAGAAATTAGAAAATACTGAAAAATCAAGTCATCAATATGTATTAAACAAAATGATAGATGATAGAAATATTTATTACGCATAGACATGATTACCACAAGTGTTGCAGCGTACAGAGTAAGAATCTTAGCATGAAAGACACCAGAGATAATTTGTATAGAGTCATGATCAGGTTTCGTACTCTGATAAGCATCTGCACTAATGAAAACATCCTCCAAAGCAGCGACATTTTGAAAGGACCATTGATCAAAAATATCACAATGGAAATGGAACGATTTGAGATTGGAAGCAATAATATCAATCTCATAGCCATAAGTAACAATCAAGCTCAAGCACATAAGTTGCAAATTGGACAATATGCTAGCAAGTGTTTCTTTTGCAATACTCAATTGATTCCAAGTATAAAGTTCTTAGAGAACTAAAACCACCAAATCTGGCTATGGATGAAAGTTGTTGTGGTTCAAATTTAAATGGACCAAAGAATGACAACCGAAGAGAATGTCTCCAAGTTCTTAAAAATTACTATTCTCCATCTTCTGACAAGATAAGATCAAAATCCTGACTCTTACTAATTGCAAATGTAATCTATTGCTCTAAATTTGCCATTATGTTGGTCTCCTGGGTGGAAATATAGTCGAAACCTATCAACCTTGTTGTTGCTATGCAGCCGAAGATATTTATTGACAATACTAACAAACTGTTCTTTTGTTTGATCTTTAGCAAATTCTTTGCCAAAGTCCAAAAGGGTAACATAGCTCAAAGAGTATTTCCAAAGGTTTTATCTATCTCCTTGACAATATACTTGTTCTTATTGCATATTTCAGTAGAAGTAAAGAGAGAACTGAATCAAGAATATTACCAGGTAGCTTAGTAATAGTGTCACGAGATTTTCCATAGAGGCTCTCATGAATCCTTTATCAAAAATGCCTTAAAAGGGGAATATTTGTTCACCTAGCTCCATTGATGAGCTTTATACATTCATCCTGTTATACCGGGAGGACCGAAATACTTTCGAACCTGGGAACAGATTGAACACAGAGTTAACCTATGCAAAAATTGATACTTGAAAGATAAAAATATTAGCCCTACTCCAAATTCCAAATAAAAAATTATCAATCTTCATGCTCGATCTATAACTAAAATCTATACATATATAATGTGTTTGCAACGTTTTTAAAAATTCACCAGTACATTCCATAATGAAGTAATAATAATAATTATACAAAGAAAACCCAAAGAAAGGAATAGTAATAACATTCAATTAATCAAGACTGTATAGTGAGTAACTAAAGAATGATGTAGGAATTCTTCTTAAAAATACGAAGTGGGGGGACCGAACACTTTCTCTTAAACATTTCATCAAACACTAACCGTTCCACAAAATAACAAAAGGTACATGGACATTTGCCAACGTTGATCATCACATACCCCTGCCTAATAGGCGTATAGGACTAAAAGCTCCATCTGTATTAACCTTAGGGAAACCAACTGGTGGCTTCATATTAAGACCTTATTTTTTAATCTTATTTGAGATTTTGTTTCTCTTGAACCATAATTTCAAAGCAATCAAACTTTTTTTCTACTTTCATGCAGACACATACATTTCATCAAACACGAATTTTCTTGTCGGACGTAATTTCATTTCATTATATATAAATACAGTACATGCATAAATCAATAATCAAATGAGTCAAGAATACATAACAATACAGTCCATACTCGAACAATCATATGCGTTGAATGGCAATTCTGTTTAGGTATCTGGAAGAAAAAATAAATAAAGATGGAAAAGTCACCTTCAAAACAGCAAGAAGTACTCATGTTCTCACTGCCCCGTAATCTTTATCTTCTTCACTAGAACAGATTCATCAAAGTATCAAACATATTTCTTTGTAGACATTTCATCAAACAGATAAAAGATATTAAAATTATAAAAAGCCCCGGGTCACCCGCGTGACAGGCGGGAATACTCACCACTATACTACAAGTCTACAACGACCTTGTTGTGGGAAGCTTCCAAGAGTCCATATGTAACAACTTTACTAGGGTTTCTTTTACCTGAATAACTACTTCATCACATTCTCTCATTCATGGAAATGAAACAAGTTATTCAAACAAGTATTCTTGCTAAAAGATATGATGAAGATTGGAGATACTTATGGCTTAATGTCAAGTACTTAAAAATTTTCAGTGATTAAATTAGCCAACCCAAAATGCAATGGGCATTATCAATTAGTCCCGTCAAACTATCTCATTAATGATTAGTCCTTTTTTTTTTTTTACCAAAAGTTAGTTTACAATAATACCCTCTATTATTAGTATTTAAAGTTTAAAATTGCTATTAGAATTGAAAACCGCCAAGTTAGTGGTAGCGTAACAAGTGGAATTGCTATCAAAAATTGAAACCACACAATAGTGATATTGCAATTTAGTGGAATTGCTATTACAATTTTTTAGAATTACATAATTAAAAGTTAGCAATTCTTAGAATTGCACATATAAATAATTAACAAATTTTTAGAATTGCACGTAAAGTTAGCAATTTTTTAGAATTATAAAGAAAGTTTGTATGTTTTAATAAAAACTATAACCTATGTATGGGTGTAATTAACCCTAGTGGATTTGAATTAATTACCCAACTAATTTATAGACACACAATCACAAAATACCACATGTCAATAATTAAATATAACCTATGTATGGGTGTAGTTAACCCTAGTAGATTTAAATTAGTTACCCAATCCAAGTAGCAATTTTTTAGAATTGTACGTGTCAATGATTAGCAATTTTTTGGAATTGCGTAGTTAAATAGTTAGCAATTTTTCGAATTGCAAGTGTTAATGATTAGCAATTTGTTAGAATTACATAGTTAGATAGTTAAATAAAAAACTGTTAAAAACGATTTAAAAGGATAGTATTGTCATTTAAAATATAAATCTGAAAGTTAGTTTAGGATAAATTAAGTCAAGGATTGGTTAATAACTTTTCCAAAGAAAAAAAATCTGAGATTAAGTAATATTAGAAAGTGGGACTAATCATTAAAGCCAAAGTCAAACAAGACTAATCCATAAGTAGGGTGGGCTAAATGGGATCTAGGACTCATTCTTTCCTTAAATTTTAACCATATGTCATGGCTGATGGCCTCACTACATGGACAAAGAAATGAATATTACTATTTACTAGAGAGGTCGGGTTACCCAAATTTCATAGACCAAATTCTTCTTCTCAATCATTCAGCATTTTGGGCCCAAGGACCAGATAACTAGTTTTATAGGGATGAAGGACAATAAAAAGCTTGTTTAGGCTTTAGGACAATAATGCACAATAACAAGGATACCCCTGTCTTCTTTAATTTTTTTTCCTTTCTTCGTACTCATGTTCCGTGATCTCTCTCTCAGCCATCTCTTTCTCTCTCTCTCTCTCTCTCTCTCTCTCTCTCTCTCTCTCTCTCTACGAGTATATTTTCTTGATTAACTAATTTATGATCTCTCTTATAGTTAAGTTCTTCTCTCTTTTTCATCGAACTTTTTATTCATGTGTTTGATCTTCAAATTCAAAATTTTCTATTGAATAAGACTAATCCCACAAATCTTTCGATCTATTTTTTTTTATAAATCTATTATCTTTTCTTACAATTGGACTAGTGAATCTAATAATTTTCTTTAACTTTTGAACAATTTGTATGTAGATAATCCATTAATCTTAATTATCACACAATTTTTTTTTTACCCGAGATTGGAATTTTTCTTTACAATTAAGGTGAATTCAAATCATTATTTTCACTTCCTTAAATCTATATTCGTATGGTTTAAAATATTACATTATATCTTTGTATAAAATTGATGGAAAGTCTTATTTAGAGGTGAGGATTGGGAATAATAGAGAATTGAAAGCTATGTTTTTTTGGCAAAGGTTATAATAGATGTACAAACCTCATATATGAGTAAGTTGATTAACACACTAATCAGTATAAAACTTGTTAACACTTTAATCAGTTCTATTTGTTCTTGATTAATACGATGATTAATATTTTTTTGATAATTAATATAATATAAATGAAAACAGAAATTGAAAAATAAAATGCTATACCTACCCCCAATGAATCCTAGTTGGAATGCGATCTTATGCGACCCTAATGCAATGTAATTATACCCTACCCCAATGAACCCTAATTAGAATGCGATCTTACGTGATCATAATGCAATGTAACTATACCTTGCCCCAAATGAACACTAGATGAAATGCGATCTTATTCGACCCTAATTGGAATGCGGTATTTTCGGTTTAGTTGATTAGTATATTAATCAACTAAAACACTAGTTGATTAGTACATTAATCAACTAAGAAATTTATATTTTTCTTTCTGTTTAGTTGATTAGTATGTTAATCAACTAAAACACTAGTTGATTAGTACATTAATCAACTAAGAAATTTATATTTTCTTTTCTATTTTGATTAAGATATTAATCAACTAAAACACTTGTTGATTAGTTTATTAATCAACTCAACAATAATAGATGATTAGTACATTAATCAACCAAAAAATTTACATTTTCCTTTTTATTTAGTTGATTAGTATATCAATCAATTAAAACACTAGTTGATTGGTACATTAAGCAACCTTTTTGTTTAGTTGATTAGTATATTAATCAATTAAAAAACTAGTTGATTAGTACATTAATCAACTCAACAATAGTTGATTATCATATTAAAACTAAATGCAAATCGGATCCAGATGGATTTGAACCATCAACCTCTCATTCAATGAGCGCTCTTACCATTTAGAGCTTATGGATCCATCCAACAACACTATATACACAATTTAAATTGTAGCATAACCAAAACCAAGCAACATGGACCATTTAACATGCAAAGCTAAAATATAGAGAAGATTACAAGTACTCTAAGGTATTAGACACTTACACAAAACCATAATATAATATGAATTTACAAACTGTGAGCATTCATGTCATTCAGGGAGTTCAATAATAATGCCAGCATTGTGCATAAACTGTTGTTGAGTTGATGGCATTATTGCGCACTGCAATCACTAACAATGTAGTAGGCCTTCTCATTTTACCCAAACACAAGGCTCCTACAAGTACAATACACTTAGAACCCCTGCACAAATAGTTCCACTCATCCACAAAGACACAAATACAACGATTATGAAAAAAAACAAAAAAAAATAAACATATCTTTACTCAACAACCAAGTATGGGAGAACCTGTGCCTGCGCAGATGGTACAATCAACCCAAGAGACTGAACACAATTTTCTCTGATTCCAAGTTGATCACTTTCAGAGTGGAATGCCATTGGCAGATGACCCTAGCTAATGTATGGAAAATAATAGAGATATCACAAGTAATCAATTATTTGATCATGTTTTATGGACCCGTCAGTAGATAATTGGTAAGATGTCCTGAGCATTGCATTCATTCCCAATGAAAACCAAAAACAAAGGAAAATAGGAAATGACTTCTTACCATATTCATGATTAATAAATGTCTGTGAGCTGCTCTACTGGCACCGACATGGGAATTGGATATATCACTCTTAAGTTCATCCATAGATAGCTAAATACTTTATAAGTTCTACCTTGCTGCACCGAGATAACAGTTCCCTTGTCAAACTCCACCATCAAATGGAACCTACAAGACAGATCAATCAAATGGATATACATAAGCTTGCCAATAACATCTATTATTTGTAAAAATGAGGTCTTAGCCATATGAGCAATCGACTTTTCGCAAGTACAGTATATATAGTCCTGCCATTTTGTTTATGTTGGAACGAAAAAACTTAGGATACAGTATGTAATACCATGAGAGTATGTACTGATGCAACAAACAAACATATTAGCAAAATGATACTAAATAACAACACGATTTCTACAATTCTACCACAAAATTAACAATAGGTCTCCAAATTAAATTTCCATCACATTGAAAGTATCAAACCCCCATGTCTACCACGATTCAAACAAATTTACAGCCGATAAGCTTATTTCGCAACAATGTATCTTCAAAATTAATCTTTTTCCCAAATTTCTATCAAATCGTAAAAACGGTAAAAAGAAGAAGAAGAAGAAGAAAAGTCTACCAGAACTAGGAACATTGTGAAAGCCATTTCGAGAAAGTGGACTCTTGCGACTTGAACTTCGACTGAAGATTGATCTCAGCTTTGTAACTCATGGAATGTTTCGAGACCATCTTCACCATTTGATATTGTGTTGAGGGATGGAGAGGAAAATTCGTCTAAGTGATTGACGAAGAAGAGCGATGGCGATCTCCACACTCAAGCAACTCTTGTAAACCTCTAGTTTTCTCTATCTATGATTTGAAGAAGAATCTATGGTGTAGAGGAATAAAATAGTAATTTGAAGTTTAGGAATCTGGTAAGGGAGAATTGTATTGAAAGAACAATTGGGACTTTGAATCGACTGAATGCTATCAAAGCTTTCGGTCTTTAATTTTAACAATTGAGACTTTTGTTGTTGTTTCAATTGATGGTGGTTTTAGTTGGAATGAGATAAATCAGAAAAGGGAGAGTGTTGAGATACGAAACCTCGTAAACATAAAGATGAGAAGGGTAGTTTTGGTATTATATAAATTTTATCGATGAGTATAATACGCGGTTTGTCCTGGAAACTAACAGTTTTCCGTATAATTGGACTTAACTTCGAGTAAACTACAAACCCGTGTGGCCAATTAAACATAAGTCCAAGACTAAAAGCCAAACAAACGTTTGTTATTGGACTTGAGACGAGTTTTTAGAAACCATAATGCATAGTAAAAAAATTTCGTGATATGTCGCGAAATATAGCGATATCTATCGGTTTCACAGCAAAACAATACTGATATATTTCGATATTACCGGATGCAATCTATCAGCATAAATCGACCGAAATTTCTATCGCAAAAAAATAAAATGTCTCTCTAACGAGTTCTGTATTGTTTTTGTTTTGATACATACAATAGATCTCGAAAGATTTTGGATGAAGATAAGATCTCGAAAGATTTTGATGAAGATCTTTCATATTGATTAGTTATTTTTGGAAATGATTTGTTGACTTGATTTGAGAAAAGATGGTAAGAATTTGATTGAATAGATTTCCAGACCTTGATCTTTTGCAAATTTTATGGAAATTTCATCAAATTTTGCCTATAATTCAGGATTTAAACAAAAATTAGTATTTTTATCAAATTTTAAAATCTGAATCTATCGTTTGATATATTTCGATATATCCGGATATATCGGATTTATAGATTTACGATAGATTTGCTGATAACAATATTTTGTACTATGCTATAATATTTAATGTTAGATTCCTTTTTCGGTAAATAATGGATGGATTAACTCTTTAGCTCAGAAAAATATTAGGGTGAATTTGTCAAAACCCCAGGAAACCATCTTTCAATTTGTATAAACCCCAGACTTCGCCGACTAAGATGTAATGTAAAATAACTAAAATGCCCATATGACTTCTTTCTCTTCCAATTCCATCAAAGCTCCATTAAAAGATTAAGGGAAAATTAGATTTAACCCCTCTATTATGGTCACAATTTGAATAAATCTCCTATTTGTCCAAGTTTTCTTCGTCAGCTCCCGTCCAAATTGGACGCATGTTTGCATATTTTCTTTCCAAAATACCCTCCTTCATTCTTTAAACTAACCCCAGGTTATCTGCCCGGCGCAAATTAGACTCAATCACTCGATCCCAATCCCTTTCTCATAAAAGAAAGAAACCTTAAAACCTCTCTCTCTTTCACAAACTTTTACACGCTCAGTTTTTCTTTTTTTCATATTTCAAACCAAATGCATCGTTGTGGGTTCTTAATCTTCACCACCACCACCACCACCACCACCACCACCACCACCACCACCACCACCAAGACAACCAGTTGTTATTGTTGCAGAAAATCTTACTTGGATTCTTGACTAGCATCAAGCAATCTAACTCCAAGTCTTATACTCATCGCAATAATTCTCACAATCGCGTTCGTGATCTCTGCTTCAATCACCTTTTTCTTTACCTCAATCGCGGATGTAACACCTCTATTGAAGAAGAAGAAGAAGAAGAAGACGACAATCAAGTCGCAACTTCATCGATTCTCTTCCTTTGTGTTTTTTTTTCAATTCCATTTGATGCTACTTGAGATGACCCCATGGATCCAAACCTTGCACCAAATCTAAATATTTACATTACAAATTGTCCCCAAATTAATAAACCCCCAATTTTCGAAACATGATTTTCAACTATTACTTTTGTTTGGAAGAGAAGAAACTCAAGTGGGTTGAAGTTTTTTTTTAGTTCATCTTGTTCTAAAATGATTATTACAGTGAATGGGGAAGAGAAGGGATAGAGGAAGAAGAAGAGAGAAAAATAAGAGAAATAAAGGTACAAACTTTCTTCTCAGAGGCATTTAGGTTAAAATTTTAGAAGTTGGATGTTAAATGAGACGGAAGAGAGACCGTCAGAATTTTAGAAGTTATTGAAGTTGTTTTGCTTTCTTGTCTTCTAAAAGAGAACAAAAAAACTGCAATAGAGATCAATCCAACCAAACAAAAAAATCACTAGAGACAGAGAGGACCATTGATGAACCTTATTGTTCCTTTTCCAACTAGATAACCTTCGAATTATTTTCGAGGAAGATGGCTAGATTTGAGGGTAAAATCGATATATAAGAGAATATTTTATTAAGCCACATAATTATTAATTATTAATGGGGTCAGCTAACAGTCTGATAACAGAAAAGTTGACTGCCTGGGGTAAACACAAATAAAAAAAGAGATTTTTGGACATACCCCATTTGAAAGTCCAAATTTGAGATACCCCATTTGAAAAAAAATTTGAGATACCCCCAATTCAAGACAGAAGAGCTTTACAGCCGTAGGTGAGTTTTATGATGGATTATGATGGACGGCTAAGATAACACCACATCTTGAATTGGGGGTATCTCAAATTTTTTTTCAAATGGGGGTATCTCAAATTTCGACTTTCAAATGGGGGGTATGTCCAAAAATCTCTAAAAAAAATTGAGACAAGGTTTCTTGTGGGTTCTGACAAATTCGCCTAAAATATTATAGAATTATACTTTCATCGCCCAAAATATTATAGAATTATACTTTCATCGCCCAAAATATTATAGAATTATACTTTCATCAAGTCTATGTAGGATGACAGTCGTATGTACTACCTGATTCTTTGTTTATGTCTGGGATTTCAATAGTTAAGTTAAAAGCTAGTTTGAGGGCCATTTTGTAAAAACCCCACAAGTTTATGTTAATATTTGCGTTTACCCCACTAAAGATTTTTTTTTTGTCTTATCACTAGCAAGTTAACGATTCTGTCTCCTGACCGTTTGCAGTTGCTGACGTGGTTAGAACTTAAAAACGCTGGCTTATTTAAAACGAAAAAATGCTGACGTGGTTTAAACTTAAAAACAGAGGACAGGTGTGATGATCCAACGGTTGTAATATGTTTTTAATGTTACCGTTGGACCCGACCCGACTGAACCAGGCTTTTAAATAGTGTCTTCTTCCCCAATATCTGACATCTGAAACGCAAACAGAGACACAGTGAAAAACCAAATTTGTTTTGGTCGCCTTCTTCCCAATCCCAATTTAAGGTTAGAATGAATTCAAAAGGTGCTTCAAGCTCAATTTTTTCTCAGTTCAAGTGTTTTATCTGTGGAGGTAGTGGTCACTTCGCAAAGAATTGTGTGTTTCATGATTTCCCATGTGTCCTCCTCTGCGATGATCACACGATGAAGTTTGGGACTAGTTCACAAAAGCGATCACTTGGAAGACAATTTTTGAGCTGCAAGTTTCAATCCATTGTTTGCAAAGGATTTTTGTGGGTGGACGAAATTGAAGATGTGGAGTTGAAGAAGCAAGAAATACTGAGCAATATGTTGAAGAAAAAGAAGATGGGAAAGCAACTTGTTGATGAAGATTCAGTCACACTCAAGAATAATAAGATAGAGAAGCAACCTGTTGATGAAGAAGATACTGTCACACTCAAAATCTAATCTCGACAGACCAGAACATGGACATGAGTGTACAGGGGAGTGCCAAGGCAATTAGTAAGATTGTGAAGCTTTTAGCAAAAACTAATGTGAATGAGTGATTTTAGCCCAAACTAATGTGAGTGTGTAAGTGTAGCAGAAGTTGTTCTAAGTAAGATGTATAACAAAAATTATGATGAATGGAAATGCATATTTTATCTGATGAATAGGAATGCATGTTTTATCTGCAGCAACATTTAAATTTCATAACATGTATAAACCAAACTTCATCTGAGTAAAATAACCATAAACAAACATTTAAATTTCATAACACCTGCAGCAAAATAACCATGATTTGTTCAACATCACTTACATATAACCATAATTTGTTCGACATCCATAATTTGTTCGACATCACTTACAAAATCACCAAAAAATGCTCTTAAATAGTTCATCTGAGCAACTTACAAAATAAACAACATTCTTTTCTAAAAAAAATAACATAAATTAACTAAATCCTCCATCTTGGTTGAACTGAATTAGAACTTGAAGCTTGGCTGCTCGCTGTTGCACCTTGAGCTGCAGATGTTGTGTTGACTCCAAACAAAGCTGCCAATCTTTCAGTTCTTGTACCATGTAATGGGAACACTGTCGGAGCTCTGAAAACATGTGTGTTGGCTGGTGGAGGCCTCATGTAGGGTTGCCTGTCAGGGGGAGGTGGTCTCCATGTTGTTTGTTGCTGAGGAAGTCTAATTTGGGGAGCTTGTGGCATTGGAGTAGGGTTCCTGAACTGGATACCAGGCATTGGAGTAGGACTACTAAACTGAGAAGAGTACATAGGAGTTTGGAATCGAACCTGAGAATGCTGAAAGTTGGGAGTTAAAGGTGTAGGCACTCCCCCGTAGAATAAGGGATCAAATTGGCCAACAGACTGTGGTGCAGTTCCAAAACCATACAATGAAGGATCAAAAGGTTGTGATGGATCAGTTGTTTGTGCAACATTTGTCCTCTTCTTCCCTTTACCTTTGTAGGTTTTTTTTCCTTTTCCCTTGCCTCTCCCACTAACCACTGGCTCAAACTGTGCAATAAACTCACTGAATGCTGGATCTTCTGCAATATTTTCTGTTGGCACACCATAGTTAATTTTTCTAGGTCTTGTTCTTGGTCTTCCTCCTTTTTCTGTTGCACCTTTCTTTGCAGGACCTTGTGATGTAGCAGCCACATAATCTCCATAGTCAGGACCAACTCCAGTACACCCTGTTTTGTTGTGCTCATACCCTTTGCATATGCTGCATCTATGTTGTTTCTTCCCCCCATATCTGATTGGACCTTCATCAAGCCCTCTCTTTCTTGCAATAGGTGGCCTACCTGGTCCTCTTGTTTTTATTGGTGGATTGATCACCTCAGTTATCTACATATTACATTAAACTTTAATAAACACAAAGAAAAATAACTTCGCAAGTATACTATTATACATTTTATAAAAATTACTATACTCACCTTCTGCCACTCAGACTCATGCAGTATAGGTTTGATAGAACCCTCATACACTCGACTATATGCTTCAACTGTAAAAAATGGACTGCAATACCTGCAAAGTGTAAAGTGCATTATCCTCTATCAGAAAATGTCTGCAAAATCTAAAAAAATTAGGTATAAAGGCATTTACCTCTTCCAATCAACTCTCATAGAGTTCAACACTCTCACTGCATGAACACATGGTATTCCTGTTAGCTGCCATTCACCACAAGTACAATTTTGTTCTGTAAGATCTACCTTCCAATGTTTACCATTGTGATTATTAACCTGGTACAGGTGATCTTCAGATCCATAACAAGTGTATTCATTTATCTTTTTTTTCTTCTTATCTAAAATTTCCAATACCCTAGGAACAAGACTAGATTGATCCCAAGTCCTATCTATCTTCCTCCTCTCAAATTGCAGCTTCATGAGCCAACTACTGACTGTACCAATCAACCTGTGAACAGGTTTTTCTCTTGCTTCCAGAATTCTTGCATTAAATGCCTCACTCCAATTATTTGTAGTATGCTCTGCCTTGGATTCTTTATCAAAGTGTGCTCTTGCCCATCTTGTAGGATTTTCATCCATCAGATATTGTGTAGCACCAGGATCAATCTTGTGCATTGCTGCCATGTCAAGTTCCCAATATGTAGCTGAATAAGCTTTTGAGGCAGCCCAAGCCAAGGCATCAACACCACTGAAATACCTGAAATTCATAAAGTACATTGACATTAGAACCAAGGCAAAAAATGCAAAAGCTTTTAGAAAATGAAAAACTAGTCATCAATAAATACTGAATTACCTCTTCATGTTTGCAACCATATGTCTGAAGCAAAATCTTTGATGAGCATCAGGGAAGACCTTTGATACTGCAATATTTAAACCCTTTTACCTATCACTCATGATTACAAGTGTTTGACTGTGCTTACTCAAGTGTGGTTCCATGATTTCCAAGAACCTCTCCCAATTATTTAAGTTCTCCCTCACACAAATACATATAGCTAATGGAAACATTCCATTATTCCCATCCAATGCCACAATTGATAAACAAACACCTCCATACTTACCTTTCAAAAAACAACCATCTAATCCAATAAGTGGCCTACATCCTCTCACAAAACCATCCAAAGAAGCTTTAAAAGCAATTACACAAATATCAAAAGTATTAAACTGATCATTCTTTGCACATTTTGCAAGACTACCAGGGTTAGCATCAAGGATTTGCCTACACATCTCTGAAAGTTTGCTGTAACTCTCTTCATAGTTTCCATGGACCAACTCAAGTGTTATAGTCAATGCATGCCATGCTTGCCAATACTTAATATTCAATGTATACTTAGCCCACATCTTGCCAACTATGTCTCTAGGCTTGAATGACCTATGATGCACCCTCATATCCTTTTCTATCTTCTTAGCTATCCATTGTGCATTGGCGGTAGGATTCACTTCTATTTCATTGGACACACAAATGTGAACATCATTGATCCTCCCAACCCTCATTGTGTGGCCATCATTCATCCTTCCAATAGAGATCATCCACTTACACTTCTTTCCACCAAGTGTAGTACCCTGACATACACCAACAATCCTGTCACTGTCATTTTTCTTAAGCTTCATCAAAATTTTTCTCTTGATAGCAAAAGTCCTTAAAGCCTTCCTACATTCATAAATATCATACCATCTCTGGTCTTCTTTTAATGTCTTCTTACCATGGTGTGGATTTTCATATTCAGCATCATCAATCCTAGCTGTTCTTCTTATCCACTCCATGTCAGCATCATTCTCATGAATCACTTGTTCACTTTGGTTCTCATTTACTCTGTCATCCCTTTCAATACCTTTTTGCATATGGTTTTCATCTTCTAGTTCTCTTTCTCTTTGTGCATCCTCTTGAATCTGTGCCTTAGCTCTTTCTATCTCTTCAGCTGTGAGTGGGCTATCATCTTCAGACTCAGTTCCATCAGAATAATCATCAGGACTTTCATAGTATTCTTCTGCATCAATTCTATCTATATTGTACTCAGGTGGTGGACCTTTGCTTCTAGTTGTAGGCATCCTTCGAAGTACTTCATCATCATCTTCAAGATTAATAGTCCCTTCATCATAATGATCACAATTGACTGTCTCATGGCCATTCCCTTATATAACACATAAACACAAGATAAATAACTCATTGAAAAACAACTGAATCCTCAATACTGTCACTAACATAGCAAATGCAAAACTCAAATAAAAAAAACATTATATATAAGAGCCAACATCATATCATGCATGATCTTTTTGTATTGTAATCTAGTTTTCTGGTCATCTGATCATCAATAACCCTTTACTTAGCTATTTCAGTTAACTGCAAAGTTAAATTCAATAACTTATATATATATATATATATGCTATGTACTGTCTCCTATGAAATTTTCAATACTGTCACCAACATAGCCATAGTAAAACTAAAATAAAAAAACACTAACCTTCATCATCATACACAGCAAATGTGGACTCAACTTCATCTAAGAAAGAAGGGTCTACTTCCTCTAGTTCAACCTGAGGGCCTTCAACCTGACAGACATCATCATCACCACCATCTGCAACAAAAGCAATTAAACCGTAAGTTTATATCAAAATTACAGGTTAAACAAAAGCAATGAAATTTTAAGTTTATAAGATTACATGTTATTGACCAACCTTGTGATTCACAGTCATTAACAACTCGATTTGTTGCAAGTCTTTTACTCCACCTTGTGGGCTTTGCTGGTGATTTTCTCTTGGGCTTCACAGGGGTTGTTGGTTTGGGCTTCACAGGGGTTTTGGGTTTGGGCTTCACAGGTGTTGTTGGTTTGGGCTTAACAGGTGTTGTTGGTTTGGGTTTCACTGGTGATTTTCCTTTTCTCCTTGTTGGCAGCTTCTGTCTAGTGGATGGTGGGAGCTCCTCATTCCTGACAGGGTTTTCACTACATGGTGGAATCTCATCAACATCAACTTGCTGACTAGTTTGAGCAAAAGGAACTGAAGATGGTGGTGTTGGTTGAAGAATAGGTTGGACACGAACTTGTAGTTGTCTGTTGATAGATCCTATGTACGTAGGACTAACAAAGTCAACATATAAGTGAATGAAATTCTGTTTATCTTGTTTGGCATTCTTAAAGAAATCCAACACATCTATGTCTTCCACCATGTGAAACCTCTTATTAATATAACCCTCATCCCTACATATCATAAACCATGACAATGTTATACTTCTCCCATCTGGTACATCTATTAACTTAAACACTTCTTTAGCCAAATCTAATAACGACACTTCATCACCATCCCAATGCTTTGAATCAACAGTACTTCCACCCTTATAACACTTTAGTTTCTTTGGAACTTGTCCAATATCTGTAAAATTACCTCCAAAATGAAACCTAAGATGTCTCTTAGGAAGCTCTGTCATCTGTGTATAAAAAACCTTATATAAATATTGTATACATACAACACAAACAACAACAACATTTTGATCACCAAGTTTGTTTGTATACATACATTGGACAAACAACAACAATAACAACAATTAAAATAAGAACAATGATGGATCTAAAACAATAACAATCCAAAATTGTCTTTGAAACAGAGATGCATACAAACCCTAAAATTTTGTTGAATTTCAGCAAAACCCTTAAATTTAATCAATAGATAAACAGTTTTTTGTAACTTGAATGTAAAAATACATATTATAACAGAACATTCCAACTAATAATAACACAAAATTGTTGTTGAAATAGAAATATATAAAAACCCTAAATTTTTATGAATTTTAGCAAAACCCCTAAATTTGATCAACAGATAAACAGTTTTTTGTAATTTTAATGTAAAAATCCATATTATAACAGAAGGAAACTAGAGAATTGACAGATAAACTTAAAAACAATCACTTGAATGCAGAGAAAATTGAACACCAAATTTGAAAGAATATGAAAACCACTAAATTTTGATGACAATCAAAACAGATTTTATGTAATTGCATGTACCGATCTATCATACAACAGAACATTCCAACTCAGAATTATAGAAAAAAACCATTTTCCATTACAGAAACAAAATTAAGTGAAAAAGTTGATTGAAGTTGGACATTTACCTTCAAGTCCTAGCTACGATCAAACTCTGATCACACGTCCACTAACAATTTGAGTTGAATTTACCACAAATACAACAGATTTGGTTGAAAGACAAGATCTTGCTAGGGTTTATGAGAGGGAGAAGAAGGAATTAGGCGGGAAGAATGGGAAAGATCGCGCATGTGAGTTGTTATCACTAGCAAGTGTTTCCTTTATATTATCAGATCCCTCACCCTAGCCGTTGGATTAAAGATACATCTCGACCGTTGGATCATCACACCTGTCCTCTGTTTTTAAGTTTAAACCACGTCAGCATTTTTTCGTTTTAAATAAGCCAGCGTTTTTAAGTTCTAGCCACGTCAGCAACTGCAAACGGTCAGGAGACAGAATCGTTAACTTGCTAGTGATAAGACAAAAAAAAAATCTTTAGTGGGGTAAACGCAAATATTAACATAAACTTGTGGGGTTTTACAAAATGGCCCCTAGTTTGACTATTCGATCATTAAAAAATTCAATGTGTTCAGCTAGGGAACATTGGAATTGGTATATCACTATATCGATACATGTTAACCTACCAACACTGTGTTGAATTGCCAACAGTTGGAAGTTTATTACTGCCCAACTAAAGTTAACATTGTGCAGAATGTGGCTTCAAGTATGCCTTCATGTTAATTCTAGGTAAAAACCTCTAAAGCCCAAATATACTTTGATATAATCTCGATTTTGTTTAATGCATACTTATATTAAAATTAAGACTGTTATACTCTAGATGTTTTTCGAGCCAGGCTTGTGGTATTTGCTCCCAGTTGTGCATAGCCAAAACCAATAGATTTTCATGTAACACAGAGTAATAAGACATCCATGGTATGTCCACTTCAGCATTATTGTCAATACATTACATAAAATAAAAAATAGGAACGAGATAATTATAAAATAAGTAAAATGAACACATGATTTACGTGGTTCGGCAATATTGCCTACGTCCACGGGGGAGATGAATATTTTCTTATTGTAATATGAGAAGAGAAGAGAGGAGCTAGAGAGAGTTTGTTCCTTTTACATGAAATATGTCCCTTTATATAGATAGGGAATTACAATTGAACACATGTGATATAAATCACATTGATTTGATAACGGACAAATAACGGACAGATAACGGACAAATAATAATGGAGAATATTTTGTATTCATCTTATAATTGTTGGCATTGATTGAAACCGCCACATAAGCGCCACACGAGCTCATGAGTCATCGAGTTGAGCCAAGTTGGAGTATGACTTGTACTGCATGTCGGGCGGGCCAAGTCGTTGGAAATAGACTTGAACTCGGGTGAGCTAAATGAAAATAAGCTTGACGTCGATGTAGCTCGATATGTAGGAAAGGGTTGTGATTGCTCGTTAAGTGATGTCATTGTGAGCTCGAATATATGGGTACACACAATTATCAACTTCGTTATTTACTCCCCAAAACGGCATTACTTGCATTCTACTCTACTTCATATTTTTCCACTAAGCCTTTTACCATGTACTATAAACCATTACAAATGGCTTACACAAGCTACCATATCACGAAGAGGATTTGATCCCATTCTATCTCTTAACATTAATAATTCATGTAAAGCTTTCTTCACGTACACAAGACTCAATCAGCTTATCAGCATATTTGTTTTCAATCTTTGCTTCCTCATTGTTCTCATGACTCCTGCCTCAACTATATTTGTTCAACAGATGACTTATATAATGAGCTCGATTTATACCCTACATCTCTACTTCCCGATTGTTTGGACTTGCCACCCAAGACCAAAAGCTAAATTATCAACTTCCTTATGAGACACATTTTTGAAATCTTTGTTTCCCTAAATTAAATTTTGACTATCAAATAGTACTAGGATGGACCTGCGCTAAAATTATATCCTTGTGAGAACATAACCTGTACTGTATGTATGTTGTTCTTGGGCAAATTGTTTTTCTATAATCTTAGGTTCCATGACGTCTAGAAATCAGTTTTTTAATTTTTTTTTTTAATCGATCAATTTCTTTTCTGGCAAAAACTTAAACACTTTGAAAGAAAGAGAATACAAGAAATAAATGAGAGAAGAACTAAGTTTATTACTTGTTGAACAAAGAAGAAAACACTCTAACTGAAGATGGAAAAAATGTACTACATGGACTCCTACTTATAACCAGTTGGTTCCACTAAAAATTCAACTAACTTTGGTTTAATCTAAACAACTAACTCCTAAACTTATTCAACAAGTTAAGCCACTAACTCTTAAACTTGCTCAAGACTAATTCAACTAAAGACTGAATCAACATAGACTCAAAAAATCTACTGCAACATGCACTAATTTGTGACACTCCCCCTTAGTGCGTGCTTGCGATCAATTACACCAAGAATGCTTCTGAACTTCTCAAGCAGAGCTTTGGCAATTGCTTTCGTAAAGATGTCTGCAACCTGATTTTTTTTGCATATATGTTGTAAAACGACTTCTTCATTCAACATCTTCTCCCGAACAAAGTGTTGATGAATCTCAATGTTGTGCGAGCATGAAACGTAGGATTCAGAAGAGCTTGATTGCACTCAAATTATCACAATGAATAGGAATTGGATAATCTGATGCAGCAACAATGTGTCGAATTACCCACTTAAACAGAATACACTCTTGGGTGGCCATTGTTGCTGCCACATATTCTGATTCCGTACTTGAAAGGGCGATAGTATCTTGCTTCTTACTACACCATGTGACAGCAGCTGAACCTATACTGAAACAGTAGCCCGCCCTTGATCAGCTATCATTGACATCTCCAGCCCAATCTGCATCAACAAAACCTTGCAAAGAAAATTTTACTTTCTTTTTGTACATCAATCCAAATTCTAATGTGCCCTTCACATATCTCAATATCCTCTTTGTGGAAGAAAAATGACCAACACAAGGCTTCTCCATGAATTCCCACAGAGTATGCATTGTCGGGTCTTGTGATAGTTAAGTAAAATAAACTCCCCAAAAGTTGTCGAAACTTTGTTGTATCTGCCATTAGCTCCCCTTCAACTTTTCATAGTTTGATACACGGTTCCATAAGAGTGGCCATAGCTTTAGAATCACCCATGTTGAAATGGTTCAACAAACTTGTTGCATAATGCCTTTGCGAGACAAAGTACCCATCTGATTTTTCCACTTCTAAACCGAGAAAACAATGAACTTCTTCCAAAATCTTCATTTCAAAACGCATAGATAATTCATCACGAAGACGTGTAATCTCAGCAATATTATCACCAATAAATATCATGTCATCCACATATAAAAGAACAATGGTACAAAGAGATGCCTCCTTCTTAACAAATAAACTTGGATCTGAACTTGAAGGTGTAAAGCCACAAAAATTAAGATATTGAGCAATCTTACCATACCAAGCACGTGGAGGTTGATTGAGTCCATATAACGCCTTCTTGAGTCGATATACATGATTAGGGAATTCATTAGAAATAAATCCTTGCGGCTGGTCCATGAAGATGTCACGATCTAAGTCACCATAAAGGAATGCATTCCTGATATCAAGTTGCCACAAATTCCAACGTTGCATCGCAACCAATGAAATAATGGTTCGAACTGTGACCACTCGAGCGACCAGACTGAATATCTCTTCATAATCCAAACCATATTGTTGAGAGAAACCACGAGCAACAAGGCGAGCTTTGTACCTGTCCACAGTACCATATGCTTTCCTCTTCAACTTGTAGACCCATTTGCAAGTGACTAAGTAAGTTGCATTTGGTCTTGGAACAAGTTCCCATGTTGAATTCTTATTAAGAGCATTAATTTCTTCTTGCATAGCAGCTTCCCGTTCAAGAATCCCTTGGGCTTCATTGTAGTACATAGGTTCACCTTCACATGCTTCTCCTAATAGAAAACAAGATGTGTTAGTGCAATGATTCAATTGCACCTCATAATCACTCAAATATGTTGGTTGTCGTCGATCACGTGTCGACCTTCGAATCACATTCCCATCTTGCTGATTATCGGCTTCAAATAAAGAGTCATTCCTCCCTCTTTCTCTAGAATCAATGTCATTAGAAATAGGCTCAAGGCCATGAGAAACACTGGCTGAATTTTCAGCTGAATAATATGACAAAATCTCATCAAATAACACATCACGTGAGATAACAAACTTCTTTATTTCTGGGTCCATACATCTCCAACCTTTCCTGTGTGTATCATAGGCAACAAACACATTTTCTTGCCTTAGGGTCGAGTTTAGTTTGCTTAGTTTTAGAAACATGAACATAACATAGTAAACCAAATACTCGAAAATAAATCACATATGGCTTAATATGATATAGAGCTTCAAATGGAGATGTTTTCGGTACTTGGCCATGGAGGCAAGCGGTTGATAACATGACAAGCACACTGAATAGCTTCTGCCCATAGCTCTCTAAGAAGGTTCTTCTCATGCAACCATGACAAACACACAACAGTAAGGTAACTCAATTTGCACTCTGCAACTCCGTTTTGTTGAGGAGTTTCTAGGCATGTCTTTGTCAACTAATGCCATGATCAATACAATAAGTTAAAACTCATCTAACATATATTCTCCCCCATTATCAGTGTACAACCCAAACTCCTTTTCCACGGTCATTTGGAATAGGACGAACTTACAAAAAGCTTCACTTTTGTTTTCCAAAAAGAAAACCCAAGTGAATCGAGAACAATCATCCTAAACTTACAAAAAGCTTCACTTTTGTTTTCCAAAAAGAAAACCCAAGTTAATCGAGAACAATCATCCATAATAATCATCACATAACGAAATCCTCTATAGTTAGGTATTTGAGTTGGCCCCATGAGATCAGAATGAACCAGCTGAAATAGAATTGATGCTCTGTTCATAAATTTCTGGAAAAGAAGCCGATGAGATTTACCATATTGGCAACCCGACCAAACGACATCTGGATGCACTTCTTTGAAAGAGGGAACACAATCAAGCAACTTCTTTACGGAAATTTTGTTTCAATAATTGATACCAATATGGCCAAGCCGAGCATGCCAAATAGAAGCACTAGAAGTTTGGCTTGTCTTTTGAACATAAGCTTCACTTGCTGATAAAACATAAAATGACTTCTTCTTTCTTCTAGTAAATACAACATTAGCAATAACTTTCTTAAAATTATCAAGAATTTGAACTGAACGTACCTCCCAAAATCAGTAATTTGAGAGACCGAAACCATATTTTTTTCAACATAGGAGCATGATAAACATTTCCAAAACCAAAACTACTATCAGTTGGATTTTCCACATTTACATCTCCTTCTATTGTGATCGGATAGACAGAATCATCAGCAATAACAATAGCGCGTTGATCCTTATGAGAGCGAACATTTGAGAGTAAGAATTCATTACCAGAAGTAAACATGATAAGTGCAACCTGAATCGACAATCCATTCCTTCTCGAAATCAATGGTGACATTGGAATCCTTATGTGCGTCGATCGCATGCAGTAAGGAAACCACTTTGTCAATAGGTTTAACAACTTCAATAGAACAACAATGCTCCCATTTTTCTTGATCAGAAGTGTTGCTCTCATGTGCAACATTTGCATGCTCATCCACTAGCTTCGCCCTGCAATTTTTCTTGATGTGACCTGTTTTGCCACACCTATTGCACTCAACCTTGACTCGACAGTTCCGCTTGATGTGACCTGGTTGTCCACATCTATAACAATTTTGAGAAGTACCCGACAATTTTGCTGCACCTTTGGACTGCTTGCCATTACTTGACGAAAACGTGGAAATGTTTTACTTTTCCACTCATCTTTTGTGAAAAGATCATCTTCAACTTCAAAGATAGGCTTATTGGACATTTGCTTCATCAATGTTTCTTGATTTGGAAGCAAATTCTCCAACTCAAGGATTGAAGGTTGATTTGTCCACCCTTGAATAGACGAAATAAATGGCATGAATTCTTTTCGCACACCACGAATGAGATAACCACGCAATCTTGCTTCACTAATGGGCTCTTCCGTATCCAATTCTGAAATTTCAGAGCAAAAATGCTTAATTTACAAAAAATAATCGGAAATAGTCATACCTCTTGTATTATATATACTAGCAAGTTCATTCTCCAAGTTCTACAGCCTCATTGTATTCTTTTGAGAAAACAACCTGTCTAGAGTCTTCCAAACCAATTTAAGCGAATTCACATCACAAACATGATCAATATACTCCTTACTAATCAAAATGCGCAAAGCAAACAATGCTTTGCCACATTTGATATCCCACTTACGTCATTTTGAGGAGTATCCTTTGGAATTACCATTTCAGCACCATATACAAAGCTCCCATGGATCTTGTCCTTGTAGATAAGCTTCCATACAAAGCTTCCAGTAACTATAATTGTTACTAACAGGCTTATCTACATAGACTTGCGAAACACCACTCCCACCATTCATCTTGAATAAACAATAAAGCAATAAAGACTTACATGCTTATCTACACGACGACAATTTGTTAACAAGTAAATAAAAAAATAAAGACTTAGACTCTCTCAATAACTTGGCAGCTTTGATACCATTTGACAAAAACTAAACAATTTGAAAGAAAGAGAATGCAAAAAATAAATGAGAGAAGAACTAAGTTTATTATTTGTTGAACAAAGAAGAAAACATTCAACTGAAGATGGAAAAAACTGGACTACATAGACTCCTACTTATAACTAGTTGGTTCCACGAAAAACTCAACTAACCTTGGTTTAATATAAACAACTAACTCCTAAACTTATTCAGCAAGTTAAACCACTAACTCCTAAACTTGCTCAAGACTAATTCAACTAAAACTGAATCAACATAGACTCAAAAAATCTACTGCAGCATGCACTAATGTGTGACATCTTTTGTGTATTGTCTAAACTCGTATGTTTCTCTATGTGTAAAGGAATTTATAAAGTCCTCAAATGCGTTTGAACAGCTTCCCACTCTGCTTACTTTGAGGCATCTGAAGCTTACCACAGATTGTAATGGTACTTGGTTTGGAACAATAGCAAATTTATTAAAGATCTCGCGTTATTTGGAAACACTCATCTTCAGATCATCTTATCTAGAAATGTCCTGAACATCGGGTTATTAGAATATACTCCCTCCATCCCAAATCATAATTACATTATTCCTTTTTTTGTTGTCCGAAAATATATTTCACTTTCCATATTTGAATACATATTAATTAAGTTAATTTGCTTTTTGGCCTATATTACCCTTGTTCTTTTGCTTATATTACACATTAAATGAGTGAAAATTTATCATTGTAATTAATAATAAATAAGGATAAAGTTGGAAATATAGTTAATAGACAAACCATTAAATGGTGTTCCTTTAATAAGTTGGGTTTTCTATAATGTACTCATAACTAGGTATGACCCGTCCCTCCGAGACGCTTGTTTTTAATTATCTTTGAAGTACTAATTATTCTGAATTCCGCACACAAATTTAAAGTATCACCAACAACCATCTTATGTTCCTATGTAATTTAATTGCAGTAAAATCCATTCTTCAGTATGAGCAATTTACTTATTCATTATGTTAATCTGATAATAGAGTAGAGGGCTTACTTCATATTTTCAATTTTTCATTCATCATTTGTATTTGTATCTAGACACATTTCCAGAAACCAAAGGAACTTAATTAATCAAAAATTTCTCAAACTGAGTAAATACTAAATTTAATTAGTAAACAGTAGAAATAAAAGTCTACTTAATTTTCTACGTGGAATTGAAATAATACAAAAACATAATGCTTAAATGAAAATAATCTTATTATTCAAATATCACCGAGCCTACTTATTAATCGTTGGAGTTGTTGTTTTATTCTTCATAGGTCGAAGTTTATAGTTTTCTCAAGTTCGTCCTCTTCCTTTGGCAATGAAACACTTGGCCGGCCTTTATATATGTAATTGTGTATATACTTCACTGCTCCTACGGACGAACATATCTCAGAATTAATCATGCAATCAAATATGTTGCCCATAGCCATAGGTGAAGATTAATCCTTTATTCTAATAATTGCAGTTTTGTTTAATATATTAAATTAAAATCATTGTTAAATAAAATTAAATAACAATATGAACAAAAAAATAAAAAATAATACTTATAAATTTAATAAAATTTAAGAAAACAAAAACTCGTTTTCAGATAACTACCAATCCAGATTAAACCAAAAATACTTTCTATGTTATGAGGATATAAACATTAAAAAAAATTGTAGACTTTTCAATTTATTATAAAAGATATATGAATCTTCATCAGTTTGGTAAAAGAATGTGTTGGCAGAATATGAATCCAGTATACAATCAGATATACAAGCAGCTGAACGATTCGATTCCACATGTCTTTGTACATTGTACTTTTGGGTTTGGGAAGAAACCATGGGACCTAGAGAAGAAAACTATATGAATCTCTTTAGGTGAATACATTAAAGGAATGGCTAAGCTCATGGTCATTAAATATGGATTTCAACATCAAAGAAATGGTATGGAACATACTCTCATATGAATATAATTAGAAAATAATATATCCCAACTTAACATAAATTTGCTGTAGACATAACATGCAAACAAATCAGGCTTGAGGGTTCAAACTACATATTAGATGGCAATGAATACATAATCACTAAAGGTACTCTATTTGACACATAGGCTTAAAACACAAAATGCACTTGTGCATTAGATTGAAAATGAAGTTCAGTATCCTCACAAGTCTTTGTGGTTCTGGACGGACTACAATCATAGGTTGTGTGGACAGTGGTGTGACGTTGTAGGGGTACTACATACTCCAGCCAATCAAAAGCAGCCACGTGGCACAGTCATCCAGTTACCAGGTCGCTACAACAACGACATCCTAGTAGCTCGTTCACAGCGACCCGATCATACCACGAGCAGCGACCTGCCATACACACGTGCTCTCATTCAATGCACAGAATATTCTCATCAGTTACACAATTAATTCACAGGGATGATCCGCGCGCGTTACTCATTTAATCCTCATTATGATGGCAGAGAATCTGCAAGATCCACGATCCACGCCCTTCTATCTTCTATATAAACAGAACTACGATGGCTTGATCTCTAAGTTCAATTCCCCCGAGCTAGAGTACGTAGGCAATCTCGATCTCAACGAGGTGCAGCCACGCCCCGATCTCAAACACCCCCATTTGGTCAAGTCTCCCTAGCGACCTGACCCAGCAGTGCATTAATCTAGAAATAGGTTAATACATTTGGCGCCGACTGCAAGGAATTCGTATTAGTCGAAAACCCAAACCCTCCCACCCTAAATCAAAAATCACCTGTTCAAATGACTACCACAGAGTTAACTATCAACGATCTGCATGCTCAAATCACAGCTTTGCAGGAAGAAAATGCACGCCTCAAAGCTGCACAAACCAACCCCCAGCAGGGTGAAAATAGCGGACTTGGAGTCATTCCTGCCGATGACTCCAACCAAAAGTACGAGCAACTCAGCCAGCAATTGGCGGAGTTCAAAGCATCGCAGGCTCTCCTTCACTGGTCCAAGAGCCACACTGCAGAGCAACTTGCTGTGCAGTCCCTTCAACAATTCCAGGAGTCTCCTTTCTCCAACGAGATCCTAGAACACGATCTGCCGAACAAGCTGAATGCACCCAAGTTCGACCAGTATGCAGGAGTCGGAGATCCAACCGACCATGTCAAAGGATTCAGGAAGTCCCTTCCTCTGATCAAGGAGGATCATCTCTTGTGTTTGCTGTTTCAGTCCAGTCTCACCGGACCAGCTCTCGACTGGTTTCATCGATTGAAGCCAGGATCCATCAGCTCGTTTGCAGAGCTTGAGAAACAATTCGTCATCTTCTACATCCACAATAAGAAGCGCCCTGTTACCATTGACTCCATCTTCAAAGTCAAGCAGAAAGACGGTGAGTCACTTAGCGTCTTCTTTGCTCGTTTTAAGTCTGAATTACATTCCATTCAGGACTTCGCAAAGGAGCACGAGACCTTTGCAACTATTGCTTTCTCTCACGGACTGATCCAAGGGTCCGACCTTCACAAGTCTCTGGCAATGAAGAGACCTTCATCACTTGACGAGCTCTACCTAAAGGTAGATCGTTATATCAAGCTAGAAGAAGCCCTCACTGGGAGGGAAAAGAACCACGTAGTCAGCAACATTGAGGCTGGCTCAAGCAAACGACCTCGATCAGATGGAAAGAGGTTCAAAGCTAAGTCGCTGCCTACCGAGCAGCGAGAGTATCACCGGTTTACGCGACCAGCCGGTTATATCTACGAAAGGGTCAAGCACAACCATTGGTGCAAGATTCCTGCCTTCACACAGTTGGAGGATACATCTGGTCGCCCGTACTGCAAAGTCCATAAAGTACGGTGTCATCAGACTGATGATTGTCGCGTCTTGAAGCGCGCACTTCAAACCTGGGCCGATGAGAAAAGGCTCAACAATTGGATCCTCGGAAGAAATGAGGAATCCACTGGCAAGCGGGTAAGGAAGGAATCCAGAACGCCTCCCCGTTCCCCAAAAAGAAACCACAGCAAGGCCAGAACGGCTTCAGCAAGTCCAGTACGCAGCAGAGGGCGTAGCCTCTCCCAACGCTTAGGTCCAACAGG
The DNA here is from genome assembly GCA_023053565.1 of Aquilegia eximia. Classification (NCBI taxonomy): domain Eukaryota; kingdom Viridiplantae; phylum Streptophyta; class Magnoliopsida; order Ranunculales; family Ranunculaceae; genus Aquilegia; species Aquilegia eximia. The sequence continues at coordinate 363,351 of JALIGU010000050.1, forward strand.
CGACCTACGCGATCACATCAACAAGAAGGTCGCCAACAAGGTTGACAGCGACAGCGAGTCGGACAGTCATGTGGTTTACATGATTGACGAATCTCAACACACCCCTGTCTCTCGGGACAAAAAGAGACGAGTGGAACATCTCCACCATGTCTACTCTATCACCGGCCGAGCAGCTCGTTTCAACATCCCTGCCCGGCAAGAGACTGACATCACCTTCACTGAAGACGATCTCAATAAGGTCGTTACTCCACACAACGACGCCCTAGTCGTTGAACTCAGAATAGCGGATTACACAATCAAGAGGGTATTCATTGACCCTGGGGCATCATGCAACATTCTCATGTACCGAACCTTCAAGGACATGAGGCTGCCCGACTCAGTGCTCATCCCAGACTTCACACCGATCCTTGGCTTCAATAGTTCAAGGGAAGACCCTAAGGGGGAGATCCTTCTGCCCGTCACTGTAGGCAGAAGGGAAGACAAGGTCGTTGTAACCAGCAAGTTCAGCGTCCTAAATATCGCAAGCAAATACAATGCGATTCTGGGTCGAAAGTGGATCCATGCTATGAGAGGTGTGCCGTCAACTTACCATCAGGTATTCCGCTATCCCGGCCCTTATGGGATAATGGAACTCCGCGGCAATCAGAACACCGCACAGGAATGCCACGGTGTGATTGAAGCTGTCCCAACGTCAAAGCCATCCACCTCTGGAGTCAAGGATGGTGATGTCAAAGGAAAGAGCCTAGTCCCAACAGAGGCTCAGGAGGGCAACAAGTCAAAGAGCCCATCCAAGGAAAAAGCTGAACCTGCTAAATAGCAATTACAGAAGGAGCAAACGAGCTCCCCCAAGCTTAGTCTCGGAAGCACCAGGCGTACGCGTTAACATTGGGTCAGATGAGGACCCAAGGTATGTCTATGTAGGTTCAAAAATGGAAGAAGATAAGTTCGCTCATTTTGTAAATTTTCTTTCAATGAATAAAGATGTTTTTGCTTGGTCGTATATCGATATGCCCGGAATAGATCCATCAGTTACATGCCATAGGCTACGGGTCAATCCCAATTATCGACCTGTCAAGCAGAAACCAAGGAGACTTGCTCCCAAATTCCATGAAGCCGTCAATGAAGAGATCAATAGACTCAAGCAGGTCGGCTTCATCAGAGAAGTCGATACTCCAGACTGGCTAGCCAACATAGTCCCAGTCCTAAAGAAGAATGGAAAAACAAGGGTCTGCATCGACTTCACAAGCTTGAATAAAGCTTGTCCTAAAGATTCATTCACACTGCCACGAATCGATAGGCTAGTCGATCAGACATGCGGTTTTGAGTTACTATCATTCATGGACGCATACTCAGGGTATAACCAGATACCGATGTACGAGCCTGATCAAGAAAAGACCTCTTTTACAACTGAGCAAGGTATTTTCTGTTACAAAGTCATGCCATTCGGCCTAAGGAATGCAGGGGCGACCTACCAAAGACTAGTCACCAGAATGTTCGACGACCTCCTAGGTCGAACAATGGAGGTCTACATTGATGACATGCTAGTGAAGAGCGACAAAGAACGAGATCATTTGTACAACCTCGACCAGGCATTCCAAAGATTAAACCAATACAGAATGCGTCTTAATCCAGAAAAGTGTCTGTTCGGGGTCGCATCAGGAAAATTCCTAGGCTACCTAGTCACCAGACGAGGCATTGAAGCAAATCCTGACCAAATCAGAGCCCTGGTCGACATGCCAAACCCAAAAACAAAGAAACAAATCCAAAAACTCAACGGCATGGTATCAGCTCTGAACAGGTTCATCTCAAGAGCATCAGATAAGTGCAGGCCAATGCTTCATATCCTAAAGAAGGGGGCTACATATGAGTGGACAGAAGAATGCGAGAAAGCCTTCAATGACCTCAAGGCATATTTGTCTACTCCACCAGTTCTAACAAGGCCCAACGATGGAGATGTACTCGACGTTTACCTCGCAACATCGGATTTCGCGATCAGCGCAGTACTCTTTAAAGAAGATAACCAGGTCGAGCGACCTATCTATTTCACAAGCAAAGTCTTACAGCAGGCTGAAATAAGGTACACACCTCTAGAGAAGTTATCATTAGCACTACTCTACGCTGCATGCAAATTCAAGCCTTATTTCCAAGCACACACTGTAAAAGTAATCACCGATCAGCCATTACGCCACATATTGGAAAAGAAAAACAAAACAGGTCGTATGGCTCGATGGGCAGCCGAGCTGGGTGATTACACTTTCGAGTTCGTTTCACGACAGGCCGTCAAGGGCCAGGTCGTCGCAGACTTTTTGGTGGACTATCCAGCAGAGGATATCAATTGGGAACCAGAACCTGAAACAAGGCAAGTCCAAGACAACCCCCCAGATACTTGGCAGCTGTATGTAGATGGTTCCCACAACTCCAATGGAAGTGGAATTGGTAGCGTGCTAATCTCTCCTGAAGGATCACAGCTCGAAAGAGCAACTCGTCTAGACTTTTCGACCTCAAACAACGAGGCCGAATACGAAACACTCATACAGGGCCTAAAAATGGCCATCGACTTGCAAGCAGTTCGTCTCAAGGTGTACAGCGATTCACAACTGGTAGTCAATCAGATTACTAACAATTACCAAATCAATGGGATCAACCTAATCAGATATGCCAGCAAAGCAAAGGAGCTCATCAGCAAGCTCAGCTATTTCACAATTGAACACATACCCAGAGATGACAACAGACATGCTGATTCACTAGCGTTTCTAGCATCTAAGATCGAGTCAGACAGACCGCGGGCCCTAACTATAGCAATCAACTCACAGCCCGCATATCTCTTCAAGGAAGAAGATATTCATCAAATCTCCGATCTACTAGAAACAACTCCAGTAGACATCCAGGGGACTTGGATGGAGCCTTTCATGGTTTATCTGCAAACTGGCGTCCTACCATCCGACAAAAAGGAAGCCAGTCGATTGCTGCACAAAGTCACAATGTATAAAATCCATGAGGGCAAACTCTTCAGGAAATCAACAACCGGATTGTTATTACGATGCTTGATCCCAAAAGCAGCCACGTGGCACAGTCATCCAGTCACCAGGTCGCTACAACAACGACATCCTAGTAGCTCGTTCACAGCGACCCGATCATACCACGAGCAACGACCTGCCATACACACGTGCTCTCATTCAATGCACAGAATATTCTCATCAGTTACACAATTAATTCACAGGGATGATCCGCGCGCGTTACTCATTTAATCCTCATTATGATGGCAGAGAATCTGCAAGATCCACGATCCACGCCCTTCTATCTTCTATATAAACAGAACTACGATGGCTTGATCTCTAAGTTCAATTCCCCCGAGCTAGAGTACGTAGGCAATCTCGATCTCAACGAGGTGCAGCCACCCCGATCTCAAACACCCCCATTTGGTCAAGTCTCCCTAGCGACCTGACCCAGCAGTGCATTAATATAGAAATAGGTTAATACAGACATCTACATCGATCGTAGATGCCTACAATTTTCATTAATTGGTTCAACACCTTAGCTTGTCGACTGTGAGATTTGTATTCGTAGAGTTGAAAGTTGTCTGTTATGTCGTACCATACTAAATTGAACCAATGCTAAGGGCATCTCTAATGGTTCATCAAATCTATCATCAAATTCAAATTTGATGAAAAAGTGAAAAAAACTCCATCTAATGGACCATCAAAAGTTTTTCAAATTTGATATTTTGCCAAAAATCATCAAAAGTTCATCAAATTTGATGAAATTTTGATGAAAAGCTTAAGGTTTGATACTGGGGTGAGGCGGGCAAGAGAAGACCGCTTCACTTAAAGCGGCTAATGAAGTGCCGCTTAAAGTGGCACTCCAAAGCCCACTTCAATTAAGTGGCACTTGGATGTCCGCCTCAACTAAATTCTTATTTAGCTTTTTCTTAAAGCGGCACTTCATTGCCCGCCTCAACTAACTGTTGGGTTAAGTGGCACTTGGATGTCCGCCTCAACAAAAAATTTCGTTTAAGTGGCTCTTCAAAGCCCGCCCAACTCAAGTGGCACTTCATTCCCCGCCTCAATTTGGTGAACCATTAGAAACTGAAGTTTTTTTCATCAAATGATCCATCAAATAGGTACCAAATCTGCTGAGGTGGTCCATCAAATTTGGTGAACCATTAGAGATGCCCTAAGCCATTTAAGTTTAATTGATGCATTGTTGATAAGAACCGCCCTTTAACCTTATGTGTTCTTATACATGCAGTACAGTATATTGAATGTTCAACTTGAGAGCATTCTTTTCATTTCTATTGACATTATTTTGTAGTCGAATGAATTTGGATTACATCTAACAACATGCTTAATTTTTTTTTTTTTTTTTCTTTTTTTGGAGGTCAATACTCAAAGGATCAAGCTGTTTATGATTAGTAATTAGTGTGAAGGTACGGATTATATTAGTATAATTTGTATTAATGTTCTGATTGGTGACTTGGCGTGAAGGTGGCCAGTGTGATTATAGTAATAGAAAAGTCGATCTACTGGGAATGACAAAGATAGATAGCTAGAAGTCATGATTAAACACAAATGATAGTTTAGACTTTGTGAACTATGAATTTATTTTCCTTTCGCAATCAATATTATGTGATGACATACTAATTGCGAAATAACAGTACATGTATTTTTTTTTCCCACAAATGATCCATCCAGTAATGAACATTCCAACTTGATTGATATATATATATATTATCTTCCAATAATGATAGTAATTTGAAATTGGAAATTTGAATGTCAGATGTAGTCATTGAGTACCAAAGCTTGTGCTGATTAATTTACAATAAGATATGGCAAATCCATTTGTAGGTATATGTTTAGTGTGTTTATTGTTTTTGGTAGTGATATTGAGACATCTAACCATCTGCTTCAATATCTTACATATCTGCATTCTCTTTGTCTAACCTTTTGGCTGTCCATAATCTTCTATTATCGTTTTGCAGTCCTGACTCTCAGCTTGCACTCTTCAAGACCACAGACTACAGCAAACAACAACTACCTACAATCATAAGCATTATATTCATAAGAAACTTTTATAAAATAATCATCCTCAAGGTTTCACTACATGTTCTTGGAAGTAGTGTTATTCATGTCAGTCTAAGTTGCATAAATTTCATATAGATGTACTAAAATAGTTGTAAGACCATGGTTTGATAAGCTAGGCTAACAATCATAGTAATCATTTTGTTATTTTACTATGGCAGACTCAAAAGATACAGATTTTATAATCATCATTTATATTCATAAATTTTGAATGCTAAATGAGTATATGGATATATAAATAGTGTTTTTGTTATTTCCTTAACTATTATATATATATATATATATACAGGGAGGCTCAGGTGCGGACCGTCCGCATACGGACCTAGTAAAATCACGTGCTCTCCAATTTCTGTTTCGTAAATATGGTTTCTCTATTGGGTCTTTTTTAGCCCAGTTGAAACCCAGTTTCTTATTTCGCGCAAAAACAAAGAAAACCTCATTCACGTAATTTGATTCTCTCTCTCTCTCTCTCTCTCTCTCTCTCTCTCTCTCTCTCTCTCTCTTCTTCTTCTTTTTCTTCTTCTTGTCTTCCTCTTCCTCCTTTGTGACTCAAGTTTTAACCTAGCTTAAACAGTTTCGTATGTTCTGCCGTTCTTTTCTTATCGCAATCTCTGATTCTTCATTAAGGATTCGGTCGTATAGTTATATCTACAACTTACAGGTATTTTGAATTTTATTTTAATTTTTATTATCATATCTTAAGGTAGAGTTTGGTTTTGCCATTGATCTTGTTTGTTTTGAGAGGTTGTCTGAGCATACAAACAAGTCATGTTTCAACATAAATTGAACTCTCTGTTCACTATTTTATTTTTTATTTTTCCTTTTAATCTCTGTAACCTTTTCTTTTTGGCCCTCTCTCTTTATCTCCCGCGGCTTAAAGCTTATGTGATTGATTAGTTCTCTATAGAGCGTGCTTTAATGCACCGCCAGGTCAGACAAGTACAACAAGCCAAATACACAAGATACAAACCAAGAAACCATAAAACACAAACAAAGACTATAGGCATTGTTGTTGGTTCATCTGCATACCCCTGTTGACATAGATACTACTGCTACTGCACACATTTGCTTCACTCACTATTGTTGCTAACTTTCTACTGCTACGACATTGCAAACCTCTCTTGTAATCCTTGTATTGCTTCCCTGAGCTGCTGTTGCTACTGACCTGCAATGGCCTAATCACTCAATTGCCTGCCACAAGGGTACCCCATCTTAGAAGTAACTCACCAAAGTTGTGATGCCTGAGAACCAATAAAATTAATGAGTAACCAGGGCAACACTAACCAATGAGTATACATAAACAAAAGATTGAATTGAAGCGTATAGTGACTGATCATTGTTTATAAAATTTGATGGTAATTTGGAGAACAAAAGCTACGTGATTAGAAACAAATTAAATGGCTGCCATAACAACTTCTGTTCTACAACTTGGAATTTTTTGTTCAGAGATCTAGATGGTTGTGGTATATATGTTTCTACTAGTACAATTGACTATCTATTTTTGGCAACCTACAGTTGACTATCTATCAAATGATTAGGGACGGCTCGACCTGACCCTAGTTACATATGTTTCTAGTAGAATTGCTAACTAGTTTTTGTTTTTTTTTTGATTTCTCATTGTCAGGTATTCTTTTTGCATGGATAATTTGGAACCAGGTAGTGATTTATTCGAAATTAATGGGATTGGAAACAATACAGAGTTGGAAGAAGTAGAGATGAGGGAGAATGCAGAGGAAAGTTTAAACTACGACATTATTCCTCCTGTAGCAAATAATCTAAAACCTCAGATGGGCCAAGATTTTTCTTCCCTAGATGATGTTTTAGAATTTTACAATGCTTATGCAAAAGAAGCAGGATTTAGCGTGCGAAAATGGTCTGAGAAAAAGAATGCAAATAAGGAGATAATAAGAAAAGAGTATGTTTGTTTTAAACAAGGGAAAGGTTCACTAATAGAGGATGCAGAAAAATCAAGGCGTCGAGGTCCATTAAGAGAGGGTTGTAAGGCAAAATTAGCTGTTGCCAAGTCGAGAAATGGTAAATTTGCAGTTACAATATTTGTTGAGGGCCACAACCACACATTGTCAACTCCAAGAAAAACTCATCTTTTAAGATCACATCGCGAAGTTTCGAGTGCCCAAAAATGCTTGTCTCAGCAATTTAGTATGGTGAATATACCAACACATCAGCAGTACAATTTTCTTGGAGTGCAGGCTGGAGGATTTGAAAATATTGGATGTATTCAAAAAGATTTGTACAATTACCAGAGAGATGTACGTAAAGAGTTGAAAGGGCATGATGCAGAAATGTTTCGTAAGTACTTGAAGTCAGAAGAAGAGAAGAATCCATCATTCACTTACACCATTGATGTAGATGATGAGCAAAGGATTTGTCGGGTTTTTTGGGCAGATACGACCTCTAGAAGAGATTATGCATTGTATGGCGATGTAGTTGTATTTGATACAACATATAACACCAATCGTTACAAATTGATTTTGGCACCTTTGATGGGAGTTAATAATCATGGCCAAACAATTATCTTTGGGTGTGCATTCTTAAGTGACGAAACCATTCATTCTTTTGTTTGGTTATTCAAACAATTTTTGCAAGCTATGCCAGGTGATGCTCCTAAAATGATTATTACAGATCAGGATCCGGCTATGACAAATGCAATTGCTCAGACTCTTCCAAAAACTTTTCACAGGTATTGCAGTTGGCATATATTGAACAAATTTTCTGAGAAGTTGGATGCTGTGAAATATAGGCTGTGTTTGGTTCACGGGTAATCAGATTCCATGGAAAGTGGCCGGATTTGCCGATATATTAGCCCTAAATTGAGGAAAACAGATTCCAAATCTATAACTTCTCTTTTAACAAAAAGGAAAGTGGTTTCCATATTATAAAAAAGGAAACCAAATTCCTGGGCCGATTGTAATATCATATAAGTATAGATCTTATCTCCTAAAATCACTTCATCTTCCCCGATCTCTCCTCGCCATCCTTCCATTTTGATCGGGCTATTCTTGCCATAAAAATCACCGGTTACTTAAATGCCCCAGAATCTGATTTCCGTGAACCAAACACAGCCATAGTGTTTACTATAAAAAGTTTTACAATTGTATATGGCACTCAAAAAGTCAAGAAGAATTTGACTTGGTCTGGTTAGATCTTGTACAGAAAAGTGGTCTTCAAGACAACAAATGGCTAGAATCAATGTTTGAAATTCGTTTCAAGTGGGTGCCTGTATACACAAGTCATGTATTCTCAGCTGAAATGTCAAGCAGCCAAAGGGCTGAGAGTTCTCATTCATTCTTCAAGAAATATGTTCAAGAGGAAAATCCATTGTTGGATTTCATGGTTCAGTTTGATAGAGGACTTCAAAAACAGCGTCACGAAGCATTGATCGCAGATAACAAAGATGTGATTGAGAAACCTAAATTAAAAATGTTCCACAATATTTTGGTGCAAATGGTTGATATTTACACGAACAAGATATTTTTCAAATTCCAAAGGGAACTGTTGGAGAGCTTCAATTACAAATTTCAGATTATCAGTGAGACATATACTCTTCGATTATATAAGACTCAAAGAAAAAATCTTGAGACAGATAAAGGGAGACAGGTTTCATATGAAAAGGATTTGGATCATGTTTCTTGCTCATGCAATAAATTTGAGAGCATGGGCATCCCATGTCGACATATTTTGGCATATTTGCACAAATATACAGATTTTGAGAAATTGCCGAATGAGTACATTTTAAAGAGATGGAGTAAATCTACAAAATCCAAAACCGTCATAGATCATGGTGGTATGGAGATCGTTGATGACAGAACTTATTTCTTGGAACGAAGTAGATTAATTCAATGTTGTTTGGGTGTGGTAAATAAGGCCTTGACAAGTGAGGAAGCAAAACAAATTCTGATAGATGCCTTGAGTAGTGCTGAAGAGAAAATTAACTTACTCATTGCTTCTAGTGGAAGTGAAAAGAAAGATAATTACACTGTTGATTACAGTACAAGTGGGAAGAGAAAGAAAATGGTTGATTGTGTTACAGATGTTGAAATGACTGAACAAGCAAATTATTACCGTGAACCAAATCAAGCAAGGGCAAAAGGATGCGGTAAAAGGTTTAAAGGTGGCAAAGAAAAGGCAACAGGAAGCGGAAAAAAATTCGAAGGAAGGCTATGTAAGGGATGTAATCAACGAGGAGTAGGACATGATATAAGAACTTGTCCGAAACTTGCAGGTGTTTCACTTTCACAACCGTGAAAGATTAAAGGTATATGTGCTTGATGAGTTTTTTGTTATGATTTAATCCCATTTGATTAAGTTGCGATGGAGGTGCCTAAAGATGGATAGAGTGAACTGGCAGCTTGCAACAGGGGCAGCATGGTAAGGTTTCTAAGATGGAGTGCATACTTGTCTGTAATTGTAAGGTCAAAGTTTGTATTTGTTTTTTGTATCTTCGCAACCTGCTACAAATGCCTCAACAGCGTGTAATTGGTTTGTGATTTTGAGATTAATAAAAAGAAATTGGTTTGTAATCGCTGATTTAATGTGACCACCAGCAATTCCAAATAGTGCAGTAAACAAGGACAAAGATCATTCCACCAAAAGAGCAAGCAATACCCAGAACACCACCACAACTTCACAAGGATCTTTTTATCTTTGGTTACAAATGACAATAGCTATTATAATATTGAGGAAGAGAAGGGAATCTATAAACTTAGCTATTTAATCTCTATAAAAAAAATCCAACTATCCATTGATATGCTTTCAATTAATAACTGGCAATAAAGGATCTTAGTGGATTCGAACCACTATCTCATGAGATGTATCATCTAGAAGTTGCTCATATTCTCAAGTGCTCTACCATTTGAGCTAAAGATCCAATTAAATCATATACATAAACTAAACACACAGAAACAATGTATTGTTTCTTACTCTACTCTTAGTGTTATACCATTATACAAGGTACTAGCAATAGAAAGGGGATGGACATACCTTTGGATAGAATCTGATTCACAGATGGTAAACTGTCTTGGTCTATTAAGAACAGATGGTAAAGGGTTGCTAGAAAGTTTATTTACCTGCATATGTCTTCGAATTAAAGGGAAGCATTTTGTCAAGTATCTACTATACATCTTCTGCAACACAAAATAAACTCACACCCCAAAACTACTACATATCATCAATAGTTGCTACAAAGCCTCTCAAAACAAACAAGATCAATGGCAAAACCAAACTCTACCTTAAGATATGATAATAAAAATTAAAATAAAATTCAAAATACCTGTAAGTTGTAGATATAACTATACGACCGAATCCTTAATGAAGAATCAGAGATTGCGATAAGAAAAGAACGGCAGAACATACGAAACTGTTTAAGCTAGGTTAAAACTTGAGTCACAAAGGAGGAAGAGGAAGAGGAAGAAGAAGAAGAAGAGAGAGAGAGAGAGAGAGAGAATCAAATTACGTGAATGAGGTTTTCTTTGTTTTTGCGCGAAATAAGAAACTGGGTTTCAACTGGGCTAAAAAAGACCCAATAGAGAAACCATATTTACGAAACAGAAATTGAAGAGCACGTGATTTTACTAGGTCCGTATGCGGACGGTCCGCACCTGAGCCTCCCTGATATATATATATGATGTAAAGTCTAAGAATACATTTTTTTTGCAACCAGTTTTTTGTGAATCTCCAGATATTATGAACTAGTAATATTTTGTAACTTCAAACTGTCAAACTTCGACAAAATCGAAGAGTCTAATGTTAGCAGCTACTGCAAGTTGTTTGTAATCAGCTACTACAAGTAGTTTGATAGATAATAGATAATTTTGATTACAACCCATTTGTTTGATCCTCAACGGAGAAGAAGATGGTTAAATTGCACAGGAACATAAGGTCATGCATCTTTAATTGGCTAAATTTTTTATTATCATGTGAAATTATATCATTATGATTTTCATAATTTTCTTATTCTAATTAGTAGTAGCAAGCATAGACAGAACCACTAACATCAACTAACAACTCAAAGCTAATTCCCATTATCGTTGAGGTCTTTTGCGTTATCAGAAACTTTAGGCCAAAGGATCTCCCTTAAAATCAACAACACAACGAATAATGGCCTGTGCAATTCCTTGTTTAGTTTCTGCATATGGGTTTTATAGATGTGATCAATATATCAGGAACGAAGTGTTCTGAATGAAAATGAAAAAGTCTAATCTATATTATAACAACTGTAATAATGTATCATCTAACTAATTTATCATCTAATTTGGTTGGGGTTAAGGCAACTAAATTAAGTATACAAATACCTAAAATTAGATATTCAATCGAAATATTCTTTATTGAAAATGAGAGATAAGAGATTGGGAGAGCGATTTATCAATGATGAAAGTATTTCTGATTTTTCTGATTGTTACCGCTGAGGAAGAAGACACTGGAGAGAGAGAGAGAGAAAGAGGGGAACGTAGACTTTTAAGTGAGAGAGACTCAGAGATGTGTTTAACTACCGCTTATTTTAATAAATGTTTTGTTAGGATATGATGTTTAATCATGACAATATATTTGCAATCTCATTAAAACCCAATCTCTATAATCTTATGTATAAATCTTGACCCTTGCTTGTCTTTTTACCAAGTTTTATAAGTACATACATAGTATAAAATATCGCGATATATCGCGATATATCTCGATATATATCGGTTTTAAAAGAAAACGATACGATACATTCCCGATATTTACCCATTAATGTTTCTGTAAAATATCGGCCGATATTTTACGATATTTTCGATATTTACTGATATTTTTTGAAAATATTATTTTTTTGCAAATTGTTTTTTTTGGAAATAATTTATTTATTCCATTTTTAGTAGATATGATGTTTTTTAGGTAAATACTATGATAATATACTTCCAAATTTGATTTTATATATATTTTACATAACAAATTGATATGTTAGTCGATACATTCGATGTAAAATATCCACCGATAAATTCCAATATATCCCGATATATCTATTTTTTGGAAATCGATACATTTGTCGATATCGATATTTTGTACTATGAGTACATATTATAATATAGATTTGGGATGGAGGGAGTATTTTGTTGGATAATATCCTAAAAAAGCCCCATGTTTAGGTGATTCTTCCCCAATAGGCCCTGACATGGGGTCATCTTCTCAAACAAGCCCTTTGACTACTTCATATTTTTTAGCCGATCAAAATTACCCTTGTATTACATCCTCTAAAATTAGTAGAAGACAAAAAATTCAAAAAAAATAAAAAAACAAAAAACACAAAAAAATAGTTAGTGACAACTTTTTTGGTTTTAACATTTGAAATTCTATAACTTATAATTTAGAAATCGAAAATGGACATGGTGTATATGGTTGGAAAGATCTCGACGAGATCTTTCAAACGAGATCCACATGACTATAAAATTTTAAATTTAAAAAATTAAAATTTTTATAAAAATTCAAATATTCATAAAAATTCAAAATTTCATATTTCTTTTTTACTAAGAAATTGGGTTTCGAAAAAAACCCTCCTTATGACTTCAAAAGCTTTTCGAAAATTACTCTAAAAATTTAATAAAATCACACATTACTACCAAATTCAAGAGTTTTTATTTTTGTCCTCTAAAACATATTTTCTTGTCTTCTAACACAAAAACACTATCCTCTAAATTAGTGCTTGTTGTTCTTTAAATTACAAAGGCATGTTATTACAGGTGAATCCAAAGTATGAAGAGCTATTTGAGCATCGTCTATTGAATGAAAAGGTGAATCCCTGTTGGTGCTTCATCTTCCAAGGAGCTGACTTCTTCGTGGGCTTTTTGTCTTTCTTATGTTTTGTTTACTTACTATGTGTAGGCATTATATAAGCCTGCTATCGGTCCAAACCCTTTGGGTCTTGTTATTTTCTCCTACTTGTACTGAGGTAAGGTCCAAATCCCCTCTGCGTAGGTTTTTAATTACAGGTCGGGGGCCAGCCAAACCCCACCTCTGCGTAGGTTTTTTTTTATTTTTTTTATGAGATAACGTTACAATGGGCAATTACACCAGGCAAAGAGAATTATCTCTGTTTAGACCGGGTTATGTTCTCTTTATGCTTTGGGTTCTAACCTGATAATGTAAACCCCCTATTTTTAATGTTAATGGAAATTTTATTTAAGTTTAATTTGGAATTAAAAGTAATTGGGTATAAGTCCCTGGACCAAGGGTTTAAGTATAATTACTATAAAGTAGTGGACTATGGTTTAAATAATCCAAACTTGGAGAAAACACCCACGAACAGATCTGGTTGCTTGTAGTTCGGAAACACGTCAACACGATCGAAATCGGATTAATTGTAAACCGTTAGATCAGCCGACTTAATCACTATGATATAGAGATTTAATCAAGGGTTTTGTTTGCTTAGTTTTTTTTAACAAAAAAATAGAGGTTTGCGATAAACAGCGAGCGAGAGAGAGAGAGAGAGAGATCGAGATTGAGAGTGGCGGCGCTGCGACTAGAGTGATCGAAATTGAAGAAGAATTGAAGAAGAAGTAGAAGAAGAAGAAAAAGAAGAACAGTTATTGTGAGGTGGTGTCGGTGTCGTGGGAGTTGCAGATCTGTTGAGAGGAAGAAGAAGAACAGTGGAACAGGTGAGTGGACTTAGCTTTTGGTTTAGTTAATTTGAGATTAATGACTTTCTATCGATTAAACTAATTAGTTATGATATTACTTATGATTTCATGTATAGCATGTCTGATAAAAAAAAAAAAAAAAAAAAAACAATTGCTTGAGTTTCTGATTGCCAACATGCTTAAAAGTAGTAGCATCTGTTAGATAAATTGGCTTGAAAGTAAAACTAGTTTAAGATTCTAAGTAGTTGCAGTGTAGTTGGTTTGACAGTACCAACGTACAGTATATGTTTTATGGTTGTCGATTGGCCGGTTTTTCCTATATTGATATGGTATAAACAGTTGATACCAGTTTATAAATAAAGACTAAAGAAATATTAGTATTTGGGGCAGCAACAAATTTCGGTGATATAAGTTATACAAGTGTACAGTAAACAGTTTTGCCGAGTTGCCGAGCCTTTATTTATTTTTAATTTTTTTTTGAATTTGCACAGTACAGTATATTGCTATTTGTCGGGATAAATAAATTTATGTTGGAGACTCTGGACTTGAGAATTTAATTCATCATAAATGTCTTGGAATGGCTTTATATACCATGGACGGTATTTGATTAATTTGGAAAATACGAAAGGAATACAAAAATGGATTTGATGTGAAGTTGATGTTAAAGTGTCGTGTCGAGTGTTGCTTGTTAGTTTTAGTGGTTGTAGTCGCCCAAGCATTAGTACATTTGCCGCACCTATGGAATTAGGATTAAGAAAAATTAGATATCACCCTAGACGGCTTAGCCTGCGGGTTGACACTTGGAATATATTTTTATTGGGTATTTCCTACACGGCTTAGCCTGTGGAACTGACCCTACAGACCTTCATAGCCTTCGGGGTTGGTCTGGGCGCCACATTAGAAAGCTCAAGGGAGCTAGTAGAGGCCATGAGTTAGGCATACGTCGAGGCTAGCCAAAGCTTGCAGGTGAGCACCCACTTGGGTTTTGGTTTCCGCGTAGAGGGTCTTAACCATGGTCAAGGCACACTGGTGCAGTGTGGGTATGGCAAATGTGTGGAGTGCATCCTGTGGGAGGTGTACTAGTGATTGGGTATAGGTTGTGAAGTGTTGTTTGTGTGAAATGATTTGATTTATAGTGATTGAGATATAGTGTCGAGACTTGAGATGCCAGGAATTATATATTATTGTACTAACACAGTTTTGCAGGAGGATAGGTCAATTAACATTTCTTGCAGGGCTCGACCTATCCTAATAGGAGGTGCAGCTCAGGTAATGTATTATTATAACATATAATATTTACTTAATACACAAGATAAATGTATAAAGACCGCGGAGTCTGTTATTTTATTGTTTTTTTGGGGGAAAGGAGTTCCCTACCCTTGTCCACTCATACCAGCATAATTTGCTGACCCATGTTGCTTGTTTTGCACGTGGGTACGTATCCTTATGGAGCGTAGGCGGAGGAGAGGAGCCAGTTGAGTACGCTCAGGAGCAACACCCGGAGGCTCGTGTAGATCCAGTTGTTCGGGAGGGAGTTTGAGATTTGCAGGAGTTATCATTTCAGAGTAGGTTTAGTTTTTTGATTTGTCGTTAGCTGATTACTCAAGTTCATTATTTCATTTATTGGATTATTATTCATGGGGAAGACAATACCTCAGTAGAAGCTGTTGAATTTTATTATTGGAGTTGTGTAATTCAATATTTGGAGTTTTTGGATTATATATGGAATTTATTGGGAGTTCAAATTATGTGTGTTGAAGTATTTGTGTTTAATGGTTATGGATTTTACCTTGTGCAAAATGTTTATTTAGATTACTGTCCCGAACCTTTGTCCTTTTATTGGCTTATCGAGGGTAATTTTGTAAATTCTCTCTTTTTGCCAATTTTTGGATATTAGGGTCGTGACAGATAATGCTTTGGGTTCTATCCTGATAATGATAAGAGTTATCCAAATTAATATTTTTTGTTTCCCCTTTTTCTTAAAAGATCGCCTTTCCACGATTTAGGTTAGCTCTCTCATTCCAATCTATCATAAGTCTCTCTCTCTCTCTAACCTAATTTTTGAACCGAAGATCAATTGCAGCAAAACTTAGAGAGTTTTTCAATTGCAGCAAAACTTAGAGATCAATTCAAAATTACAAAGACATCAAAACATGCCTTTGTAATTTAGAGAACAACAAATAATAATTTAGATGATATTGCTTTGGTGTTAGAAAACAATAAAATATTTTTAGAGGATAAAAATAAAAACTTTTGAATTTGGTAGTAATGTGTGATTTTGTTAGATTTTTAGAGTAATTTTGAAAAACCTTTTAAAATCATAAGAGGGTTTTTTTTTCGAAACCCAATTTCTCAGTAAAATAAAAAAAAAAAAAAAATTTTAATTTTTTAAATTTAAAATTTTATAGTCATATGGGATCTCGTTTGAAATATCTCGTCGAGATCTTTTCAACCATATCCACATGTTCATTTTCGATTTCTAAATCACAAGTTATAGAATTTTCAAATATTAAAACCAAAAAGTTATATACCAACTATTTTTTTGTCTTTTTCTATTTTTTGTTTTTTTCTGAATTTTTTGTCTTGTACTGATTTGAGAGGATGTAATACAAGGGTAATTTTGATTGGCTAAATAGTTTGAAGTAGTCAAAGGACCATTGTTCAAAATCTCGAATTCCTCGAGATCTCGACAAGTTTAAAACTCGAGATTTCGTTTGAGATCTCGGGTGTCTTTGTTGAGATGAACAGTTTTTTGAGCATATTTCGACACACATTTATATCTAATTAATCTTTCTAAATTTAATTTTTAATAGAATTTTTCTTGATTTAAAAAAATTATGGGCAATAACCCAAATTCAACCAATTTTTAGTTTATTAAGTCAATTACAAGATCTATAAGTTGAATTCTACGAATTTCACGATTTCAAATTCAAACTTTCATTTGGAACAAATAAATATTTACAATTGATAGCAATCCTTTAACTTAACTCCAAAAAAAAAAATTCAAAAAATTTATTATTTTTTTTTAAAAAAAAATCATTATATCTCGAGCATCTCAACACTAAAAATATGATTTCTTGCGAGATCTCATAATTTCTCATGAGATCTCACCATTTCTCGCGAGATCTCGAAGATATCAACAAGGTTGGTATGGATATCATACAA
The DNA here is from genome assembly GCA_023053565.1 of Aquilegia eximia. NCBI lineage: Eukaryota > Viridiplantae > Streptophyta > Magnoliopsida > Ranunculales > Ranunculaceae > Aquilegia > Aquilegia eximia. Next base: position 380,221 of record JALIGU010000050.1, read on the forward strand.
TTTGAGATCTCCAAAGGACTTGTTTGAGAAGATGACCCCATGTCAGGGCCTACTGGGGAAGAGACATCTAAACATGGAATTTGAATTTGTTCACTCTCCACCAAATGAGTCCACGTAGCATTAACTTTTTTTAAAGAAAACTGTTCTGGTCCTACTAGGGTTAACATCACCCAATCTAGGTGTTTTATTTGTCTAATTAATCTTACTTATTATTAGAAAAAGGTTGTGCTAGAGGCATACCCCATTTTACTTCAGGCAGACTCCCAAACAAGAAAATAATGATATTTATGTCCAAAAATTAAATACACCCTAATTTTATTTGAAAAAACTTGTTAATTTTTCACCTTTTTTATTCAACATGTCACTCATTTAAAAAGAGGTGTGCCCATTGACAACCACCACTAATCTTTTAATTCACTGTTAACATATATTTTACTTCACTTTGTTCATTCAAAAAATAGTGTGTCATTTTACAACCACTATTAAACTCTTATTCTCACTACTAAAATATTCTTTCACTCCACTTTGTTCATTAATTACTATTATTAATAAAAGTACTGATGATGATGAAGTCGATAAGAAACCAACAAAATTACACATGGCAGCCCTTGATGCAATGATCGAGGTTTTAGGATAGGAAAATTTAAATGCTCCAAAATTCGTTAGATTTAAAGACCAAAAAATTAGTTGGGACTACTTGCAAAGTGGTAAATTAAAAAGATCAATAGCTTTATACGCACCATAAGAAGATTGGTTTGATCTAATAAAAAAATATTCGCGAAAAAAATCCTCCATCATCATCAAAGGTAAACTCTAACTTTATGATTGTAATTGTATTTTAAATTAAAACGAAGAAAAGACGATCCAGGTCTACACCATGACGCTAGCCATTGTACTCAATGGTCAGTACTACGATGCTGACCACTATACTTAATGGTCAGCATATGGGTGTTGACATGTTTAAGTGGGGTGTGTCCCCAAGACAAGACAACAGTATGGTGCTTCCCAATGTACTCAATGGTCAGCACTACGATACTGACTACTACACTTAATAGTCAGCATATGTGTGACGACGTGTTTAATTGGGGTGTACCCCCTCCCCCCCTTTAAGATAGTAATACGCTGCTACCCGTTGTACTCAATGATCAGCACCATGATGTTGACCACTACACTTAATAGTTAGCATATGGGTGATGACATGTTAATTGGGGTGTGCACCCTTAAGGCAACAATATGGTGTTGCTCATCGTAGTCAATGATCAACACGATGATGCTGACTACTACACATAATTGTACATATGCTGACAAGTTAAATTGGGGTGTGCCCCTCCTAAGCCAGCAGTACGGTGCTGCCCAATGTGGGGGGTGTGCCCCTTTCTTTTTACGTGTTTTTTGTCATGTAAATATACAGTTTGAGTAATTTATTTGTAATTGCAGGAGGAAGTTTCAAGTGATTTGAAATCAAATAGTTCAACATTTTTATTTCATTTTGTATTTTTATTTTTATTCTTAAAAGCGTAACAATATAGTGCCGCCCAAATTAAATCGTCTCAACAGTAGATCGCCGACCAATATCCCCTATAGTCAGCATATTATTGTTGTTGTTGATTTGTTTAACACAAAATGGTCGGATAGAATGTCAATGAGGAATCGAGTGAATGCGTGATGATCATCAAAATCCGAATATTAATTCTCCGCGACATTGTATATTATAGGTTACAGGACCTATTGTAACAGTTGTATTATCCTATTTATTTTGTTTTGGGTTATGGTATATCATTCCTTGTTTTACTGTATTGTAATCACATTTTGATTATCAATAAAATTATAATTATAAATAAATATAAAAAAAAATATTTTTTTTCACGCACAACTATGTTGGAGATATATTTTTTTTTTTTTTTTTGGGGAGATATTTTAGGAGGTGAAAGGGTTTGTGTTTCGGAGAATTTATTTTGGAAGGTGTAGAGTTTTTCATACGAAATAATTTTTTTCTTCTAAAAACAAAAGATAGGCGTGTGCCCAAAGTAAAACACAAAAAACATGTTTTGCAACCTGTTTTGCAAGTTATTATGGGTGTGAAACTTGTTTAGCGGGTTGAAATGGGTGTATTTGAGCTTTTATATGAGGAGTGTGCCAAAAGTAAAAAGGGGTGTGCCTTTAACCTTAGCCTTAGAAAATTAAAAAAAAATTATTATTATTTTTATTTATTTTTTTAAATAACCACGTGGACTGATCTGGTGGAGAGTATTGTTCCGCGCTTTTTAAAGAGTGTGGAACAAATTCGAACTCCTAAATATGGGGTTTTTTGGGGGATATTACCCTATTTTTTATCATGTTAGTACGTGCTTCATTTATGTAGATATTCTGAATCCAATCAACTAACACCCTTTTATCCATCATTCTTCTTACCGCTAGAGAGAGCACATGTCATCAGAGATGGATACCACCAATCTTGACGAACAATTGGACATTCATTGCACATATCATCAGAGATGCACATTTTCGAAATTTGTCAGATCACAAATTTCGAAATAATTACAGATCATCATAGTTGCCCAAGTCCTTCCAGTGAACCTGCAGTTCGCATTAGATTCTCGTCAGCTATAAAGCGTGAGATATCAGTTGCTGGAGGAAGCAACCAATCAATTTCATTTTCCCGTGGACCTGTAGGCTCAGTCTTGAATAAGAAACCCATGGAAACTTGTACTCTCTCTTCAAATTCTTCGGGCGAACTCTCACTCAAACTCTTATATATAGCAATCGGCAGTTGACTGATTAATGAACGCAACATGTCGAGGAACATTTGCAACATAGAATTATATAGCTCATCAGTTGATGAGTAGCTTTGGGGATTGATGAAGTCCACCATTAAATTAAGTTCAGAGCATACTTTATCCAATGCGAATTTATTTTTCAACTCTTCAATGATGGTGACTGCACGGAGCAAAGCTGATTGAGTACCGTTTATGTCATCAGAAAGCAGACAACTGAAGTCACCGTTAGTCCACACTGCTTTTGCATACAACAATTTCTCTGTGTCGTCTGAACTTTTGGTTTGTAACGTTTTGTCAACAAAATGGATGATTTCATAGGCTTCCTTATATGCACGTAGAAGAGATCCAAGACGACGGTGATTAGGGATAGAAGCTTGGGCAACTTTTACAAGTAGTGCCACAGAAAGAGAACATACTTTCATACGATGTCTTCTAAGATAATTTGGATAGAAATTTCCCCTTTGTTCAACAGCTGTCCGTGGCAGGAGTTGCAACAGATTTTCCAATGGCTCCCTAGTGCAAACACTTTTAAATAGGATAATGTCATCGACACTTTTTCGCACAATATACTCGCTAGCTGCAATAACACTACTATGACTGAAAGCATCGAAAAATTCTAAGTCATCATGTTTGTAGAACCGAAATAATTTGCGCACTAGAATGAATGGAGTCACAATCAACAACTGAGCTACCGAAGCAACCCACATGTAGAGATCTGCAAAGAAATTTTGACATCTATACAACTTTCCCAATGTTTGATTCCTCTGTTTAACATATTTATCAATCCCGAAAGTTAGAATTAGCTTTTCGAATTCCATGTGCCTAAACAAGACCATCCATCTGACAAAAATGGCTAAAGTTCCCACTATGACAGTGAAAATCTGGGAGATTAATATCACTGGCATTGACCAGCGATAGTCAGAACAAAATTCCAGCTGCTTCGGAATGACAGATCTGACCGTGGCTTGCATCAAGACCCCAAAAGACACTAGGCATACAATGCTAATAGATGCAGACATGGGATCCGTGCACATAGTATATTGGGGGTTTTTACAATAACACAAGTAACACAACTTCAATCTCCTAAACATGCTACTGTTCCCCTTTTCCAGGAGATCTTTATATTGATCTGTGGCAAGTGTTTTTGAACTTTTGGTAGTCACAGAAATGTGCCACAACATGAATAGCAATAGCAACATCAAACACAATACTATGATATGTTCTTTGTGGAAGAGAACAATAACATGTGTGTGTAGTTGTATACATATGTTGATGACTACAATTATCACAAATATGCTCAAGGCTACCATATTCCTAATACATTCAGATTCATTGCTAGCTCCAAGAGATGGCGCCAGAAAGCCCATAGAGATGCATATTATGACAGTTCCAGTCAATTTAGAGAGTTGATCATAGTGACTAGGCATTTTAGTCGTCAGATCAACCGGGAGTTTAGCTACTACTCCGAGCAAAGTTAATGTAAGAGAATCTAGTTTAAATACCTTACATGGAAGTCATCCCTTCTTTGCACGAATTCCAGCTATTATATCAAAAAGCATCATTAATAGGCACACCGCAGAAGCTCCAGCAATGTACAAGCCTACAAAACGTACTGGAGAAGAATATTCGTCATTACCAGAGGATCCATTGATGCAACCATTGGTTGCCATTGTTTCTTCCTGAAGATTGGAGTACAGGCACAGCAAATGAAGCTTCCTCGATTTCTCAGCATATGGACCACTACTATTATTTAAGCAAGTGGTATAGACAATTATTGAAATTGTTTGTACTTAATACTAGAGTCAAGAAAGCTTTATAAGGTTGTATATGGGGACCAAATTGGTACTGTATATGTTGATGCTAAGTTATTAATACGTACAGGTTTGGATCTGCCTAACCCAGTCGCCAACTCGCCATCTATTAATAATAGCATTATAGCAAGTCCACATTTAGTTAAATTATTAGCACTTGACATGGTTTAAGGTTAGATTTATACATAAATTAGAGCAGGAATCTTATTTTGCGAGACAAAGGACTCTATCCTGCAGTCACGTATATATTATACCTAGTAATATATTATAACAAAGATAGTCCATCTGTCCATGCTAGAAGAGACGAAGGTACCTACAGGCTACAGCATGTCCGGAAGAACGGACACTTTGTTTAATCTAACGACCTCATGATTGTTAGATATGGACGAAGAGGTAAAAGATGCTACAATCTTCGAAGATGCTTAATACAAATAGTACAAGAAGAAAACCTACTGATACACATTTCTTCCACAAAAGTTTCTATATAATCTTCATTACTCAAGGTCATACTTCCAAACCAGTGAGCACAAATGTAAATAGAAAGAGGAAACATCATGAGCTATGAGCTATCACTGCAAATTTTCAAAAACACTTTCTTGTACACATTTCATCAAACACTTATATCACTGATATAAGAAAAAAAAACATACAATTTTAAAATGAAAAAAACGAAACGCCGTTGCCGGGGATCGAACCCGGGTCACCCGCGTGACAGGCGGGAATACTTACCACTATACTACAACGACTTTGCTGACAATATTCTCTAATGGTAAGTATATATATTATAACGATTTAGCATAATGGGTAAGTGTTTGGACCTGGAACGGGCTATTTTGGCCCAAATCATTATAACTGACTAACCAAATGGGCCTTTATCCAGATTCAGATACAGAATCCTATAGAAAAAAACCTTACTAGGGTTTATTTTCATGTAGTAGAGTTGCAGAGATGGAGAAGAAGTTGATGGAGATCAATGAAAAAGATGACAATGACATCAATATATAGTTCACCAGAAGAACTACTTCTTAGCAATTCTGTCTTTCATGGAGATGAGAAAAGTTGTTTAAACAAATCTTCTTTCCAAAAAATGGAGATCGATACTTATGGCTTCATGTCATGTCCCGGCCAGTTTTGAATTTTAACCCCATTGGTTTTATGTCTTTCATGGACCAAGTTCTTCTTTGCCCAGATTACATTTCCATTGTTTTGGTGTTTGCATCAATCCGAGGTCGAAGTGGATTGAAAGGTGCATTCAATCTGCAGTTGAGCTAAATACTAAAGAAGTCGATCATAAAATATTAGAACAATCTGAATATAAACTGCATGCGTACGTGATTGTTTCTTTACGTCCGGGATTTTAGTACTAAAGTTACAATCAGACTGGAATTCTTTTAGATTGCCAAATTCAGAAATGCATGTGTTCAGCTAGGGATTTCAATTCAAAACATTGGAATTGGTATTAATTTGTTCGACTTCCAAAGGGCAATGAAAATGGTGATGTAGTAGTCAATTGCCCGCACTTAGAAGTTTTGAATATAGTAAATTATATTGTATATGTATGAGGACTTTGAAAGTCTTAAGATATCTGCGTGTAACTTGAGAACGTTGGTTCTAAATAATGGAGATGTTCAGTTATATAGTTGTAATTGTGTAGTCATCATATAGATACCCGGATCTCAAATCTCTTATGCTTATAGGGTACATGTATCATGACTATTCTCTGCGCAATCTTTACTCGTTAGTCGTTACTGCAAACATTGAGTTCTGTGATTTTGATATTCAACATTTCACACGTTCGTTCGTTCCCAATTTTCAAATGGGATTAGTACTAGTGCACAGCTAAATTTAACATTGTGCAAGTTGTGCATGGCTTCAGGTATGCCGGCCTTCATCATTTTCTTCTTTTTGCAAAAAGTCTTGATGTAGTGTCGATTTTAAACTCTCGTACGAAATTAGATTTTCTATTCATTGCCAAAATTCTACAGTACTCACTTGAGCAACTAATGCATATATATAAAGCTTCCACCCTATTGCACATCACACACCTATTAGAGTTTTTATATCAGGGTTGTCAAAGTAAGAATAATCCAATCATTTGAGTCTACTCCTAATAGTAGTAGACTCAAATGATTGGATTAATTTTTCTGTGTAAATTAAGGTTTATATAAGGTCGATCCTCAAATATGTCTGCCTAATCTCTTTCATACTCTGATGCGTTAGCACACGATGTAAAGGTGTTTGGAGCCTACAAAAGTTTGATATCATTTAATATGTCATTGAATAGCAAATCATCAAAAGTTAGTATGCTCATATGCGAATGGTGTCCTCAATATTAAAGGGAAAAAAATCGTGTTTTTAGGAGCTTAAATTTATGTAGTTGTTTTGAATTTGAAGGATATCCAGTGACAAACTCTTTTATCCAATTTTGGTATTATCAGGTTAAAGAACGCAAGTCAAGCACAAAAAAATTTATATGTGTAGGCAACTTGTATGTGGGTGTGTACACCCAATCATATGATGCCACGTGTTTATAAAATGGTTGAAAAACTAATCAAGCCCACTAGGGTTAACTAAACCCATACTAGGTTATATTATTATTGCCACATGGCATTTTGTGATTGGGTGTACACACCCACATACAAGTAAGCTACACATAAAATTCTTTGAGTCCAGCAAAGGAAGACAGCAATTTTGATGAGCAATTGGGCTTCCATTGTACGCTTTCTCAACTAAAATCAGTTATATTAATAATCTTGATTATCTTGAGCATGTACTAAACTTTATTGATTTTTTAGTGATGAATGGAATAGCTCGATAAAACTTGACTTACAAACCCAGTTACTCAATATCAAGAAACAGAAAACCACTGGCAGATTTTGAGAGGAAGCTACAAGATATGTTTGATCTTTGTCAATGAAAGGGTATGTTGTTGGGCGTGTACTGCAGTCTGCAGTTACTAAGTGTTTAACACACCAAATTTCATTGCTTATACACAATTCTTATTGAAGGATGCTTGTTGTGTCATGTAACATCGGAAAAAGTGGAAAATAAACAGAAAATTGCATGTTTTTTGCTTACTGCATTCTAAGGCTGCTATCAAAGCTTTTGTGGGTTCTAGAATTTCTTGCATCTCTTGAGGATCTCATCATTGCGTGTGTTTTTTTCTTTTCTATCAAAGTATTGTTTTTAATAATCATAACAAATGCTATTAATTCAGGATTAAGAGCATCCGTATAGATCTGACTAGGGTTTGGCAGATAGCATTATATAAAGACACTTGTAACGAATGTCTGTCCCTTCAATCTTTTTTAACCATGGGACAAATAAACCTTCACATACTAAAGAAAGATTCAACAAATTAACAAACCTTCAAAACCTTAAATAACCTTAATATAAATGAATTTCTTCCAAACTCAGAAGTTCAAACTACATAAACTATAATCCGGCACTGAAAAGAAAGAAAAAACGATTGACAGGTTCTTCACTTTTAACCACTACTTGTAATATTGTACTGGGTTCGCTCTTAATTTGGTGGAGGGAAGAAGATGGCATCAGCAGTTCTCTTGGAGGTGAAAAGCTTCTCAACATCGGGAGCCACATTGAAGGAAGCCTGCAGCACTTCAGGAGATAACGCCTTCCACACTGAAGTCCTCCCTGCTAAGTGGCTAAAGATAGGACTGCACATTCCATAAATTCACAGTTAAATAAAAAATCGGATAATATAGAATATCAATAACAGGTCTACTAAATACGAATAATAAGTATTACTTACTTAGGTGTGGTGACGATGGAGAACCATTCCAAACCATCGTTGTCAGCAATTTTCGAGACAACGAAGAACCTTGGGACAATAAACAAAAAGCCAGCCTTCACTGTTGTTTCCAAAACACGTTTACCATCAGCTCCAACAACTTGAACACGGCCGCTTCCCCTAATAACATAAGTCACTTGATAGGCGCTGTCACAAGAAAATCCTGGGGAGCACATGGCACTCCCATCTAGCCTGACAAGGTCAGCCCCAAATCCAACCTCTCCGACCAAAGGCAAATTCTGGGTGTTAAGTACAACAACACGTCCACCATTCTTAATGTCAACATCCAATGGAGCCTCCTCACAGTTCAATGCAATACCATCTCTGTCAGCCATCCTTGGCTCAGGCAAGATAGTACCATCCTTAAGCATAACAATGCCACTACCTGTCTGACTAGCAACAAGACTCTTTGCCTGGTTTTGTTCCAAATCCCATGCCCGACCAACAAATTCAGTAGAGAATGCAGTGAATATACCGTTTGATCCTGTCAGAAAGAAATCAGTGAATTCACCAGCTTTGTGAGCCTTCAAGGTTGTACCCAAGAAGAGAACAACAAGCTCAGTATCCTCATTGTTGAACCACCAAGTGACAACACCAAAAGGTAGAGCGATAGCATCACCCTTCTTGATTGCAATCACCTTTTCCTTCTCTGCTTCTGGAAGGACAATACCTGCTGTGCCACTTCCTGATAAAGAAAAGTAGAAAAGAATAAAAAAATTAGCTGATTTTATATACTCCCTTGATATTCATCACACTATTAAGAGTTAAAATTACTAATTACCGACACATTGTAGAAAAAACATTAATTCTGAAAGTCCTAATATTGGCATACATACATAATCTGTAGAACATAGACTATATTTGGAATTCTCCTACTAATTAATCCATCACATTCAAGCCACAAAACAACATATTAAAACTACATAGTTCAATTAAAAGCCGAAAAAAGTAAAGAAAGATTATATATATATACCTTGAAGAACATAGGCAACCTTAGAGGAATCAGAGTAACGAGGAAGAGAAAGACCATTCTTCTGAAGAGAAAGCTTAGAAGCACCAATATTTCCTCTTTCAAGCATAGGTAATTCAGAAGGTGACCATGCAAAGTAAGATCCACCATCACTTCCATACACTTCTGAAGGCAACTTAGGTGAAAGATCAAGATCCATCTCTATATAATATCAAAATACAAAAAAAAAAACTCTTCTTCTTAAAGAAAATTCTCAACAAGATCAAAGAACAAATTGTGAAGAAAACTTGTTATTGTGAGGACATTTATATAGAAAGAGAATAAAGTGATAGTGTTTTGATAGAACACTACGTGTGGCTTACTAACTATATCTTTACTTGGATTGAATTTGAAAGTCATTAATTATTGGATTAATATGAATTTAATGCAATAATCTTGTTTTGTTTCGGATAAAATATATCTTATCTTATCTACATACATAACATAGTAAAAATGCCACGTGGTGTCTTGTTGGACAAGATATTGAATTGATTGGATCGGAGTAGAGTTGTTAATCTAATTCTAGTACCAGCTGATTTAAGATTAGTATTTTTGTTCAGGCCCAGTAGTCCAAAGTCCATTAACAAAAATTGTTGATGAAGTCGTTGGATGTTGAGGATAGAAGGCCCAACAGTCCAAACGCCCAACCCAACGCCGTCCCTACTCAGTTTCAAGTTTTAACAATTATTTTTTTTTTTTTTTGATTAATGGTATATAGGCCAAGTAATGAAGCTATGCTAATTCATAGTCTTGGGCCAGAAGGTTTTTTTTTTTTTTTTTTATGTATTTTTCGGTAGGCTGAAATCCTCTTGAAGAAATAGTGTTTACATTAGAACATCATTGGAAAATGATTAGTAAAAGGCTAGGGTATCAATATGATATGCCATTAGAGCAATCCCAATGGAAGGGCAGTTTGGTGCCCTCCACATCTGCGCCACATCAACTAAACCACTTTCAAAATCACTTCTCATCTGGGGTAGCTAAAATGACATTTATTGATCGGCCAATGGGAAAAGTTAGCAAAGGCAATTTGTAAAAAAGAATTAGCTTATAAGACAGAACTTAAAGTTTCAAATCATAACATTTAAATGTTAAGACGGAAACCAAAGTTCCGAAACACCAGAGAAACGACAAATTACAAAAAGTGTAACCCATAAGACGGAACTTGAAGTTCCAAAAAGTATTTTAGACGGAACTCAAAGTTCCAAAAAGAATTATAGTCAGAACTCAAGTTTTTGTCTTATACTAATACGGAACATTGCTTTCTGTCTTACGCACCCACCATGTCATTTGTGATGGCAATCTATTGCCCTCTGAAATGACAATGGTAGTTGTATTGCCATTTGAATTTTTGACCCACCTCTCCATTGGCAAAACTTTTTCAACTTGGAGGGCATTTGATGCTACCACCCTTCTCAAATGCCCTCCCATTGGGATTGCTCTTACACTAGTCAATATTTAGATGTGTAGGTCTTTTACATTTGGGAGGAAAGATGCGACATGAGTATGGACTATGGAGGAGACAAAACTGCAGTTGCATTCAATTATTTTAAAGTTAAGGAAGTATGCAAAAACTTGTACAGATGAAACTAGTGATTTACGTGATGATATACTTGTACAGATAAAACTAGTGATTTACATGATGATATACTTTATCATATCCTATCTTTTCTAGCCATGAAACAAGTAATCAACGCAAGTGTTCATTGAATTCCCACCAATTAGGGATCAACCCTTCTACTTTTTCTTCAATTCCTTCAGAATTGACCAGGCTGATTAACTGTGGCACTCCAACGGAGTGGCATGGCCACTCTAAACCATAGTTTAAGAATCCGAATTAGGGCGAATATTCGAGGTCCCAAAAACGGATTATGTCATGGATTTTCGGCCACCTTTGTTGGATTGGGGAGGTTCGGCTTAAATCAAATCTGTGATTTTAAGCGAATATTCGTGAATATCCGATTTATTCAGAGATATCGGAGAGGTATCGATAATTTCATAAATCATAATAAATATGATACAATGGTCCAGGCTTTAACATAAAAGTTTAAATGAAAGTCATCTCAATAAAAATTTAAATCTGACGGTTTCCATATTTTGACTACCATCATCTTCATAAGAAAAAGGGTATATTTGGAAATCTAACCATCATCTTCTCCAACAAGACCAAACCAGAATATCAATCCATTCGTCTTCCATTCCTGGCTTCCTTGTTCTCTTCCGAGTTTCACAAACAAAATCTTCTTTAATAAATTTATTCTACTTATATTATTCTCTTACTTATGTGTATTGGTGAGCAAAGAATTCATTTGTTATGAAAATCATAAAATTGAAGATAGAATTTTATGTTGAATCTTACCAAGATCGAAGAAAGAAAAGTGAAATCATAGATTCATAGGGGAGATCTTCTCCAACAGTTGAATCTGAAATAATTCGTTGAATCCATACAAAATTCGACGATTCGACGAATATCCGTGATTTATTCGAAAATCCGGGTCGGCATGGGTAGGATTCTGGATTGAACCAGATTCGACCTGCCGATCCGATCCGAATGCCTAAAAACAGGCATATTCCGCTGAAATTTCGCGGATCTTCTCGGCATTTTGAACTATGCTCAAAACTACTCAAACACCACCACCTTAACACCCCCATCTCAAACACCCACCATCTCCCTTCGTCCGATCCTCAAACCCCATCTCATAAATACATACCCTCACCAACCCCTTCGTCGTTGGCTCAAGGGATGAATGACTCTTTCATGGAGTTGAAGCTCAATCTACAGTACTAATTGAAGGAGAATTCACAGACGATAAAGGTGGGATCTTTAGAGGTGAAATTGCCAGATCTGGACCATGTTTTTGTGGAGAAGCAAGATAAAAAGGCAAATACTTCATGGAACTCAATTTTGAAAACCAAGCCACGATCTGCAGGAGTGGACGAACTTAGCTATTATATACCCACTCTTGTTGATGGAGTTTTACAAATTGATGAAGAAGTGTGTGAACAAGGAGCTAAAGAATGGGAGAACATGGTCGTTGGCTTCTTCCTCGATAAGAAACTTCCATACTCAATGGTTAAATCCATGCTCGAGAAGAAATAGAACACTAAAGGTCAGTTTGAAATTTTATTAGATGGTGATCTATTTTATTTCAATCTCGATGACATTCAGGATCGAAGGCTTGTCTTAGATGAGGGCTCTTTCCATCTCATGGGAAAGCTTTTCATAATTCAGCCATGGACTAGACATATTGAAGAAAATAGAGGCCAAATCCAAGCCATTCCACTTTGGGTTAAATTTTATAAAGTCCCCAAATACCTTTGGAATCCCAAGGGGTTGAGTTTGCTAGCAAGTACGATTGGCAAACCTTTGTTCTCAGATAAGAACACAGAGAGCAAGAAAATGTTGTCTTTTGCTCGTGTATGCATCGAAGTGAAAACGGAAATTGATTTACCTCAATCTGTTCCTATTAATGTGGGGGCAAAAAATATTACTGTAGAGGCCGAGTATGTTTGGAAGCCTTTAATTTGTACAATCTGCAAATCTTTTGGACATGTTAAAGAAAAGTGCACTCTAAACACCACCATTTCACCTGCTACAACCAAAGCTCAACAACAAAACTGGATCTTACCAAAAAAGACACATAGAGAGAAGAATCCCAAAATAGAGAAGTCAGACTACCTAACAAAAATGTGAATGTAGCCAAAATAAGTCCCACGATGAGTGTGGATTCAGTATTGCCACTTAGTAACCATTCGAGGTCATTCAAGATGAAACACACATGATTTCTCCTTCCAAACAACAACACCTTATCCTAAAGATGGTACTGCAGACACTTCATCACGTAAGAGAGATGTTGAGGCAAATTCTAGTTGTTCTAGAGTCATGAAATCTATGAATCAAGAGGCGGAAGAAGAAGGTGAAATATCAGATAAGATTGCAATTGGGGATGTAACTGTAGACAAACTCATGAAAAAGAAAATGAAGAAGATGAAGAAAATAGGAAATCATAGTCAACCTTCTCTAGAAAGGGATTACCCTCTTGGTTTCCAGAGTTTGATGGAGCAGCAATAACAACACTCTGCTAAAATGTCGGTAATTGCTAGTAGCTTGATAGGAGGTGATTCCGAGGTGGATCATGAAAATTTTGTAGATTATCTTGTGGTTCCTTTAGCTAAGAAAATGGGCTTGAGGGGCATGAGTATGGGCAACAAAAACTCTTTAAAGAGTTGGCGGTCGCAAATAGTCGTAAACATGGCTGAGTTAGCTATAGGTTTTCTTTAAAAGAGTTGTCTTTTTTTGGAGTTTGTTTGCCTCATATTAAGGCTTTTAAGGCTTTTAGCTTTTAGCTTGTTGATCTAGTGTCACATCTAATGTGCCGATTGATCGGGTTTTGTAATCCGTTTTTTTCTTTCTTTTTATTAATAAATTTTTACTTATATATATAAAAAAAAACAAAAACAGCAAGTGTTCTTTTGAAAAGATTGAGTCATGGAGATACTTATGGACTTTAACCGTCTTAATTTTGATATATTCGAGTGGCAGCAGGAGGAAACTGAATTGAGTTTAAAAAATAATGCCATTGGTAGAAAAACACTTGCGAGAAACACTTTGGTCATCGTTATTTTCAGTTTTGATACCCTATAGAAACTGAGAAACACTTTGTTAGAAACTGAATCCTTTCGAGAATTGTTGCTCAGTTTTCGTTATTTTCAGTTTTGTGCGCGGTACTCCGAATCGCAATCTGTCTTTTGGGTTGGAAAGAGGACTCTCTCAAATTTCCAATGGTATATGGCACGTCATCTGGATATTTTGGCGGGAAAATAACTCTAAAGTTCTGACAGGGTTTTTACAAGATGTTTTGCCGTTGGAGATTTCTGAAAATTTGACTAAGTATAGAGTTGTAATTGACATTGTCGCTAACAACGGTTTAAACAGGTGCATTGTCGTTGGAGTTTCTGATATACTATATGGGCCTAATTTAGGTCTATGAAATGGTAAACCCTAATTCTCCTTGTAACACTATATAAGGTCATGATAGTGTAGCAAATCATAAGAAGTTTAAAAGACATTAAGCAAAAGTCTAAGGGAGTTTTGAGAGATTCAAAATCCACAATTAGCAAAACAGTTAAGGTGACATCATAGTAACAAGAGTGTAGATGGTAATATGCGCCACCCAATGGATTCTCCAGCATGGGATACGATTAACAAGGATTGGCCTGAATTCTCAGCAGAGCCGCGAAACATTAGATTTGGTCTTGCTACTGATGAAATTAATCTATTTTGTAATCTCAGCTCAACACATAGTTGTTGGCCAGTGATGTTGGCTACATACAACCTCCCCCCATGGTTATGCATGAGAAAAGAACATTTGATGCTTTCTTTATTGATTCCAGGACCCAAACAACCTAAGAATGGTATTGATATATACTTGGGACCGCTTATCGATGATTTGAAGGAGTTGTGGGAGAAAGGAGTAGAGATATATGAAGGCGATTTTGATATGGACCATAAATGATTTTCTCGCATATAAGAATTTTTGTGGATGTACGATAAAAGGTAAAACAACATGTCCAGGGTGTGGTGTTAACACTTGTTCGACCTATTTAAAAACTATCATGAAGATAATACATATGGGTCACATGCGTTTTCTTCCACACAATCATTCATTTTGTCCTAAAAAGAAATAGTTTAAATAGTTTTGACAAGAATTGAATTCTTTTTTACATTTGAATATATTATTATTAGAATTCCTGAATAACATTACAAATTTCAAACACTCTTATAGTTTTGTATATGCTACTCATTAAAAGACAATAGTCACTTTAGTGAGTTTAGTCAACTGTAAGTGACTCATTAATGAATATATGGTACTCATTAAAAGACAATATCAAATCAAAAAAAAAAAAAAATTTCTTTTAATGAGTGGTATATATAAACCTTAAAAAAACTTGTACACGATCATTTAGGAGATAAGGTATAAGAATTTTTATGGTCTTATCTCACTTGAAGTCAAAAAACATTGTTACGTGTATTTCTTGGAAATGCACAAAAGATAGTTGAAAGACAAATTAAAATATTCTTCTTTTTTGCAAACAAGAAAGAGATTGAGAGAAAGAAAATTACTCCCAAGCAACACACATAATTGGAGTTGCATATATGTTATTATTGGTTATTCATATAATCACACTATAAGTAATGGAGAATGCTCATGAAGAAACAATGAACTATTTGTCTCATAAAATTGGTGGTAATTTATATTTTGCAATAAAACATCAACTAAATTTTACTTACAAGAGCTTTGGCGACTTGCTTGAGGATGGTTGAAGCTTGAAGAATTTTGGTGTATACAAAGAGCTGTAAATTGGGTTTTTGTTGAATTTCAACTAAATTTATACTAGTGAACGATGAGATCGATTTATTGTAATTGTAAATTTATACCAACGAGGAAAAGAGCAACTTAGTCTATTCTTACTAAAGTATCGACGGCTTAGATTAGATCTTAATATACATATTAGATTGATAGTTTAGATCGTTTCGGGGCAATTTGGGTATTTTTAAATTTATGGATAATTAAGTCAATTAATAAGTTTGACTGAGTCAAACCCAATTGACTGTTTGTTGTAACAGAGTTTAACTGTTAAACAGCTGAAAAAAGCAAAATTTTAGAATAATGGAATGTATAATTGACCGTTAAAATTAAGGAAATATCCCAAAAAAGCCCCATGTTTAGGTGCATCTTCCCAAATGGGCCCTAACATAGGGTCATCTTCTCAAACAAGCCCTTACCCCACTTTTCTTTATTTTGTTTGACTAAAATACCCTTTGCACTAAAGATAAAAGAGAAAATTAGAATAAGACAAATAAAAAAGAGGCAAAAACATATTTTTTTAATATTAATTAATTTTTTTTGTTATATTATTTATAACTTGTATATCTTTTGATTAAGAAATTAAAAATCAATATGATGTATATGGTTGGAAAGATCTCGACGAGATGTATCTAACAAGATCCCACATAGGTATGAAAAAAAACATGTGATTTTTATTTTCTCAATAATTGTTTCTCTATATACTGTAAGGGTCTTGTTCGTTAAAACATTGATTGTTGTTCTCTAAACAATATACCTTTATCCTCTAAATAAGCTATTTTATCCACTTAACATGCAATTTTACTAAATTACATTATATATTGAAAAGTGTTGAGAGGTGGATTAAAGCTAGTTATCAAAGTATATTGGTCATGGTTCCATATGTATTATATGGATTTTGCGGAAAAACAAGAATGCGTAAGTATTTAAACAAAAGAAGATTATTAGTTTCAATGATGGTTAGAGAGCACATGAGTCTGTGACTCAACGGCCGCATCCATCTCACAAAGTGGAGAGGTCGTTGGTTCGAAACACACCAGTAACTGATTGTTTGATATAAGTTTGCTCACATAATTTAAAGGGGTAAAGGGTGACATTAACCCTGTTAGCCAAAAAAAAAAAAAGATGGTTAGAGATGTGAGTTATTATATTGTTCTGGTGTGGGGGATGGGAAGGAAGGATGGAGTACAAATTTGACGAGTTTGTTGACATTACACCAGACAAAATGAAGGATTTATGTTTAGACTGGGTTATGTTCTCTTTCTTATGGTTTGGGTTGTAACGTAAAAAGAGTATATAGTCTTTTCTGAAATTAACTATACATTAAACATTTTTATGAACTTTTCATGGCAATAGAATTTTCTTTTTGTTTGTACTATAAGGGTTTTGTCCTTACTCGAGACATCGAACTCAGACATCTATATTACAGACTACAATCCACATATATTAATAATATGAAATAGATATCATGCCTTTGTAATTTACAGAACAACAAGCAACAATTTAGAGGATATTGCTTTGGTGTTAGAAGATAAGAAAATATTTTTTAGAGGGCAAAAATAAAAACTCCTGAATTTGGTAGTAATGTGTGTTTTTTTTAGATTTTTAGAGTAATTTTGAAAAACCTTTTGAAATCATAAGGAGTTTTGTTTTTCGAAACGCAACTTCTCAGTAAAAAAAAAAATATGAAATTTTAAATTTTTATAAATATTTGAATTTTTTAAATTTAAAATTTTATAGTCGAGATCTTTCCAACCATATACACCATATTAATTTTCAATTTCTAAATCACAAGTTATAAAATTTTCAAATGTTAAAACCAAAAAGTAATACAACAATTGTTTTTTTGTCTGTTTCTGTTTTTTTGTCTTTTTTGAGTTTTTTGTCTTATACAGATTTTAGAGGATAAAATGTTGATTTTAGAGGATATAATACAAGGGTAATTTTGGCCGGATAAAAATTATGAAATAATCAAAGGGCTTGTTTGAGAAGATGACCCCACTGAAACCGGCATGAAGTGGTTTGACATCAATTTTGTGACAAAGTGTCCTTGGTTATCTCGCCTTGAATTTATTGTTAGGAAAATCAAGATGTACGCATGGTCGTCTCGTGTCCTTCGTGTCTCTTGGTTCTGTCTAGGAAAGTTATTGGGTAATCTTTTGGTCAGGACGTACGTACGCAGTTAGGACGTTCGTACGTCCAAGCAGGCAGCAAACTTTTACTGTGTGGGGACGTACGAACGTTGATTCGACGTACGTACGTCCAATATGGATTTTCAGTATTTCGGCCCATTTTCCTTGGTTTCCAACCCTAAGTATAAATAGGGTTTCTCTTCCAAAGAACAAGTTAGTTCTTTGGCCGTCCATTCTTCTTCTAGTTCATGTGTTTTGGTTAGGTTTTTGATATTGAAAGTGTTTGTGGCTATTGAACTCAATTCCCTTTCTTCCCCCTTCTATCAATTCATATCTTTGTGATCTTCAAGAGTTATTGTGAATTCGGCTTCGAGTCTTCTTGTGTGTTCATCAAGAAGTCGAGTGTCTTGTGCGTACATCAAGGTGCTCTGGTGAAGTCAAGGTGTTAGAGATAACCAGGAGTATCAACTCGCAGTGAGTGTAGGTAGTTGATAGGTTTGTACATCTCTTTTCATCTAGTGGATTATTTTGTTGTCGCGAGGACAACCGTGGACGTTTCCCTGTTTGGGTTTTACCACGTTAAAAATCTCTGTGTGTTATTTACTTTCTGCGTATTGTTTGATTGCTTGTTTGAATTTACATTTGTTATACTAGCACTATTTGTAGTTTCTCAATTGGTATCAGTCGCTGGGGGCTGGTTAAGGAGCGTAAAGGCTCACGCTAACGATCAATAGTGCTTTATGGAACCTCACAAGGTTGCTACTTCAAGTCTTCCTCCATAATTCAGTGGAAAAGACTTTGGTCATTGGAAAGTACGGATGCGAGCTTATCTCCAAGCCTTAGGAGAAGAAGTTTGGCTTTCTGTTGTCACAGGGTGGAAAGAACCTCTGACTACTACAGGTACTGGTGATACTGCTGTTACATCACTGACGCCACGTGAAAAGTGGACGCCTGAACAGAAGTTGTTGGCAAATTATAACAACAAGGCACTCAATGCTATTTTCATGGCATTAAATACTAGTGAGTTTCGTCGGGTGCAAGGCTGTGAAGAGGCTAAAGATGCATGGAACAGGCTTATCTGTACACATGAAGGTGACGAAACAGTCAAAGAAAGTAAGCTGGAACTGTTAACATCTCAGTTTGAGAATCTACGGATGGATAATTCTGAGACCTTTGATGATTTCTTTATTAATCTCCAAGACATCATAAACTGCAGTGCGGCTATTGGTCATGCATATACTGACACACAAGTGGTACGTAAGATATTGCGTGCTTTGCCTCCTCGGTTTCGTTCTCGTAAGGATGCCATCACTGAGAGTAATGTGATTAAGAACATGTCCATCGAGACACTTGCTGGGAAACTAAGGACATGTGAGATGGAACAGGCTTTGGAAGAACCTTTGAAGAACAAATCTGTAGCATTCAAAGCTACATCGTCTAAAGAACCTTCCACAGGACCTTCTGATGATGAAGAACAGGATGTGGATGATAACTATGCGTTCCTGTCACGTAGCTTTCAGAAGATTCTGAAATATCAACAGAATCGAGACCCTCGAAAGCGATTTCCTGATCCCTCAAATGCTCCTAGGAGTCGTGGTTTTGAGCGATTCTCTGTGGATGGGAGAAGAGCTCGAGTTGATCGTAAAGATGTCCAATGTTACAAGTGTCGTGAATATGGACACTTTGCAAATGAATGTGACAAGAAGGTGGATCGCAAACCTGGTGATAATTCCAAAGCGAACCTCACAGTAACATGGGATGATTCAGATGAAGATGATGATGGGAATCTCTCAAATGTTGTCTCCAATTATGTGGTCTTCAGTGCATCCCTGGATGAACATCCAGGAGGTATTGTATCCTCTACTGATGATATTAATGTTTCTGATTCTGGTGTTCATGCTACTACTAGTGAATTATGTGATATGTATAAGTTTTCCATGCAACAAGTAAAGTTGCTTGAAAAAACTAACACTGTCTTGCAGGATCAGGTAGATAGTCTTGGGCAGGATATATGCAATCTTACAGGTGACTCCAACATGTTGAAGGAAGAATTTGTGAAGGAAAAGGAGGATTTCCAAGTGCGTATTGCCACTCTGGAAAAACTCAATAATGATCTGGAGACACGGTATCGATCCCTTGTATTGGAGCATGAGAAAGTAAAAGCTGAGTTGTTTGCTGCTAACAAACAATTGGTTGGGTTTGGTAAAGCAAGTGCTAACCTAAACTCTCTGTTGGGAATTGGTAAATCCCATTCAGATAAATCTGGTTTAGGTTATGACACATCTGTTCCTCTTTCTACTGCTAGCACTTCCCGCACTACCTTTGTGCGACCAACAAGTGTCGTTCTTCCTGCTCCTGTGCAGGTGTCTAGTGTGGTATCACCACCCAAGGTTACTCATGTAAAGCATGTTCGGAAAAAGAATTTTAGACACAAAGGTTTTAAATGTCTAACATGTGGTCGCATGGGTCACACTTCTGCTTTTTGTTGGAATAATTTGTATCCTGCTCATCATCCTTCTTTTGCAGGTAATTCATATTGGAACAAGTCTTCTACTTTCTCCATGCAGGCTCCATACATGTGGAATGGCTATGCTCCGTGGGGTTTACCCAGAACTTCTCCTTATGGAAATCGTCCTCAAACAACACCCATGCCTACTCCACCACCACATTTTTGGGATAGAAGTATGGATGCATCCAGGAAAATAGTATCTCACATGGCTCGTTTGGTTGAACCAATGCCTTTATCATGGTATCTTGACAGCGGTTGTTCGCGCCATATGACAGGTGATAAGACTCTGATTGATAACCTGACTCTTGGTTATGGAGGTAAGGTTAGGTTTGGTAATGGTAAAATGCTTCCGGTTGAAGGTAAAGGTAACTTTTCTGAGGTTGGATCGCTCAATAGTCATGAGCTTCTTTTTGTTAAGGGTCTTAAGTCCAATCTATTGAGTATTAGTCAGTTATGTGATGCTAAGTTTAAGGTTGTGTTTGAGGATAATAGGTGTGATGTTTTTGATTCCAATCATATCTTGGTGTTAACGGGTAGTCGCTCATCTGATAACTGTTTCATTGTCACTACACCTCTTCTGCATTCATATACCTAATGTGTTCATGGAACTGTCTGTGTTTAGGATGTTTAGGTTTGGTCATTTATTCTTGTTGTTGGTATTGAGGACATACTACATTCTCTATTGTGTGGATTCCATTTTACAGATGTTTCTAGTTTGGCATCCTCAACTGTTTTTGTGTCATGCATAGTTGTAGGGTTACATTATACTCTCTTCGTATTGGTAGTTTCTTGCATGATGCATTTACATGTGGTTGGCTTGTCTTTTTAAATACCTGCATAACTCCAGTTTTCTATGGTTTCTTTTCATGATCGTTGTTTTTCTTTTATATTTACTCACCTCTTGTAAGTGGTCAATTACTCACAAAATCCCCAGCCATTTGAATGTCTTGAGAGCATACTCATTTGGCTAAGAACCCGTTGGGGCTGTGAGGGTCATGCTCTGACGGATGCACTCAGGAGATGTTAGTTCTTGTGTTGCACGTTATCATGGTATTGCACTTCTTGAGTGTGTTTTGCCGAAAAGATGTAGGCTACACCCTACCCTCGTGTTCTGGTAAAAGATGGAGATACTTTATACTCCCACACGGGAATGGCGTTTTTTTTTAACAAAAAAAAAAAAAAAAAAAAAAAAAAAGGAAATGTTAAGTGTCTGTCACACTTGTCTAGTTGGAAGACAAGAAGAATAACAATTTTTCTGTGTTTCCTTGGTTTTGTTGTGCTCGGGTTCACCTTCTCCTTGGTCTACTTGCAAAAGACTTTCAAGGTATTCAATGATCATTTTTTAGTTTGTTTCCGGAGGTTGGTATTGGTCTATCAGGTTCTTCTACATGCTTGCATCATTCTAGTAAGTACCATGTCATGGTGTATGATGTCGTTCTTCGATTTTGCATTGTCTTAAGGTTGAGGGTTGTTTATACTGTATTCGGCTGTAATTGGAATCCTTATGATAAGTAGAAGTGTTTTCTTGTGATGTCTCTCAATATTTGTTCTTGGTAGTTCTTTGGTTTATTATCTGACTGGTTGGGTGGTTCTTCATTTTTTATATATATATATAGTTCAAAAAAAAAAAAAAAAAAAAAGGGTTCGTACGAACGCTTTCATGACGTTCGTACGTTTAGGTGGGCAGACCTTTTTCAAACGTACGAACGCTCCTAGGACGTACGAATGTGATCTTAGTCAGATGTTTGGTTTTTGGGTCCCGACGTTCGAACGTTTTCAGAATGTACGAACGTCCGTCATACAGTCCGGCCCATTTGTGTTTAAATTCAAATTTTTTTGAACCAAAGGCTTACTGTTACATCAATCGTGCCCCTTTCTTCTCTCTTGCACGAACATTAGGAAGTCTCCACCTTCCCTCATCGTCCTTCTTCTAGTCCATTCTTTCTCTTCCTCTTCTTCTTCTTTGGTGGTTGTTTATTGCTTCTCTCAAGCAGTTTTTTTTTTTTCTTGGTGTACACTCTGTTCTTTATCAAGTAAGTGACCTCAACTTCTTCCCACATTCTTCTCTTTCTCCCTCTCCTTCCTCTCTTTGTATTGCATGATTATTCTCTTAGTTTTGTTGACTTGCATGGTTAGTTTAAATTTTTTTTTTTTGGAATTGTTTGTTTTGGTTTATATTGATTGTGTTGGTTAGTGTTTCTCTTCATCTCCTTGAAATTGGTGGCCAACTTGGCTCTCTCTGTCTCTTGTAACTTCTACTCTATTGTTGGGTCTATTTGGTTGTGTGTTTGGGCGTTTGACATTCTAAATTATTGTCCATGGCATGTATCGAGATTCTGCACATCAAGTGTTTGTTGAAATGCCTCAATGACTTTTTTATTGGTTTTTCTGTCAATTCTCTTACATTTTTGATTTGTGCTTGTGTAGACAATGGCTTCAAAGCGCGCACGCACCACTCCCACCTCCACGGCATCCGCGTCTAAGGGTGCATCATCTTCTCGCGCTCCACGGGGTCGAAGCTCCACTCCGGCCTTGTCGCCTCCTCCCACATCTCTTGGTGCTCATCCTCGAGCAAAAGCTATTGTTCCTGAGCGATTCTTTGACTTGGCAGACATCGCTGCTACCCCTCTTGGGACTACTCAACTTGGCAACATATCCCTATTCTTTGAGACTCGGAATTGGCTAAGGGTGGCTCAACCAATCACCAAGTACTCGGTTGAGCATACGATAGCCTTCTATGAGACGAAGACACCCTCGCAGAATCGCTCGAGTTTTTCGGTCTTGATTGAAGGTCGGAGATACACCATTTCTCCTAAGGTGGTACGTGAGGCGTTGGGTATTGATGGTGACTTTATTCCTGAAGGTGTTGTTTCTGTCAGATGGCCCGTTCCGGATACGATTCAAATTGACTTTGTCAATCAAGTTCAGCAGATGTTTATTGATGGTGTCACGGAAAGGTATCATGCCAAGCACTACAGCGCCATCCTCTTGCACATGGTTGCCCACTCCAACATCTACCCCTCCAAGGGCAACAAGATCATGTGGTCTGTATGAGACCGACGACATGGTTAAATTAGTGGTCTGTATGTCGGTGCACCATCTTCATCTTTCTGAGGTCATCTACACACGAATGCTTCAGATCGATGCAGCTAAGGGTACTCTTCCTTTCCCTAGCTTTATAATGACTATACTCAAGCACTTGGGTTTTCAGGGACAGTATATGGGGGTGAGCCCTCCAAGGTTTGTTGGCCATGATTGGGTCAACGCCATCAAGAAGGGTTGTCAGTCTAGAAAGTTGGCCTTTGAGTCCGTGGGTGCGCGTCTGACGCATCACCTAATTTGGGG
Source organism: Aquilegia eximia (assembly GCA_023053565.1). Lineage (NCBI taxonomy): Eukaryota > Viridiplantae > Streptophyta > Magnoliopsida > Ranunculales > Ranunculaceae > Aquilegia > Aquilegia eximia. The sequence goes on from JALIGU010000050.1 coordinate 403,983, forward strand.
AGGCAGGGCTCTTGTTCTCCATGATGATTTTGATCGGGCTTTGACCTCTGGACGCCCCGTCTCAGCCTCTGCTAGGGGCAATCGGGCTGTTGCAGCAATTGATGCTCGGGTTTCCTCTCTCCGACGTCGTCAGGATCATATGGATGCTCGGTTAGATCGTTTTGGGGTCATTCTCTCTCGTCATGATGTCATGATCAGTGATATTCATGCGATGAACGTTGCTCAGATGCGTCATCTACAGCTGGACTTCACTCCCACCGACTTGCCTCCGTTTCCGGAAGAGGTGCCTCCAGTTCCAGGTGAGAGTGATGGTGATGACTCAGAGAGTGAGGACGATGGTGATGGTGAACACAGTGATGGTGCCTCGGAGTCCGAGTAGTTGGTTTTCTGGTTCACTCTCCACATTTTTGTACTTAACTTTGCTCTTTTGCTATATCGGTTTGTTTCTATTTTTTTTTTGGATATTGAGCATGTTATTGGATATTGCTATTTTAATATTAGTTCAAGTTTTTTCTTTTTTTTCAGTAAATTTCTGTTTTTTTAGGTAATGGACCTCTCTTATTGGGCCCATGTTAGGTTTCCTCTTGTTTTTCCTATATATATGGGAGTCTTCTCCTCTTTCACTCCTATTGTGTCTTCTTACCTCTTGCTAGTTCTCTCTTTGTTCTTCAGAATTTTCTATGGCAGAATATGAACTTCATGGAATTTTTGTACCAGCTGTTGGTTATGTGTCGTTTATGGTGATAGAGTACAAAAACAATGCTAAGGTTTGTCGTTTATGTCGCGTTCCCCATGGGTATGACTATATTCATCGCCTTTTCTTAATCCTTGTTTGGTTCATGTCAATCATTGGGAGAGATTACCGGGACATCTTCAAAATCACATCTTGGAGTTGGTTGGTTATCCGAAGGTTCCAGGACTTGCTGCTCCACTTACCGACTGTGGCTTGGACAGCAGAATTGAGGAGTTGTTTTGTAAGAGTGAATGGCGGGAGGATTATGATGATCATGTGATTGCTCGGTGGAATAGGCCTTCGGCTCGTGCGGAAGCTTACTTCTCCAAGCTTCCTCTAGGTCATTGGGAACGGGTTTTTCGAATTCGTTAACTCAAGCCTTGTGTTTTTGTCGTTTTGTCTTTTATGTTTATGGATTCATATGTTTGTTTATTAGTTGAATTTTTGAACTTTTAACAGTTGGGTTAGTTTCTCACTTTTTATCTGTTTTTGTCTTCATTGTTTGGTATTGATTTTTTTTTCTTGGTTATTTGTTTATTGTTGTTCTTTTATCGTTTCTTTTGTTGGTTGGTTATTTTGTTCACTTGTTGTGACAAAAAGGGGGAGGTTTATGACTCTAATTACTAACAATCGTCTTCTTGTTGTTAGGTTATTTTTGGGTCATGTTTCAGGTATGCTACACGTATGGGGGAGTGAATGTGTTGATGATTTTAGACGTTATATAGCTATGGGGGAGCTCGAGTGTCAAAAATATTTTGGAGCTCATGAAGTATGGGGGAGTTGCTCGAAGGAACTTCTGTTGAATCCTTGATTGCTTCGGAAATTCCTAGTTGCCTCCGTTCGGTCTCTGATGGTTAAAGCATCTTGCTAAAGCTGGATAACAAGAATTAGTGACTTGTTATGTGTTTCTATCTTGAGTGATTTTGTAGGCATGTTTTATAAATGCCATGGTTTGGGCTTGTAAGCACGTTTTATAAGTGCTATTAGAGTCATAGGTTTTTGTCACAAAATCAATGTCAAAGGGGGAGATTGAAACCGGCATGAAGTGGTTTGACATCAATTTTGTGACAAAGTGTCCTTGGTTATCTCGCCTTGAATTCATTGTTAGGAAAATCAAGATGTACGCATGGTCGTCTCGTGTCCTTCGTGTCTCTTGGTTCTGTCTAGGAAAGTTATTGGGTACTGGACGTACGTACCGAGTTAGGACGTACGTACGTCCACTGAAGCAGCAAACATCTTTTGGTCAGGACGTACGTACGCAGTTAGGACGTTCGTACGTCCAAGCAGGCAGCAAACTTTTACCGTGTGGGGACGTACGAACGTTGATTCGACGTACGTACGTCCAATATGGATTTTCAGTATTTCGGCCCATTTTCCTTGGTTTCCAACCCTAAGTATAAATAGGGTTTCTCTTCCAAAGAACAAGTTAGTTCTTTGGCCGTCCATTCTTCTTCTAGTTCATGTGTTTTGGTTAGGTTTTTGATATTGAAAGTTTTTGTGGCTATTGAACTCAATTCCCTTTCTTCCCCCTTCTATCAATTCATATCTTTGTGATCTTCAAGAGTTATTGTGAATTCGGCTTCGAGTCTTCTTGTGTGTTCATCAAGAAGTCGAGTGTCTTGTGCGTACATCAAGGTGCTCTGGTGAAGTCAAGGTGTTAGAGATAACCAGGAGTATCAACTCGCAGTGAGTGCAGGTAGTTGATAGGTTTGTACATCTCTTTTCATCTAGTGGATTATTTTGTTGTCGCGAGGACAACCGTGGACGTTTCCCTGTTTGGGTTTTACCACGTTAAAAATCTCTGTGTGTTATTTACTTTCTGCGTATTGTTTGATTGCTTGTTTGAATTTACATTTGTTATACTAGCACTATTTGTAGTTTCTCACCCACGTCAGGGCCTATTAGGGAAGAGGCACCTAAACATGGGGCTTTTTTGGGATATTACCCTTAAAATGAGCGATGTTCAGTGTTTCTCTCTCTCTGGTGGGAAATTAGATTCTCTATTGCACGAATTGATGAGAAGCGTTACGAAAAGTTTTGATGATTTTGGGACATTTTATAGAAATCCATCGAAAGAGAACATGAGAAAGAGAGAGATAATCAATCAACAAAGAAAGAAACAGAGTGTGTTAACTCATGAATGAAGCTGTTGATGCATCACTATCATCACCACCACCATCTTCACAACTTGGTTCAAATCCTTGCTTTCGCTTTTGCTCAATTTCATTTTTGTCGCATTTCATTTGAATTATATATTCATGTCTTGGAAAAATAGAAATAGAATCCCTTTTTCATTTTATATTTCATTTGAATTATTTGGTTTATGAGAATGTTGATGTTTAGAGGTACAGTGGGTGTGCCGTGTGTTTCATAGAGGGCAAAAGATTGCCGAGAAAATGTCGAGTTGAAAATGCAGATAAGAGTTGAGAGGAAATCATAGCACAAAGTAATTGGGAAGCAGATAAGATGTATGTTAAATTTTTCAACCTGTTGTAACAGTTGATTCAGTTCTTGGACAAGTCCCTTAACCCTCCAGGTTGGTTGTAGGATGCCGCAGCTTGTTTAGAATCAGTTCTAATCTTCAGCTTCCTGTACTTGTACAGATTAGGCACTCTTAACACCTTTAACCATAGCTTTCAGTTCCAGAAACAATACAGAAGATGATTGGACTGGTTCACAAAAGGCAATTTGGACAGCCCCTTCTTTGTTTCTTATTACACCTCCTATGCCATCTGCATTGTCAGATAACGCCCCATCTGTATTCAGCATGAATTCATCATCCCCAGGGGGCTTCCAAGATACCAGTTTGGTCATCCTAGGAGCCAGCTGCACATTTAAACCAAGTATGCCTACCAGCCTTGCATTCACTGCAGTGTCTTCAATATGTTGGAGTTTGAAAAGAATTCTGGTTCTTATCTCTCTGAGGATATTAGCAATAATACTGGCATCAGGGATGTATTCTTGTTTTGTTCATACCATACCCAGTAAACTGTTGCAGTTGCTGCAGCCTGCAAGGTTTCCCTGTAAACATACAGAGGATCCACGTCCATTCTTTATAAGCTGTTTTAGGTGTTCGGTTGAAGCCAATCTTGGCCAGAACTTGCTTCCAGATGTTACAAGACCAACTACAGTCAAAGAATAAATGGTGGCAATGAATGGTACTCCCTGATCTGGTACAGACGAAGAAAAGATCATAAATAAAAAATTGAAATGATAAACTTAAGAGTTCCTTTCTCAACCTGTTTGTATTGCCAGCTTACATAACATTGTAGCTCAGTTTTTTAACAACCATAATAAGTATATCTGACAGTTTTTTAGGATTAGGTAGTTTAGCTTGAGGATTCACTTTTTTAGGTTCTCTTGCATAACAATGGGCATACTATGTATTTTACTTAGCTTTTCTCCCCTAGAAGCTTGATAGCAAAGTCAATTAGTAAACCATGGACTGGTGAAATACCAAAATGGCATCGTAAAAAACATTTATTGTTGGCAGGTTATGAAGAGTTCATGGTTGGTTGTGTAATATTATTGTGATGTTCTTCATGAACACAAACAACGTAGGCATACTGATTTGCCTTGAGCAATGAATGAGCTATCTGTAGCTAATCACACTTATGTGAACCAAGGGGAGTGACATTGAACTTAGAGTTCCTAATAATTCTGCAGACATGCCTAGGTTAGTTGGTTAAAACATATTATGTTTGAACTTGAAGTTCCAAGCAATATTCTGGCAACGTTTGTACTCTTGCAAAGACTTTAATAACAATGTCGACCATTGACAAAAGGGGCATTAGGCACTGGATCCATAATTAGGAAAAACTCTCGTATAGAGTGTTGTTATGTGTTTATTTATGGACTCACAAAAATGAAGTAATGTTTAAGGATGGTAACGTAAATAGGTGAATCTGTCGATACAGATCAAAGGTACTTTATGTGTTAGAATATGAATCAGCGCACATGCTTCGAATTTAGGGAATGAGAGGGTTGCCAGGATTATTCAACACTACATCTGAAGATCAAAGGTACCTTATGTGTTTGTATGGTTAGTAGTTTTGAAGGACATGATGGTGCATTAAAGGTTTTAACTGTTTGATTTGGAGAATTGCTCCTCATGAACGCAAATAGCAAAGTCCAGCAAAGTCCATTAAATTTAAAAGGTTTTTGAAAGATATCGAAACCTCTTTGAACCATGGGTCAGTGACATTGAACTTAGAATTTCTAAGATCTATGCGGTCATGGGAAGAGGCTGCTGCAGTGGAATGACAGAGCATTTTGAACAGAGTAAAATTGTCAGATGAGGAAGAGTCATCGCTATGGAAGGCCATCCATAATGGTAGGTTTACAATTAAAAGTTTATTTGACTGACTTGTGGACATAGCTAAAAATTTATATACAAAACATGAATACAAACACTGCAGATAGTTTATTTAACAACAAATTTATATACTACTAATTCTGAAAGAGGCATTAACATTGAAAGATTATTTTGTAACTGATCACACTTTTGTGAATGAAGTGTCAGTGGGTTCAGGATAATAAATTATAAATCTTAAGGAAAATTAATCAGTAGTTAATCCACGACTGAATAATTAAAAATTGTTGCAGTTGGGAACTAAAATCCAAAAACCTTTAAAAAGATATCTTAGAAATTTAAAACTTGAATAATGATAAACTTAAAATACTACTTTGAAACTTTCACTTTTATCGTCCCTCAATTTCTTTTTAAATTTCTTCAACTTCTTCTAGCTGGATGCATATTTATGATCATCTTTATCATCGACATCTATTGCAAATACTAAATACAGGTGCTTTAGAGTTCTTTAAGTTCAACTGCATGATAAACTTGTAAGACTCTTCTCAAGAGTGATTATAGTTCCATCAGTTTTCGTGTAGAAACATATGCCTGATGAATAATTTCCGGATGTTTTCATCGAATGGAATCAACTTGTTGTATATTTGCTCGCAACAGTTGGATGCACAGGATCATACCTTATAAGAGGTGAGCCCATAGGATCAGTTCCTATATTAGTTAAGGAAATCATATATGTGCAGAAGTTCTTTTTGGACTCTGTTTCCTATTTATCTCGGTTTTGAACAATTAATTCTACATGGATTTGGTTTCTATCCATGGGCTATAAATACCCAAGTAACTTGGTATTTGTAAGACAAGACAAGAGAGTAGAAAACAATAGAAACATAGAGATAGAAAGAGTAAGTGAGAGAGAGAGAGAGAGAGAACTTTGGGAGCCAAGGGTGTATTGGATTTAAGGTGAGAGATTAAGATCTTGAGAAAGATACTAGGGAGATTATTGTAATCGGTGTTTCTTTTCATATGGTGAAATCTTCTCATTGTTCCTCATGGAGGTAGGCATTTTCGAACCACATATATTTTGGTGTTATTGTTCCTTATTGTTTTATT